>VXBB01005687.1:113013-126265 GCA_013399915.1 Illadopsis cleaveri | reverse complement strand
AATTAAAAATAATTTTAAAAAACCCTAGAGGCGGACAATGAATTTGACTTCTCCCTTCTGCTTGGGAGATTTGAGAAATTGTATCCTTCCTTGCTTTTGTTTTGTTAGATGTTAGCTCTTCTGCACTTTATTAGTGCTGCCATCATAATGTTAAGTGGAAAAAGAGCAAATTACATGAAGCACAAGTACAGAGTTAGTTATTAATGCCACGTAGAATTCGTAAGGTGCTGTCCCTTTGTTAATCCCCAAATATGGGAGTTCAACCATCCAGCCTCAATCTTGGCATCTGCAAAATTTGCTCAGGAAGTCACCTGGGGAAAGTGGAAGGACCAGTGATATCAGACAGCAGGCCCACAAGGTGGCAATGTTTAGAAAGCCTTTAGAAGGGATGTGCCCTGAACAGATCTGTTTCCTGCAGTTGCCATCACTTGCTGCCCTTGTACCATTTCTGCTGCATGGGTGCTGTTAAACAAAAAATGCCAGTGTTGCCAAAATGGAGCGTAGGATACGTGGTACTAAACCTCTTGTTTGAACGGGTTTACCATTGGGAGTGCTCACCATACTCTGCTGGATACCATTCCTGCCCATTCCCTCAGAAGGAATGTGCTGCAGCATTAGTGGTTTGCAATAGCATGGGGTTTCTTTATGCATAGCTAGTAATAAACATATGCATGGCGCTGAAACGATGCTCAGGCTGTGTAATGAAGAACTTTCATTTTCAAAACATACTGCAGCGTTTTTGCTAATGCTTGCAAAGCTGTTACAGTGTGTAAATAAATGCTAACTTTGGATGTAGGAGGCAGCTCAGTTTGCAGTGATACTTTGTGCTTCACAGCTAAAAGTGAAAAAACTTGCTTTACTGTGAAACTGAGAAAAAAAAAAAAAAAAGAAAAATATGTTTGCAGAAAGATTTCTCAAGATACCTGATAGGTGTGAGAAATTATTCAGGATAAGTTCTATGGTAAATACAAGAATTGCCACCAGCAATTGTTCACCAGCACAGACATAGGTGAGTAGGAGAGGGACAGTTAAACAAGGAGCAACACAGTCCAGATCCATCAGCTTGCAAGACTGACTTCAACAGCAATTAACAGACATGCAGGGTTCAAGTGTACTTGGAGATTCTCAGGACAATCAGCCTGTAATTTAGTCAAAAGAGGCTCGTATGCCTCAAGGATGAAACAATAAATCCAGTCCACAGGAAGCATCTCAGGCCAAGAACTAGGAAAATGTAATGCTCTCCCCCATGGATGCAACCCCTCCCAGGAAGGTGTTGCAGATGGAAGTGCAGTGGGACAATGCCCTGTGCTGAGCCACGGAGGCTCTCATCTGTTGCTGTCTGCTCTGGCATGGAGTAGAAGCTGCTCCTTAAAGTCAGGCTGCGTCACTGCGCTTATACTGGCATTGTCACAAACACTTGGGAGCAACAGGAAATCTAAAGAAAACTGTGAGCATGGAGATAGTGCATAACCACCAAGTGGACATTTATAAAAGCAGACTACATCCTACCTGTCTAACAGAAACTTATCTGACGTGTGCAGATTTCCTGCAATGTGTAACCCTTTCTGTGAAGCAACAGGCAGTTTTCCAGTGTGTTCCCAATGGATTGCTGCTCACTGTTTAGCCTTTCCTCTTCAGATCCTTTAGTCCTTATGGCCTATTATATATCCAAATGAAGATCTAGTTATCAGCCTTCTAATACCAGAGATTCATTATATTGCTGCAGAATTAGCTGAGCTATTATAATTCCAAATCCATGTAATATCCTATAATATACTAGTCTTTGCTCAGGGAACCTTCTGGTCAGGTGTCACATTCTGACAAATGTGTGTGTTTTTTCATGGAGTTAAGTTATATGGACATGAGGGGTGGATATTGGAATATTCAAGAAATTTTACAGTTCTTGTATTAGGTGCTCTCATGTGTGACATGCAGATAAGGGTCCTTTTGGCTGTAGCAATTCCTTGATTGATGCACTATCACCAAAGTAATTACAATACATCCTAACATTAGAAAGCAAGGCTGGTTTCTACTGGAACATTAGCTCAGAAATTGCTTGTTAGATTTCAGTTATTTTGAGATAGGGGAAGAGAAAGAAAATGCATTACAAGTGTGTGCATATATATATCTACGTGAGTATATAAATTATGTTTGTATGATAAACTACTAATACAAGAAGTGTTCAGGGGATCTGAGCAAAAGTCTGTATGAAGTCCTTTCTTCCCTGCAGGCATATTCTCTGGTTGTTCATGATAAAGGTGCATGTACTTACCCAAACCAGGAAGACTAAATAATTGCTTCCTCTCATTCCTTTCTCCTTACCTCCCAGCACCAGCACTGGTGCAGAATAAACACTATTTCTAGATGAGGGCACTTTGTTTCCCACTCAGTTCCTTGCTACTTGTTTCCCTCAACTGATTTCCACAATGTGCACCAAAGAAGACCTGACTTTCCTAAGGGATGCCTTGCAACTTCAGTCAAAAGACTGGGAAAATGTGAAATAGGTGAACTTCTAGGCTTGAGTGGCTTTTAAATCATGTTCATTCTGTGGAAACACCATAAAGTCCCCTAAAATGCAGCAGAGGACATCTGTTGAGGAGTCAGTCCTGCACAGAACACAAATGCTTTAGAGATCCAACATGAGAAAACCAGAGCCCTGAAGCCTGAACCTGAGGGAGCAAAGTTAACCAAATGGAATGTTTGTTTATGGCTGTGCACTCACCAGCCCAATTCCCTTCTTAACTTAGGAATTGGGTAGCTTGGATAGCCTTTTATGGTGCTGTCTGAAGATATTCTGAACTTTGGGGTGATATTTATTTTTCCAGTACCCAATACCAAAAATTATCCCACAGGAGCTCAGCAAAGCAGCTGATGATTCACCAGGAATGTAACTTTGCTTTTCAAAAAGATAACGTGTGGTTTTGTTCAGAGTTAATGAGATCCTTTCCAATACAGAAGCTGTCAACAGCACTGACATACATTTACAGTTACAAAAACACATAGCCTTGTGGTTGGGTTTTTTTATTAAACAGAAACCTCATTTTCTACTGTAATGAGGAAAACGCACTGTTTTCTTGCCACTAGTACCTTTTGTACTCAAAGTGCTAGAAGACTTTTATTATTATTTTATACACAATGTGTCTGTTCAGAAGTTACAAAATGGTGCCACTGAATGCCAGGACTGCTGAAGCCATGATAATATAAAAGAATATATATTTTTTAAAAAAGATACCCTTGTTTCTAGTCATCTTTTATTGCCTTCTGCATCTTGCCTATCAATGGTGCTTCATTTAGAAGCTGGAGAATGTTCATTAAAGGATGCTTCAAGTAATGATTTGAGTTTTCCTCCAGCAGAAAAAGAAACTATAAAATTTAGGACCTTGAAAAATATTAATCCTTGTCAGATATATCAAGTATTTATAGTGCATGTAGATGCTATAAAAATAACTGTAATTTTTCAAAGCGGTTTCTAGATTTTATAAATATAATCTTGCATGTGCCCCTGTCCTGTGGTGTGGTAGGCACTGGGGAGCGTTCCTGGCCTCTTTTCCCATGCTGCTGCTAAAGCCTGCATCTGCACAGCAGCCATTGGGATACTGAGCTGTGGTGCTCAGGGCCTCCAGCTGCAGAGTAAAAACCAGAGGTGGACAGGCTCCAAGTATCAGCATTTTTTTAATATTTCTCAGTAATCACTGGAGCTCGAAGCTTTGTTTTTTGTTAGCTGACTGCTTGGAATCTTATGCAGTTCAGTTGCTCCATGATCTGCAGCTTGCAGAAAATCACCCTATGTACTGAGTCAGAGTAAAGTGGGAGTCATTGGCAACGCACAGCACACTAACGAGGTGAGGTGGAAGCAACATGTAAGTTGTTCCTACAGTAAAATTGTTCCTTGTAATAATGGCTTCTTCAACCTTCTTAGAGACTTGCTTAGCACAAGGCCAAGTATGAGAAGGCCGCCATTGTGGACAGTGCTGTTTTGTTATAATACAAAGTGGCAAAATTAGAGGTTTTCACGTCTTGGGACCTAGTAATTTGTTGCACTCAAATCCAAATGTTGTAATCATTTGTAGCATCTTGCATGTCTGCTCCTACCTGAGCCTGGAGCAGGCACAGGAACAGGCATTTGGTGGGAGGTGCAAAGGGGCACAGGGGCAAAGGCAATGGCAGCTGGCTTGAGCCTTAAAAACCTCAGCTGGAGATTTGCAACCAAAGTGTCCACAGCTGCCACCAGTGTTAAAAATCCTCTCTGATCAGACAGGCCAGGTGTATGTCATGTGTACCAGCTACTGTGGGGGGCACCCGTTTTAAGTCTCCTAGTACCCATTCCTGATAAGCTGGCAGTGCCCCCATCTTCAGGTTTATGCAGTGACTTCCATTAGAACTTCATCCTCTTACAAAAGGTCTGGATTTGGCACACCACTAATGACCTGAGCGGGATGTGTGGGATAAATGCCTTCTGAACAGCATTGCAGGAAACTACCCTTACATCATGTTGTAGGTTTTTAAACAAATAACTAATTCTTGTCTTGTGTCTGTATAGAGGAACAATATTGACTGTGCTCAAGTATTTTCAGGCTTGATCTGATTTCATAGCTAGGATCATTTTTGTGTAATGTAAGAGGCTTCACATAATCACTCTTTTAAATCTACAGCTTATGTTTGACAAGTGGGTCATTGGTTAATGGAAGCAAGTAAATCCAGCTGTTTATCTTTTCAGTAAGACCATGCACTTTCTGTATGCTCTTGTCTGCTCAGAATGGAGACGTGTACATTTTTAATGGCCCTCCCTCTATTTCAGAGTAGGGGGGTGAGCTTTATATTGTATTTCATTTCCTCCCTACATTCAAATAAAATAGAGTCATAGTATTACATCTGCTGGTATCCCACTTGGTCAGCAAATTTGTGGAAGCAGTTGTGGTACTACTAAAATAATTACTATGTGCGATTTTTAAAAAAAGTTGTCAATTTGACTTCATGAGGAAAATGTATTGTTGTATGTTGCTTAAAAGTTTTCTTGCTCCTTTATTTCTCCTACCCAAGCCCCCAGTATTTCTGTGTATTCCTCTCAACAGATACACCTTCCACTAAAGCAGACCAGGAGTAGCTTTCTCTGAGACAGCTTTAACTCTTAACGTTTTTTGGGCAACTTGAAATTTCAGGGTTTCAGAAATTGCTACGTAAGCCTTCTGTAGGGTCCTAGTGTCTAAATAAAGTACTTGCAGCTCTAGGTTAATAAAGTACTCAAAGTATTAATGGAAACTTGGTCTAGTAGGTCAAGCTCCAGAAGTCCTCTTAGGGAATGTCTGTCAGCAACATAATTTTTGTGACACAGTTTTCAAGTATTCTAATTTTTTTCAATTCAAACTACTAATTTAAGCATAACATGATTAAAGCTGTCTATGAAAATTATTTTTCCTCTTCATCTGAAAGCTATTTTATTAATAAAGACTTAGCATAAACTCTAAGATGATAATGAGCATTAACTTGCCAGGGGAAAGAGTCTGTTTTCCATCAATAAGTGAGAAAACTAAAACTTTCAGGTTAGTGAGGGTACTGTGTTAAGTAGCAATTAACTTATACTCAAAGAACACTTTCTTGCTCCCAAATGCTCTAGTACTTGCAAATAGAAACTATTACTTCAGAAGTGTGTTACAGGTCTAAATTCTTAACAGCAAGTTAAAAAGCATGTGGGTAAGAAATTCTCAGTAAAGAGCAGAATTCCTCAGATGCTTGCATTTGGCTGGGAACGAGCCTGAAATAGCTGAAAGCAAGTCTATTTGTCTATGGGAAGACAAACTTCTGTTCTAAAATGTTGTGTGTAATACATGTATTTGCTCTAGCCCAAAGAGGAGGCACTCCCAGATTTCTCTGTGAGCTAGAGATCACAAACAAATCCTTGGCAACCTAGTTTTTCAGAGGCACTGAGCTGCCTCAGGGATTTTGGCTCTTTGGTGTGTTAATGGCAGTAATGTGTCACACGAGGTGTGTGAATCCTGGCTGTGAGGCAGCCTTTAAATACAGGTGTCACTTCTTGGGGTGGCTTCGTGTGAAGGTGCATGCAGCTCAGCAGGCAGTACTGCAGCCCATTCCTCTGGCCCGGGATGAAATGAGACATAATTAGCTAATGAACAGTATGTTAGCTGGACAATAAGTATGCTGGGGACTCGTCTGAGGCAAGGAAACCAATTTGACCCAGGTTCTCTGCAGGTGGCTGAGGAAGGGAAGTGGAAATTGCCCAAGCCTACAAAGGATTATGCCTGACAAAGGAAGTGTTGGAAAGAATGGGAGAAAGAACAATGGAGAAACCTCAGGTGTGGAAGAAATCCTGAGATAAAAAGAGGAGGCATGCATTTAGTTGTAGCAATGGAGGAGAAGGATTGGGTTTGCTTAGCTGCAGAGCTGGAAGTACTGAAAAGATTAGAAAGCCACCTATGGAAGAAAGGATGGAGATGCACCATAGTGGTGTGCTGAGGATGATGGTTGCACAGACTTGTGACAGTAAGTGTTTTGAGGAGACTGGTTATAACAGCAGGGCCTGCTTCTGTGCTTGTAAAGTGAGGAAAGCTGAGAGAAATCAGTTTTTGTGAAATGCTACGGATGTCCCAGATAAAAAGCAGTTATCAGGAGAAAGGAGAAGGTTGCATACAAAGAGAAAAGCACACCACTTTCTGTGTAACTTCTTGGCATTTGCTAATTTCATGGGCAACTAGACACCTTGGCTCTGAAAGAGAGTGATTTGTAGTGCACTGTAGGGTCCTGAGGAAACTGCAGTGTGTTTTGCAGCAAGGCACTGGGGTTTTGGGCTGGGGTTTGCAATCACAGAAACACTCACACACTACTGAATGACTTGGCAGTGTGATTATGATACTGGTCAGGCATGAATGCTCAATGGGTTTGGGGTTTTTTTAACATTAGCTAGAGCATGTAATACTGTTTATGTTGGCTTTTTGCTGGGTGTGGGAGGACAGACAATTAACAGTTTCCTGGGACAAAGTAACCCCTTCAAATACTAGTTTGTAAAGATCCAGTCTTTGTCAGCTGGTCAAACATTCTTGATCCAGTAAAATTTAATCTGCTGGAATCATTACTTTCTTGTGCCAGCCTTCTCTGTTCCTCTTTAGCAGTGGTGACCATTATGGGCAGGTCTATATCAATTGACTGAAATGCCTTCAAAGTGTATTGCTGAGGTTTTCAGTGCAGAGCAATAAGCAGGTATATCAGAGATGGAGATGGTCCACTCCCACTCGATTTTATAATCTTTTTACCTTTTTCCAGACACCCTTCTGGAGCCCCAAGAAAGCCAAAGATTCCTCAAAAGCTGAAAATATGTAAATAAATGCTAGACTTAGTCTTTCACATTTCCAAACCCTTACAGTCGATGTCACTGAAAACAAAAGTAACCGACACTAAAGAATTCCAAATTTTGGGTTAGTCTGTAGTTAATGGAAGTAAGAATTCCTTCTCTTTGGAACCATTCTTCACTGAAGTATTTCCTGCTCTCACGGGAGCTTTTTGTTATGTAGAAAGTACTGGATCAAAATGTTCCGGCTATTGGCTATTCGGCGTGAACTTCTTATGTTTTAAGTAAGGAATCCTTTGATGTATACTGAAGAATGCTTCTTTCTAAATAGGAATTTGCAAGTTTATTCTTTAAAGCAGCTGGATTTAGCTAATTGGATTTAATAAATGTCCACTGAACCAATTTATTAATTTTAATCTAAGCATTAACATTAAAAGTATATAACTAGTCTTTAAATATCTTATTCAAGAGTTTTTGAAATCCTGTTCCTGTGAACATAAGTCTTTGTTTTGTACATAGTTCTTGAATCTTGAATTAATCCTCTGATTTCTATTTGATTTCTACAGTAACTATAAAAGGTAGCTATGGTCTTTCTAAATGAAAATACTCACAGTTTGTGGTTCTACGAGATATCTCTCTTTAGCAATCTATTAATGCACTAATGGTCAGATTGAATTTGCAGCTCATAAGACTAAATTTTCAAGTATGCTTAGCGGACAAAGACTCCAAGATTTATTTTATTCTTCCTCAGAGGCACAGAACAATTTTTGAAATGTTAAATGTGAGCTCTGAAATATAAACATGTCTGTATATTTAAAAATAGACTTGAATTACCTCATAGGGATGTAGTCCATGTATATTGTGTAATTGGGACAGCCCTGTCTTTTTTTTTTTCCCTCTTTATCTGTGTCCCTCTAGGGAAGGCAAATAATCAAAACTTTGCTTAAAGTGGCAACACTAGAATCCCCAAGGGTGAGAAGCTCATTCTTTGTCTACAGGATGTCTGGAGAGATAAGTAACTGTTTTAATACAACTCATGCAGTGTTTCTTTGCCCTGACAAAATTATCATTTGCTCTTTGGCATAGTGAGTTTAAATGCCCAGAAATATAAAGTACAGAATGAGGTGGTGGGATGGCAGTGGGACAATTTTTTCAGTGCTGCGTAAACAAAGAAAATCTGTAAAGTTACAGTTTTGAATTTTTACCTGAAGTGATTTTATGCCACTCTGTTTTCCTTTGGGTTGATCAGTGCTGTTGACAGTATGTCAGCAAAATAGGAAACATGAATTCTGCTTAACCCAGGTCAGCTTGAAACTGACCATGCACCTCATCCTGTCTGATATATGTTTGCTGTGTTAGTGACACTGCTGTTGCTGACCACTTTATGGATGTTCCTGTGTGATATGTTACTGTCACAGGTTAGACTTGTGCTCTAGTTTAAGTTGGCACAAGCTAGTGCTCTCTAATAGACATTCAGCCGCAGATATCTCACTTGTACTTCTCACAGATAACATGCAAATCTGGATCTCCTAAATCTTCTGTTCCTAATCTGCTAAATGCAACTTTAGAAATTAGGCTGATTCTGATGCAGACTAATTAAGTATGCTCATGGTTATACCCATCTTACTGAACCTCCTTATGCTGGGAATAAAGTATGTCAAAGTACATTAATAAATTGGGACTTCCTTGAACAACCAAGGTGTGCCCAAGATTTAACAAAGTAACTTCTTTTAGCTCTTCCCAAACTTTCTTCCTGATTTGCTTTATTTGCCTATTTTCAAATTTAAACACTGTTGTCCAAATCCTTCAGGAGAAAGAGACTCTTTCTGCAGAGATCTTTTAAAAACACACGCACTTGCGTGCTAGAATTAACTGATTTTCATCTACAGTGTGTAAATCTGTGACTTTACAGAATTCTGTTAATCTTTGTTGTGATAAAGGAAGACTATGAGACTAGTTAAATTAGAAAAGCAGACTACATTGCCCAGGACTACTGCCTTCCAAAAGTTATTGCTACCTTCCAACTGTTTTCTGAAATCTAGTTGCAGGGATTTTTTCCCCACTGGAAAAAACTGAACTTGTGACAGGAATGTTCATGAAACTCCTCAGAAAAGTGATGTACATGGCCCAAAATATATATACTTGCATGATGTTTGCTGCAGTTTGTAGCTGGGCTCTATTCTGAGAAGACTGCAAGCAATATCACACTGACTCCTTTACAAGCTTGAACATGAACAGATGTCAGAGATGAGGGATGCTTGCTGGCCACTCTAGGGTTAAATGTGTTTTTCTTAGTCTCACTCCCTATTCCTCCCACCACCCCAAAGTTATCCAAGCGGAGGAGAATTTCTGCAGTCATTAATTGTATTTATAGTTTGGCTATGTCATGAAATACTCCCTAAAACCTGGTGGGGGGGGCAGTTATCCCCTCACAAATATATCAGCAGAAGTCACTAGCCTAGCCATCACCTCTGCTGTCAGAGGCTGTACATTGACTGCTTATCAGCATTAAAATATTTATAATTTATTTCCACATTAGCTGCCTAATATAAAATTCTGGCTCGAATATGCCTGAGGTCTAATGCTGCATTTGGGGCTTTTAGAGGATTTTACTCTCAGGCATTATAAATTAGGCCTCATGGCCTTCCTACTGCAGTAAACTGAGGCTTAGAGCAAGCAAAGTGAGAGGAACTGAAAACAAAAGCTCTGAAGAGGAAGGAGGAACCAGATTTGGGAAAATGATGTTTAGGCCTATTCCAGTATTGCTAGTATTCTCTCTACCTGGTTCACCACAGCAGAAATCAAAGTAGTGGAATGCATATGATGTGGTAGAATGGTGCTTTTTGCATCAGCAGTACACCTGGGACTTGCTGTGTGGCTAGCATGGCACGGAAGCAGATGGTCTTCAGAGGACGTGACATCTCCATCTTTGGAGATTTACAAGATTTGGATTGATTATGATCATGTCACCAAATGTGACCTGATCTCATATTGGTGATGATCCTGCTCCAGGTGGGAGATTGGACTGGATGACCTCCGTAGGTCCCTTTCAGGCATTGCCTCTGTGGTCTCAGTGCTGAAGATCTGTTACATCAGGTTTTGTAATTCCACCCTTCGGCATTAATTGCTTCCCTGGCTCTTTGCTTTGCTTAGTCAGCACATCACTTGTGAGTACTAGATTTCAGTACTTTCAGCATACCACAGGTGGGGCTTTTTATTAACACCAGGACTGATCTTTTATTCTTCAGATCATTTCTCTATTTGTGTGCCTAGTGCGTGTAAGAATCTATAAAGTCAGCATAGATGTAGAGTCACCTAATAACAGCAACAGGTTTCCTCTTTCTCTGAGACCTTTTAGCTTAGAATGATGGAAGTGGGAAGAAGATGCTGGTAGCTTCCAGCACATAAAGACAGGAGTTGTGCTGGTGGGCCATGCAGTGCCCAGAAACAGAGATGTAGGTAGAGGGAATGCCATGCATATTGCACCCATATTGCACCCCTGCAATCCATATTGCACCCAGAGCCCCCCAGGCTGTGCTAGATGGACTGAAGCACACTGAAACATGTGCTTTCTGAAAACCAGTACCAGGCTTCTTTTGCTGATGCTTGGCTTGGCCTCCATAAAGGTAGGTGCTGAGGCAGTGTGTGTTCTTCAGACCTTGAGTCCTGATGCAAAGGCAAGAAGAGGTCTGAAGCAAGGCTGCCATGCTCTCCTCACCTGCACTGCTCTTCTGTAGCTTTGTTGGTACATGTTTTAAACAGCTTTAGAGACTTCAATAAAGAAGTTTCTGTTCTTTGCCACTGGTGAAGAAATAAAAATGTTTTTACAAGTTAGGGTTGCAGAGTGTTTTACTGCTTGCTCCCTAGCAGAGCAGGTAGCGTTATGTCTGGCAGATAAAGACCTGCTATAGATTATTTTTATCTTCTGACACCACGTAGCATTTCTGGCTTCTCCATGTTCTTGGGTGCTACTAAGACACTTACTGGCTTTTTTGACAGAGTGTTTTTTGTTGATTGTTTTGAAAAATGCTTGAACATAGCTTCCTCCAATTACCAGATGAATGAAACATTTTTCAATGAAGTGTGTCAATTGCAAATGTCTGTAGATTGGTTACTGAAAGATAAATTTGAGTATATTTGAAAACCTGGCAGAAAGTATAAGTAAGACCCCCTGTCTTGATGTGCAGAAGACACCGTCAAACTGGCAGACTAACTTCAGCCTCGTTAGAGATTGCTCTAAAATATGTGTTAGTCTACACATCTGATTTAAATCCAAGGAGATTCTCAGCAGTCCAAGTGTTGTGCAGTTGGTGTTATTGATTTTATTCACCTTATAAGCTCTCTGTGAATAGTCTATGTCATGAATATAATCATGTAAACTAAGCTTTCAGTAGTGTCATTTCAGTCTGAAAGATTAGGTAAAGTTCAGTTAAAATTTCATTAAGTCTCTTTGTGCAGAAAAAAATCTGAGGTAGAAACCTGATCAAACTCATGCTTCAAAACTTCTGAGTTAAAATATCAGCATGAGTCTCTGAGAACATATTAGAAATACTCACATGGCTTTTGTTTGACCTACTATCTTAAAATTCTTTTTAAAAGAGAGCTGGATTTTGGGGCATGTATTTTTTAAGATGTTAATAGATCAGCCCAAATATTTTGCATCTAACAGCCTTGAGGTCATACAGATTTGCTTAGAGACTGTGCCTATAGCCACCCTTGTTGGTTTCAGCTTAGAGAAAACAATTTGTAATCAGATGGACAGTGTTTTTCTACTGTGGTAGAAGTGTGGGTTTCGATGCACTATTGGGGCATGAGGGTAAGTTTTGACCACAGGCTCAGGTCTGTTCCTGGCGATGACCAGCACTGATCTGTGGTAATGTCAAACTTTGAAGCACATTGGTATTTAGGCAAGGGGAGATACGCAGAAATCATAGAGCTTTGCAGAGGGAAATGGACTGGGGAGGATGCAAAAACTCCCCTCAAAGAAGGGGAGGGAAAAGATGAGGGTTATGTGATTGGTGGTGCAAGCAGTGCCAGAAGTTCAGTGCTGCTGCCTTGGCAGGTCTCTTCCCTTCTTGTTTCTGATCCAAGGAAGATTTTAAAGGATGTGCCATCAAATGTTTTTTTCTGTGTAAGCCTGAGAGCAGGAGGATGCTGGAAATGTGCAATGCAGCTTGACAGGTGTTGTACTGTACTCTCAAGTGAAGTTGCAAGCAGGCATACAGAGCATGGTAACTTGAACATCCTGGTGCTTGGGGTGGAAATACAGGCGGAGTAGCAGACACGTGAACAGGGAAAAAAGAGCATAACTAAGACCTTCGTGTGCTGTTTTATTATTAGGAGTCCATGATTTTTTATATCTTGTAGGCTCATGTCGCTTAATGCTAATGCACTTTTTAAAAATAAAGCGTTTTTAAAAATAAAACGTATGAAACACAAACCCCACGCTGTGATTCTAGCGAGCTGCAGCCCGTGCGGGCGGGCTTTGTGCGGTGGGGATGGCCATAGCCCCGGGCACACCCGCGCCGACGGGAGATGCTGGGGAGAGCTGGGCGGTGTTCCCTGCTGCGGCTCGGCGCTGTGTAACCGAGCAGCCCGGCGCGGGGACTCCTTCAAAAGGAGCCCGAGCCCGATAGCTCCTTGGTGTGGGGAAAAGGCGGACGATGCTGAGGTACCGGGGCACGGAGGGTGACGATGAGGCATCGGGCGTCGAGGTCTCGGCCGGTCTCGCACTAGCCGGGCGCACACGCGGCTGTCACAGGCGGCGGAGGGCAGAGGCACGGCGCGGTCCCCACGGGAGAGGCGGCGTTTCCGTGCCGCCCACGGGTGCAGGGACAGGCGCGGGGGCGGCGGGACCGCCGTGCGCGGCTGGGGCGTGTGCGGGGGTGCCCTGGCGCTTTGTCTGTGCCTGCTCCGAGCGGGGGCCGCCGAGCAGCTCGGGCCGCTCCGCCG
>VXBB01005687.1:42699-112744 GCA_013399915.1 Illadopsis cleaveri | reverse complement strand
ACCGGGCAGTGCCCGCCCCCCGCACGCCGGTGTGGGGGTGACAGCCGCCCCCCGCTCCTCGGAGCGGGGGTGACAGCTCTCCCGCTGCCTGCGCGGGGGAGGGCGGCTCCATCCCCGCCCCCCGCTCCCCGCCTGCCCCATTTTGTGTTTATTTACCGTCTCTCGTTTGGGGGGGACACCCGTCTTTTGTCGCAGTTGTAGGCATTTTTGATGAATCGTTTGGCATGCGTTGCTGGCAGCACTTCTGCATTAACATCTCTGACAATATGTTCCGGCAGATAAGCTCATTAAAATTGTTTGCATTGTTTGATAAGGGTCGTGGCGCAGCCCGGAACGCAACTGGTTTGATGTGTTCCTTGCTGCCGACTCGAAGGGCGATAATACGCCCGGTGGTTCCTTATGTCAATATCCAGTTATTTTAAATGCTGCCTGGATGACAGCAAGCAGTGCCTCTGCAGAGAACACGCCCCTTGAAGCTGATTTTCAAGCAGCAGGAAATGATGCTGCTCTCAAATATCTGACTAAAGTGGCGAGTTGTAAGCTCGAATATATGAAAACAAACGTGGATGACTTGGCATGTTTGTCTGAAGAAAATCGCCGTATTTTTTTTCTTCTGCTGAGAAATAACGGAGTTGCTACCGGCATTTGGCCATTAATAACCTTAACAGTGAATCTCATTGTTGATCACACACTGACGGGCGAGCTTGAAATGCGTAGGAAATCCCAGTGTGTGGTTAGTTTGAATTGCACAAAATTTAGCGTGTCTGTCTCTGAAACTGCTTATACTTTGTGCAGTAGAGCTCCAGTGTGCACATTTAGCACAAAGTAGCAATATTGCTTTTGCAAGGACCTATTTCTACTTGCAGGAAGACTGGAGCTCTCACTTCCTATATCTAAATTTCAGCTGAGTAGTACAAGATTCTGTTTTAGGGAAAAGCTGTATTTCCATTGTGCAGCTAAGCAGAAATATTAAATAGATTTGAAATATCATGCATCAACCTTTAGTTACTCTGGCATGTAGTAGGTACCATTGATTGCTAACTTGTTTCCTTCAGAAGAGTTCTTTGGGAAATCTGTTACATGGGGTTCTCCATTCTTCTTTTTCAGTAGGTTTGTATGTGTTTTTCTGCAGTCATCAACAAGTCAGTTTTCTTGTCCTATTGCCTGTCATTTCATACACTGAATTATGTCTAGAAAAGACATTTTGTGAGGCTGCTGTGTTCAGCACGTGATAGCAGGAATAACTATATCGCTTGCCCAGTTTTCCAGAAATCGTGAAGATACTCTGCATCTGAATAGTCTTTGGTCCAGGGAAGTACTCCTTAGTCTTTTAAGGATTTGTATCCATTTGTATCCCTCTCTACAGCAATATAAAAGAATACAGAACTACTGATGTTGCATGTTATTTTTGGGCAGTAAATAAGTAATCCAGTTCTATATATTTCAGAAATAAACCTTTAATGCACAAATAAAAATTTCCGCTGGGGACTTCTATTTAGGCTTTTTTTTTCATTTTGGAAACTTACCATGTTCTGCAGAGTCATAACTCCCATATCTGTTGATTTCTTCCTTTCTTCGGGAGAAAGGGAGAATGATACTTAACTTGCTTCCATCTCTAGCTAAAGTCCCTTAGGAAGTAAATGTCATAACAGAAGGGAAACATTACAGAAAATACATGAAGGCTGGTGAAACTTCTCCTTAGTACTGGAAAAAATGGCTTTTAACTTCCATGACAACCTTTAGTAGCTAGGCAAGTTCAGTCCTTGTTCAGTGTGAGTAGCAGCAGATCACTGGGGTCAACAGATGAATTCCATCACTTTAGTGCCTGTTGCCAGACTGGACTGTCAGTGCCATTCCTGACTTCTGGAGCAGCTTGTAGGACCTCACTATATGACACATCAAGTTGCTATGCCTCTGATTGTTGGGCTGGCTTCTTCCATCTAGGAATATGTCATTAAACACACCCTGGAGCTTGACAGCAGATGAGCAGTTGTACAAAGCTAAAACACTTCTGCGTCCTGCAGCTTTGCTCCTAAGTTAACCTGCATCTACCATGCGTATAAAGGTTCAGTATTTGCCTTTCAATCCTTCTCTCCTGTAGTAACAGAAATGCTTTCTCATTTTGCAACTTTTGACATGTTCTGTTTCATAAATATTTTAAAACAGAAGTAGTCTTTACTGATCAGAAAATTTGTGTTCATCAGGTTAGATATTCTCATACCTAAAAAAACCCTTTACTATTTCTAGTACCAGGTTTTACCAAAGATTTGATATCCAAATTCTGAAGCAGATTCAAAAACTGCTGCAGGTTGCACTGTTTTACAGACTGGGAAGCTGACATGGAAGGAGCTGCTGTAAGTTATCCACAGAGTTGAGGATGCAGCAAGGAATTGAGCCTATACCACGAGTCCCAGCCATGTGCTCTCTATGCAAAGCCACAAATAGTTTTCCCAAGTCTTCCAAAGGACATATTATATTTTGCAGACTGGGACATACAGGCCCAAGGTGTTAAGTTTCTCATCCAGCTTTACTTAGCTGGTAAACAGAAACCAGGCACTTTGGCATAAAATTTAGTCACAGGGTGATATTACCTTTCGGAGTTAATAACTGTAATCAATCTGTATTGCTCGAGTGAAATGCTGTTTCATGTGCTTCAGATCTGGAGAGTGCTTAAAATTTGGTACTGAGGTGTCTTTTTGTTGGCCCGAAGTAGACTTTGGGTAATTTCTGAGAATGGTGTTACATTTAATGATAGTTTTACTTCCGTGTTCAAAGATGGCTGAAAAAATTGAATGAGAAACCAAATCAACAGCTGTGTGGAGATTTTTTTTAAAATAAGACATGTTTGCAGTGCTTTTTTTGCCAGACTCCGGGTGTCTTATGTGGTTGATCAGCTCATTGTATTTTTAAAAGCTAATGTATTAAAAGTGAGTACTTCCAGGTTCAAATGGCATACCTAGTCTAAACCACCCTGGTCCTAAAGACACAAACGGTTGTACCTTCCTTTGCAGGATACTGTGCTTAACTTCCACTTTGTGTGTTGCTAGAAGAATGTTTTTCTGGTCCTTCATTCCCTGGCTATATTTAGTTTTATACCCAGAACTTGCATGAAGCAGAGGGGAAGGGGCCAACTTCCTGATTATTTTTCTTCAAATCACTAGGCCAAAAGGAAAGAGTATTTCTGTTCTAGTTTTTATCTATGAGTGTGTACTTTTCTAATATTATCTGTTTTAAATATTTGTTTTTCCTAAGTGTTGTTTTCATTCTAGAAATCGTTGTTTAAGCAGATGAGTGATGGTGCTGTGCATAATAATGAAAGCTAGACAGCAGTGGTGATTTCCTCACTCACTGCCGGAAAAAGTTGTAGGGTGTTACAGAGCATATCTGGCTGCCTTTTACAGCAGTATGAGCTGATAACTTCGATGCTGAAAGTCAAGATTTGCCTTATAGCAAAATCTGTTTTGGTCTTTGCCTTCCAAACTCCCAGTGAATTGCCGGATGCAGGCTGGCCCTGGGCAGCAGAGAGCATCCTTCCCTTGGCAGGAGCTGCCCCTGTCTCTGGTGACTCTGGGCCTTCCACACGTGTGACTTTACTCAGGGTTCAAAGGGAGACCTATGGCTTTGCCTGACTCTGGGCAGAAGGAATTTCTTGCTCTAAAATTAGGTTCCATTGAATATGGTAAGTAGGTAGTTACCCCAAAGAAAAAATGACCATTTGTGTTGATAAAATTTATATATAAAGGCCCAAGCTTGAGAACTGGGAAGATGATACAGAGTAAAAGGAGTGAGTTGTCTTGTCACTTCACAGTACAGATAGGAGTGACTTCTAAAACTGTAAATGCCAGTCAAAGCAAATGCTATTAAATATATTAGTAAGTGGATCTTTATTTTCAGAGGCGTTTGCTCTTGACCTAACAGTTTTATTGCAGATTATGAGAATTTTGCCCTAGATTTCATTGAAAGCAGAAAAAAGGCAATAAAAAATGTTAAAAAAACCCCATCAAAAACCAGCGTAAATTACACCCCATAAATCTGGCCTGTGCTTTTCTAAAAGTTGTAGCTGTGATACAACTACAACTTCTCTCTTGTCTGCCAAGCATCTGGATTGCAACAAGACAGTTGCTATCAGGGAGAAGACCATCCTGATGACTTAAAGCCAGCACCTTACTAGCCAGCATTAAAGAGGGATCATGGCAGAAATCTTTCCTTGATTGCTGTCAGCTTATGTACCCTCTATTTTCTCTTCTTTCACTTTCATAAAGCTGTCTTCCTATTGCTGCCACTGTTGTTCTTCTTTAATCTTGTTTTCTGCTTAGGGAGTACTCTGCTTAGAGAGAGCTGTTTTGGTGAGAATCTCCTGGGCAGATCCAGCTCTTAAAAAGCACAGGGTGAAACTGTCTGAAGATAACTGGGATTCACATGTGAAGTCAGCATGTAAAAGTCTCTGAGGGTTAGGAGGGATGCTGCTCAATACTGCATAAGTAGTTTGAAGCTGAGATAGTCCCTGCTTGCGTTACTGGGATATCTCTGTTGACCTGGATTCAGATCTTCCTTGAGGGAAATGCCTTCATAGTGCTTTGGGGACTGGAGGTATTTGTTTAAATCAGGGGCTAAGGGGGAGGTAGCTTTTTGGGGATTGGTGAAAGAGGGGAAAAAACACTCCACAGACAGCCCAGTTTGTGTAAGCAAATTGAGGCAATTTTCAGAGAGCACGAACTCTTCAGCTTACACCCAAGTGCTCTCGCCATAAAGGTCTGAGAACGCCTAATTTGCACCCAGCCTCCGTGGGTTTCAGAAACATCCTGTAGGTGGGAGGCTGCATTCTGGTTTTTTGTTGTGTGATGTGGTTTTTTTAAACTACCTTGTTGAGCTGCATAGCAACAGCAATGTGTTTTTGGCATATTAAGAAAAAAAGAAGCAAGTTTGGGACACGTGAGAACTGAACCTGATGCTGGCACTTTCAGAAACAGACATTTTAGCTTCTGCCTAGTGTCTTCAATCTAGTCTTCGCAGAAAACAGGCACTGAAAAATGTGCTGCATTGTGAAAGAAAGGTGATTTGGAGGTGGGGCTGTGGAGCAAGAGACCTTGATTAAAGCTATTTCTTTGGCTCATTTGAGAGAGATGCAGTTACCTCATCTGGACCACAGGAATGTTCTTCCAGGGGGCATACCTGGACTAACCTTTTGTGATATAAAACTTGTTTTGGGAGCCACTAAGAAAAGAAAATGTGTGGTAGGTCTACATTTCAAGCCTTGGCATTTGAATGTGTGACTCTTTAAAAATATCTTCAGAGGTTTTGGAGTTTAGTGGGGAGGTTAGTTTAATTTGACAATCTCTTCTCCTTCCTCATGCCCAAAGCTAATTATAGCAAAGACTTGATAAGGAAGCAGATAAGTAGTGTGCCAGTTCTTAATTTTGGAAGTGCAACTTTCAGCCTTTGTTTGATAATTGAAAACGAGTAGTCTCTCCACATCTGTTCTCAATCCCGCCAGCTGCTGAGTGGGATGGCACGGAGGCTGTGCCGCGGTGGCAACAGCAGCAGCGAGGCTCATGCTGCACCGGGACAGCGATGGGCTGCTTGCGTCCTCCTCACTCCCTGAATCCTGGCCTCCAGCTAGCAGCACTGATCGCTCACTTCCAGGATCACTGCTAGGGAATGTAAATGGAAAACATCCGCGTTTCTTCTGTGGATGGTGTTAGCTGTGCGCTGTGTAGCTGTTTGGATCTTGCTCAGATCTCGGCTGCCTGACTCACCGATAAAGCATCTTCTTCGTATTGTTTCATTGCAATTAGATGGGAGGGGAAAGGGAATATCAGCTATAAAAGTTTACTAAACACGCATTTAACTGTTGGGGTTTAAAAAGAGTGGGGATTTTTTATTATTTTTAGCATAATTCTACTGTTTGGTGCTATGAAATATTTAATTTAAGATTAAAATCTTGTCTGTGGTATTTTGACAAAAGCTTGTCTAGTTTTCTAATGGTATACTAAGTAGAGAAATCTCTATATACTGAAAGTACACCCATTATGTGTCTCAGTTTAGCCACTTTGAAATAATTTTGTTTCCCATGGAGCCCCATGATTAGCAAAGGGTGCCTTTGTGTTAAATCTGGTTTTTTGCTATGCTATCCAAACAGGAAATGTAAACATTCATCAGTGAATCTAGACTTAAGGATGTAGCTTCCGTAGGAAATCCTACAACTGTGCCAAATCATTCTGCCTGGAGAGAAATATGCTATGCAGGTTGTACTGTTGATCTTCTGGCCTTGTGTGTGACCACCTTGCATTGTACTGTTTCAGAGGCTTAATTTTCAATGTTATGTTTCTTGGCAATTTGGAACCCTGAGAGAGAGCTCAGTTGAACCCTTAGTTGAGATCTGTGCACTTCAGTTTTATCTTTTAGGAGCAACTCAAGTGTATTTCCCCTCCTACAGCAGGGTTCCTTAGTACCATACGGATTTCCTACCCAAGCAGCTGTAATTATTCAGAGATGCACATGAATGCAAATTCTTTCCTGTCACTCTGGAATGCAATGTTGATGCTCAGAAGGGCTTGCTGGCAGTATGTATTAAACAATTTTGGGGGAATGAAAATTCATTTTAGGCAAATCTTACACAGTTGTTATGCTTCGCCTCCTAAGGTTAATCTCTGTGGAGCTGGTCCAGTAATATCATGGATAGGAAGCACTGAAATATGTGAAGTAGAATACTCATTTGTTTTACTTACGGATTCAGTGTTACACAAATCATAGCTTGTTAAAATAACTATAGAATCTATGAGTAATTGTTTGTATGGAAGTGGAACACATAACCCAGTGATATGAAAGTCCCACGGGAGCTTGTGTATACAGAAAGACCATGGTGTGTAGGAGTGCTGAGAACAGGGAAGCGGTAGTAATTGGTTGGATAGAAGGGATACATTTTCCCAAAAGGACAGCATTCAGTTGTAATTAGTCATTCTGTTGGAAACCTTGTTATGCAGAATGGTGTTTGTTATATTTTATTGAACTGAATTGTTTGGGATCCATATCGCTGCTTGCCCATAATAACATTTCAAAGTGATACATGATGTAGATTCTGAACCAGGGTCTAAATACACTGTTTTCAGTCATATTGTGCTAGTTGTCAGATTCAAGGAGGCATAAGAATATTATCTTTTTATTTTTTACTTCCTCTAATATATCTGCAATGAAGACAGGCTGATACACCTGGGGTTACTCAGCTCGGAGAAGAGAAGGCTCTGGGGAGACCTTAGAAAAACCTTCCAAGGGGGCTTGCAAGAGAGCTGGAGAGGGACTTTTTCAAGGATATGTAGTCGTAAGACAAGGGGCAATTGCTTCAAAGTGAGAATATGTTTAGGTTAGGTAGTAAGAATAAATTCTTTACTGTGGAGTGATGAGGCACTGAAACATTGCTCAGAGAAGCTGTGGATACCCCATTTCTGGAAATGTTCAGGACCAGGTTGCGTGGGGCTTTGAGCAGCCTGGTCTAATGGAAGGTGTTGCTGCCTGTGGCAGAAGGGCTAGAACTATATGATCTTTTAGGTCCCTTCCAACCCAAACCCTTTTGTTATTCTGCAAATTTCTGCCTGCAGAGGTTTGGCTCTCTAGTGCAGATTTTTAAAGTGTGGTTCCCAAGTGTGAAATGAGTTCCACAGCAGCAGGGATGCTGTAGAATTGCCTTGTCTCTCAAGCAGCTCTATTTTTAATATGGTGAGGTGTTTCTTCCACTACCACATTATGCACACCCCCCAGTTGTTCCTGAAGAGTTACACAGTATGGACCTGGTGGTGCTGGTGAACAAGATGAACATGAGTCAGCATTGTGCTCTTCCAGGGAAGAAGGCCAAGCCCCATGCAGGGCTGCATTGGCAGGCATGTAGCCAGCAGCTCTGGGGAAGTGATTCTTCCCCTCTGGTGCTTCTGAGACCACATCTCGCATACTGTGTCTGGATTTGGCCTCTCCACTTTGAGAGGGACAATGACACACTGAAGAGAGTGTGGCAGAGGGACACCAGGATGGCCAGGGGCTGGAGTTTGTGCCCTGTGTTTGGTCAGTCTGGATAGGAGCCAGCTCAGGAGAGGGGAAGATCTCATTGCAGTCTTATCTGTCTAGTGGGAGACTGTGTGTAAAAAAGATGGACTCAGGTTTTTCTCTGAAGAAAGAGAAAGGCCATCAGCAGCTGCAGCAGTAAAAAGTACTTTGGATATAGGGAGAAATGTTTACACAGCCGGGATGGTCAAACGCCAGAAGTTACCCAAAGGGGCTTTGGAATATCTGTGCTTGGAGAGACTTGAAACTGAGACAAATGGGACCATTGGCAGCTCTTTCTTGCTGTTTCTACAGTGACTGGGAGGCTGGAGCAGATCTCTCTCGAGTTCCCTACCTACCCGAGTCAGTTTATGATCCCATTCTGTAACTCTAATAAACATAAACAGCTCGTGACTTAAAAAACAAAATAACAAAACCATGTGCTTTAAAAATGAAAGGAATATTATCTGGAAACAACTTTTGTACTTCCAGGAAGGTGAAATCAGCCTTATCATCAAAGGTTTCAAATGGAAAAGAAAAATACATGTATGTAGTCTCAGTACGACTTCATCAATGTCAAACATTTTCTAGTTTAATTCTTGTGGAAGCTATACTGCTGCTGCAGCAGTGATTAATTCATATTCATGTAATTTCATATTGCCTTCTCTAAATCACTGGGAGCAACTTCTGCAGTTTAGTACCCAGGAATGATCAAAAGTTTGTAGAGACACAACACAGCAAAGGCATCGTTTTGCTGCATCATAAAATTAATTATGTGCATTGCAACCAAAGATTATGTCTTAAAGTTAACAGCTGATAAATTGCTCACTCTCCTTTTAAGGGATTGTGGCTTTTTTCATGCAGAAAATATTAGCATTATTGATAAGTTTAATCTGCAGAAAATGTTTTAACTGCAAGCACAGTTCTCAACTGTGTCAGATGCCTGCTTAGTTTGAAGTTCTTTTACAGGGAGTGGTGCAGAACTGTCTTGTCGCATGGCCTGCAGCAACACTGAGAGGGTTGCAGGAACTAAATATTCACATTGCAACCCAGATTGCCTTCTTAACTGCACTTACATATAGTTGAAGGAAATTCAAACAATAAACTTTTTCCCTCCTTGTTTATTGTGAGGGTTGAACTTGGTAATGTCACTGTTTGCCAGCTGGAAGCAATACACTTTAGGAATTGACCTCAAGATATTCCATGAAAGGAGGCCAAATCCTATTAAACAGTACGTCTATGTTTCTCTTAGCTTAAGGTGCAAGGCTTTACTGGGGCTTGTAGATAAAGAGTGTGGTAACTAATTCAGTTTCTACAATCACAGTTACATCAAAGCAGTAAACACCTTCTAAAGAACATTATTTAGAAAACAAAGCTTTGGGGATTTCCCCCTTTAGACAGGCAGAAGATGTTAAAGTTAAAATCTGCCTGAAAGTGGCAGTTTCACAGACCTTCAAAGACCAACATGGTTGCAAAAAAAGGGTTTGGAGAAGCTTTACTTGATGCTGGTAGACACCAATATGTTGGTACTGCAACAGTGGTAAAATCAGTCTGTGGTTACTGGCACACAGCAAGAGTAATATGTTACATAAATCACAGATGGCTGAGCTAGAATGTTCCTACAGGACAATTTACTTCATGAAGGATTAGTGAATTCTAGTTTTAGTTGCTCCAAAATTAATTTAGCAGTTAAGCAATTGCACTTAGAAGTTCAGCCCTGTTCTCGATGGTACTTGGTTGGATAAATTCTTAAGATGTGTCATTTACCAGTTGTAGGTTGAGCACCAGAATAATTTAAGAGTGCTTCTTTGTCTGTTGTGGTGTTAACTCATGAGAACAAGGGAAGAGGTCAGGTTACTTTGGTATCCAAAACCAAAATTAAGTGTTGTGGCTGGTAGTCTTAACACTTGCAGTCTGTATAATATTAAAAATGGTTTGTAGAGAGTTTGTAATAAGCCAGTGACAGGGGTATTTATTTGGGCCTATATCAACAACATTGGAGATGTCAGAACTCCAAGATTTATTATTATCATCATTATTATTTTTAGTCTAGCTTTCATCAGTGAGGGAGAAGATGGAGAGAGGTTGGCCTCAGAGCCTAGTAAAAAGCTCTGCAGTGTGTTGATACAGTGGTCTGCAGAGGCAGTGCTGGCAGGGTACTTTCAGCTGGTTAGTGTCAGAAATGTTGTCTGCAGCTTGGTCCTGCATTCCCGGCAGAAAGCCTGGTGCTTCTCCTTTCCCCCAAGTGGCAGCAGAGCTGTGATAGTAGTGGGAAGCCTGGGCAGCCATACTAAAGCTTAATATATTCATTACAGAAATACACAGCCATGTATGTAGAGAGTGATGCACCAGTGAAAGCAGCTAGCATGGTTGCCTGTTGCTTCATCTGTTGTCACATGCTTGTTTACAACTTCAGGGCTTAAAATAAATGTTGTCTTATACCCTGATCAGTGTCGTCACCTTCCTGCCAGGATGCCTTGTTCAGGGATGGAGTGGAGCTGGCTGTCTGGCTGATACCTCAGCAGCTCTGTTGTGCACACTGTCCTCTGGCACCTTTGCCCATGGGTCCTGGGATGGTTGAATGAGTGGTTTCTGTGTTGTTCCTTGTCCCTTACTTGGTGTTACTCTGGGAGCTTTCAAAGTAAAGGTGGCCTTAGAAGGCCACTTAAAAAGGGCCTCATTTTCTGCAAGAACAGAGAGCAGGACTCAATGGTCCTTGGTGGGTGCCTTCCAACTCATGATATCCTGTGATACTAACATATATATTGAGGTTAGAATAAATGTTGCAATGCATAAATCAGTGTGCATCTACACTTGTTGTTAATGTAGGAAAGAGAAGAGTTGATGCATGACAAAGTCCTTATGGTCTGTATCATAGTGCATCATTTTTGAGTGGAAAAGCTGTACTGCAGTCCCTCCTTAGCTGGTGCAAGAGGCTTCCCATGGGAGTGCTCTGCTCCTTAGCTTCGCCTGCCTTGGACAGCCAGGGTTTTTAAAGTATACTGCAGTCTCTTGTTAGAAAACAGCAGCTATGTGTTAGGAGAAAGGCGTTGCATTTCCCTTTGTTGAATCCTCCTGTTTTCCCTTCTTCCCAGACTTGTCCTCTTCTGAAACTCGTGGATGTTCAGTGCCTGTCTCCTGCTGAGTCACTGCCTCTCTTGCCTGGCTCTGCAGGGTTGTGAGGCACTTGGAGGCTGCTCAGGCCCCCCGTCAGGAGGGCTGTATAGTATTACAAAATCTCATTTGCCATTAGATTATGCTTGGAGTAAATCAGCGTGTTACTTTAGCCTTTCACCTCGGAATGTATACATGCCGGAGAGGAGGAGGGGGGGGCAGCGAAACCCCGCATAGGTCAAAACTAAATTCATTTGGTGACTTCATCTGTCTCTAGTTGGATCTCATCCCTGCTGAAACTCCCAAGCCCGCCTGCCCGCAGCGTTTTCTGGACTTAAAAGGCGGAAATGGCAGGAGCCGGGAGCAGCCGGGCTGCCAGAGCTGCCGCTGGGCTGCGGCGTGGCTGCTGTCCTGCCGGGCTCTGCCTGACACAGTGCCTCGATGCCCCGCAGCCCCAGTGCCCAGCACCGCTGGCTGCTCTTAATCGGGCTTCTGATTGTGATTAGCCCTTCCTAGTCACAGGCAGGTATTCCGTGGTGTAGACGCAGGTGGCTGCATAGTGGGTGGCTGTGTCCACAATGTTTTGCCTGGAAGTTCACAGGCTGCACTCACGTGGCACCAGTGGATTTAGGGACAAGCTCTCCTCCACTGCTTCTTCATTTCCCCCTAAATCTGCATTTGCCAAAGAACTTGGAAAAGTCCTCTCTGAAACTACTCATCCATCAACTTGTGGGAGCAAAATAATAAAAGGTTCCCCTCTTACTTTCAGTACTTGGGGTAAGAACTGAGGCTTGCTTGCATGGGCAAGCAAACCTCACCTCTCCTCTCAAGGCATCATTTCTTCTGTGTTCAGCACTGATGTTACGTTGCTTTATGGCACGTTTTTAATCTCTTGGAAATCCTTTAGCAATGTCTGCATATTTGCTTGGTAATCTGTTATTATTCATAATAGAAAAAAAAAAGAAAGGAGAATTGAAGCTCCTGCTTGTGTCTGGGTGAATTGAGACTTTGTTTAATGGAAGATTAAATGTTGGTTTATTCACCAGCTTTCTAGATGTTTTCTAGTTACAAAATGGTCATAGACACCTTCAGTTTTCTAAAATGAAAACTAGGTGTTTCCAATTGACTTGAGTTTATTGTATAAGTCTGAGAATTATTTTTCTTTGAATCAACTTTTTTTTTCCCCCTTGTCTATTGTGAAAGGTAGACTTTTTGCCAGTGTCTGTTGTGAAAATTTGACAGGTTGAATGTCTTCCTTCAGGGCATCAGAGCAGCAATTCAGGCTTAAGATCTTAGAGTTGAAAGCCTTGGCAGGGGGAGGGTAATAACTGTAAGATGAAGCAGTGGAGTTTTTTAGCATTGCAGCCTTGCCACGGTTAGGTTCCTCTCGTTCAGCCTACTTCAAAGGTTTTTTGTTGTTCATCATTAATAAAATGCCTTCTTAATTTGTAGTAACATTGTTTTTATACTGAAGTTTGTATGTCCTTACTCTATGTTAACTCGTGCCTGTCTGTTCAGCAGAAAACATTACTATTGCTTTGTTCAGCTGCTCTAAGGTGTGGTTGGAGGGTGCTGTGCACTGCTGTGGTTCATTTCTAACCAGAGTGAATATACCTGTGTGGAAATGGTGGTGGCCAGATGCTCTGAATTGCTTCCATTTTGTGTAAGCTATTGATGTCTGTCTTTCTTGAACCTCTATCCTTTGTCAAGAATGCTTTTTTTTAAAATTACCATTTGTTTCCTCATAGAAATTGATAAGGAACCTTTCAGAGTGCGCAAATACTTTCAGCCATAATTAAGATATTATGTAGTTAGGTGTTACTGTTGCATTGTACTTTTGATGGCAAAGGTGAACCCTGGGTAAAAAAAAAAAAAAGGATTTTGTTACTGTAGCGACATGACATTGCTATTTCATTGCCACAGTTTCAGTGGCAGCAGGAGTGAGAATGCAGTTGGAGAAATAAAGTCTTACTTGTGGTGTGGAAATACAACTGG
This sequence comes from Illadopsis cleaveri, assembly GCA_013399915.1. Lineage (NCBI taxonomy): Eukaryota > Metazoa > Chordata > Aves > Passeriformes > Timaliidae > Illadopsis > Illadopsis cleaveri. The sequence continues at coordinate 99,604 of VXBB01005687.1, read as the reverse complement.
CAGATTCAAGTGAATGCAAATATGATTGGCAGATGCGAGTCAATGAATGTGGCTTGTCTTTCTCAGGTGGACCTTTAGGTGCCCTGAAATCTTCAAAGCACTAAATAATTGTCCTGGAATTTGAAACTGTTCTTTTCATTTTTGTGAGCTACCCCAGTTTTATAACTGGTTAGTGAATAAATTTCCAACTATTTCTAGAAGCTATGCAGTATACAGTGTAATGCATTGCTAGTTATTAGGCCATATCAGAGGATTTGGCTCAAGTTGTGCATATTATTGGAATATTTCTGGTTGTGTTTTTCGCATTTGAGGAAACTGAATATCTGAAAAAGAATCAGCATTTTTCTGCCTCTCAGATAAAAAGTTTTTTTGGGAGGTGGTAAGCTTTCTAAAGCTATATGTAGCACAAACCAGAATTACCAGAAACCTTTATAAAAAGTACTCAGATTTTGGTCTAAATCAGTCCTTTAGACACATCATACACATTTATGTAGGTCAGAACATCTCAGCATTGTCAGGATGCCTCTAATTTAAAAGAAAAAAAAATCCCTAATCCAATCAGAGTACATCTCTATTACTCTAATTTCACTTGCATTTAAACAGGGAAGTGCAATGAAAACAATAGAAAGTACACTGTTGGCTGTGTTCGGTGATAATCCAGCAATATTCAAGCCATAAAATGTACGTGGATTGCCTCAGTTTCATCTAGACTCTGTAGAGTACTTCACAAATAATTTTAGGTCAAGTCAGATCCGTGTGGTAGATGTAAAATGGCATTCAAAAGTGCGAGAGATGTAGATAATAAAAATATTTTTAACATTTCAGGGCTATTTAGTAACATGGGAACAGTGCAAAAGAGATTTGACATTCAGCATTTAAAAACATGAATTTCTCCCAGTATTGTAGTCACAGAATTCTTTTTTCTTTTTTTTTTCTTCCCATGGCGTGCCTCATTGTGATTAATTGTGTCTCTGATTCAGTTTCTGGCTAGATAGAGCCTTTGTGTTGCTTCCTGCAAATATCACTACAGTTGCAGCAACTCTGATGGCATGGTATTTGCTGCAGAAGTACAGGATAGGTCAAAAGGGAGAGTAGGAACAGTGTTGTCAGCACTGCATAGGAGCTTTTTGTGTTGATGTTCTGCCAAAGACAACCTCAAGCATAACTGGCCTGTAATGACCGTGGCTGCGGCTGTGTGCAGCGAGGGTTAAAGAAACAGGCAAGGTCCAGCTGCAAATCAGTTGTCATTTCAGGATAGTATAAAAGGATGAATTTGCCTTGTACAGGGATTTATCCACTGAATCACTGGCAGGTTTATTCCTTCAGGGATTTCTTTGTTTTTGCTGTAGCATTAATCTAGAAAGCCTTTTCACCAGCAGCTGCAGCAGGCTCACTCAGCTTCATCTTGGCCTTTCTGCTGTATCTCCTTATCTCCTGCTTTAGTAATTTTTGGTGCAAGGTCTTTTTTTTTATTGGCAGTATCTTATCAGATTCCAGAAGGCTCCTCTGTACTGTCACACAGACTTTCCAAAAATGTAGTACCTATTTGTCTCTTTGTGCTACTATTTAATACAAATATGTCTGTTGGTACTAAATGAGAGGCAGTGGTCAGAAGCAGGAACACAGGAGGTTCCACCTGAACATAAAGAAGAAATTCTTTCCTGTGAGGATGACTGAGCACTGAAACAGGTTCCCCAGAGAAGTTGTAGAGTCTCCACCTCTGGAGATAATCAAAAGCCATCTGGACACGATGCTGAGTAATGTGCTCTAGGTGGCCCTGCTTGAGCAGGGAGGTTGGGTTACATAACCTGCACTGGTCCCTTCCAACCTTGCCTATTCTGCAAAAATGTGAGGGCCTTGCAGGTTCAGAGGTGATGGCAAGTGTGGTGAGTTTTTATACTGCAAGTAAGATTCACTGTTGTAATCCTTCTAGTCTTGTCATTATTACTGGTTTGTTGTGATACGGCTTCTGCTGTCAACAACTGTTAGTTTATCCCTAGAAAAATAAAGTAAATGTGCTTCTTGCAAAACTGTTCTTAAGAACAGCTGGATAGTACCTTGTAACAGCTGCAGTTTTCTGTAGCAAGAGCAGTGGAAAACAGCCAATATCTCAATGTTCAATGCTGCATATATTGCCTTAAAAAATTAATAGACTTTTGGGAATAATGTTTACCATCAGGCATGCTGAGCCAGTATATTTCTAATTGGGCAAACTGCTTAAGCATGTGCATGATTTTCAGCACCTGTCTAATCCTCACGTCTGTGGTGCGTAGCTGTGCATGTGTTAAGTTTTTCTGAAATGGTCTAGACTAATATGTGAAGACTCTCCTTGGGCTTGAAGTAAGACAAGGGAGAGTCCTTTGTGGTTAAGCAGTACTGTAACAGCCAGAGGTTTTTAATGTCCCCCTGTGCCCTCTGAAGTGGGAGGTATGATATGCTATCTTCAGTCTGCTTTCAGTTACTATAGAGCCACCAGGCGCCTCCATGGAATTCTGAAGATACCAGGTAGATGCTGGTGTTTAGGCTTGTGTAAGCCTCATTGCAATCTTATGATTCAGAGCCTTCAGTGTAAACAAGTGAAAGCCTAACAAGTTGAAAATGTAAATAATGTTATTGGAGAGAAGTAGTGTATTACAACATAAAATCAAGTTGTTAGCTGCTTGGCTGCTCAGAGTATAGCCTGTGTGTCTCCACCTGTCCAGCTGTTCTCTTGCATCACCTTACACGTGTTTATTAATGTGTTTTGAAGATGGATCACATTTTTCAAAGTGCTTCAGCACTTTGGGAACTCAGTCCTGCAGAAAACCACAGCCCAGCTGTAGGTGTTGAGCACAGAAGTTTCTTGACTGTTGCTGAGCATGGTAGCTGCACTACTTACACCTGCTTGTTCTATTTTTTTTCCCTTCTTTTTTATTTTGTTTAAGGTCACTCTTTGTGGCAAACAGGATATGTGTGTATCTAAACACCAAAGTAGAACTTGCTTACTGTAAAGGAAACCTTTCCCAGCTGATTGTGTATAGAATGTAACCAGTGGGGGGGTGGGGAAACAAGAGATGCAAAGAGAGAGTGAACTCTTTCAAGAGAAGCATCTGTGCAATATTCACATATATGTCAACAAAACACTTAAGAATGAATGGCAGTGGCATGTTACTGAGTTTAACAGAAATTCTGATTCATTTTGCCTTTGCTTACAATTGTACTCACACACTGTTGAGCATACTTGTGTACAAATCTGAAGGTATTGTCTCTAATAGTTTGAACTTGTCTCTGATAAATAGTCTGAACTTTTGTTTGACCCTTAGACCATAATAATTCATTTGCAGATGCAGCATAAGTTGTATTACAGGTATCTTTCAGGATAGCATTGTAAAACTCAAGGTTATTCATTTACTCACAGTTTCCTGCAGTAGAGTTCCCCACCCCAGGCAATGCAGCAGAGGAAGTTGTTTGCTCCCCTGTGGTTGCAGAAGGATGGGTATTGCTCTTTGCAGTTCTTTGTGGAAAAAAGTGATGGAGGAAGTTCTGCTTCCTTTCTCTGTGTGTGTATTTTCTTGATCTTTTTAACAAAGTGAACTTTCCCTTTTCACTAGTGGTAACTGATGGTTTTTCTGAGCTCTGCCTGGCCTCAGACGCCAAATATAATGTTCTTGAAGTTGTGGCAATTACAGATCAGAGTAGCTCTGATTTCAAATGTTCTCATCTAAATATCTTTAGTTGCTGTAGAATTCAGTGGACTCCTCTGTATTGAACTGTTGGTTTGTTGTTAACCTCACTATTCCTAATTCTAGGTGAATATTAAATTCATTATTAAGCTGTTATTTCAACTGATCTTACATACAATATTTAACATGTTAGTTTAATAGTGACAGTGGTAGCATCTTTCTGTTCATTTTTTATCCATATAAAAATAATATAAATAACAATATAAATATAATATAATAAAATATAAAAACAATATAAAATATGAAAATTAAATATAACTAGAAAGAAACTTATTAAATTATAATTGTTATATAATAATTAATAAATAATTTAAAAAGAATTATGAATATATAAAAATAATAAGATAAAACCTGTGTGTTTCAAACTTCAGATGCCATTAGCATCAGAGGTTGTTTGCCTGCTCAGTGCCTTCCATCCTGATGTTGAAGCTAAGCTTTTATGGTTACCCATTGTGGTGTAGTTTTAAGAGTAAAAGGGCACTCCCTGTTTCTAAAACTTTGTTCCCAGCACTTGCTTCAATCCGAGCACTCAGTGCATGCCAAGAAAGTGACCTTGGCTAACTCTTACAGTGAATACAGGGCTGTGTTCACACAGCTGGCTGTGCTGCATGTGAGCCTGCAGGAGGAACAGAGCAGACTGAGCACAGGCTGATTTCTTCTGTGCTCCAGAGCTGCCTGTACAGAAGCAGGCAGGGAGGCAGCCTGGTTCCAAAGGAATTTCTGCCAGTGGTTGCCTGACTATTGGAGCATGAATTTTTTCGTTTTCTCTCTCTCTCTTTTTTCTTTAATTCCTCATAAAGCAAATTTAAGGGTTTTATGTCTTGCATCTTAATGTCAGTAGATGGGAACAACTTGAATGACCTTCTGTTTGTGAAATTTGTTTCCTAGAAAGTGGCCTGTATTATGAACTTCGTAGTCTTGTATTTAAATTTATTCTCTGTGTTATGTACTTGTACACTTACATGTTACCAAGTCAAGTTTTGTGCTGGTTTTTCCCACACATTTTACCTAGGTTGCCCCACCTAGTTAGCACGCATAACTATGGATGGAGTTAATCTGCAGTCTTTGTGTTCCCTGCAGAATTGTCTGTCAGGCTTCAAAGGGTTACATCACTGCAAATTCTCAATGGAAATAGTCCATGCAGACCTTGGATCCTACAGAGGAGATCCTGGTCTCTTGCAATGACTTGAGAAAGTTGAGGTCCAAAGCTGAGATGGCAGGACTGGCACCAAAGCTAGACAGATAAGTGTTAGCTACAGGGTGCCACTGGAGATGAAAGTGTGCAGTCCCCAGCAAACCAAGAATAATCGTTCAACTTTGACTCTTTGGTCATTTCTGAGACACCTTATACTTGGATTGCTTCTAGTGGACTTTCTGAAGTCCATTACTAGTTGTAACATTGGGAACATTGCTTACTTTCTCCATGAACTTGATTCTGCTCTTTGAAACTGCTGATGAGATAAACTTCAGTGTGCTCATCTTTTCTTTTTGCAAGGTCTTGCAGCAGACCGATGTGACTAGGGTAGGATAACAGGGAGCAAAGTTGAGTAGTATGTGTTTCTGGTCTGTATACCTGGGAACATGATAAAAGCTACTGTGAATTGCCAGCTTCCAGGCAGTGATCTTTGCTAACTAGAAGAGTCTATCTAAGGTGATATAGCTGTGAAAACTTCAAGCACAGAGTGCCATTTACCAAGGTCTCAGTGAAATGTTATCTGAACACTGTTTGAAACTGTCTGTTCGAGGAGGACTGCTGGCCTGACCAGTCAGTGAATGTCTGACTTGATATAAGAGACTTGCATTGATTTGTTTAATCTAGACTACCTGGGCATTGGGACAGACACTGAGTGCTGTCTCTAAAGCATTAGGAAATCAGCTCTGGGGAAGAAAAAGCCATTAGAGCTGGAGGATAATGTTGGCAGAAGAACAAATGGGTTTAAGCTGAGAGGAAATGTTCCTAATGTTTGCGAAGAGTTGGGCTCCACAGCAGCTTTCCAACCAGACAATTGAGGGTGCAAATCTCAGTTGCTTTCAGGATAGATGTTGGTACATTGATAACAGAGACTATCTGATATTCACTCTGTGACTGTTAGGAACTGAATTAATGATCCAAAAGGGCCCTGTCCCAGTAAGAAATCAGTATTTCAGTAAGTAGAACAGCTACTTCATCATTTAGAAGTTACCTACAATTAAATGTTCAGGTAACCAGATCATCCTGCAGTGGCAAAAAACTGACAGATCTTTGTATTGGTGCAGCACGATGTGACAAAATCTCGGGTCTCTGATCCTGTCTGTGTATCTTCAGGTCTGATTCTGGGTTTTTTCCTACCTTATTGGCATGAAGCAGAGTACCATAGGTTTGTATGTTCTTTAAGTTCACAGTGACAGCCAGAGAAATATGTTCATAGATTTCAAGAGGGCATTGAGGGGGTTATGTGTCATCAAAGAATAAAAACTACACCTCCTTTCTCAATAAATAACAGAGGGTTTTGAGTTTTCTTTCCCTGTTTTGAACAGGAAGCATACATTCATTGTACTCAGAAAACAATTGCCAAAATGTCAATAATATTTTTGTCTTTTTTTTTTTTCCTAGTTGGGGAATGGCGGTCAACGTGTACTCTACCTCTATAACCCAGGAGACTATGAGCAGACATGACATCATTGCATGGGTTAATGATATATTAGCTTTAAACTACACAAAAGTTGAACAACTCTGTTCAGGTAAGAAAGCACAGTATGCTCTACAAATGTTTATTTTAAAACCACTTTAAAAGTCTGATTTGTTGAAAATAGATAACTTTTAACTTTGACATAAACCAGTTGCTCTGAAAAAAGAGACAAATGTATGTGCACAGGAAGCATTTTTACGTTTGTGTTAATCATGGGAAGATAAGGTGCCTTGGGAAACCATAACAAAGGCAGAGGTGAATGGGACAAATGTAGCAGGAGATACATAGAAGTAATAAAAAGGTTGGCTAAGCAATTAAAGAATACAGTGATAAGTTTCAGTGTTTTAAAGCCACCGGGGTGGTATCTTTTCAAATGGAGAGTGGACATAACTGAGAAAGAGACAAATAGAGAACCAGCACCCCAGATGAACAAAATTCCTTAGCTCCTTTTCCTTCCTGATGAGGTTTCTCAAATCCCTGCTGATGTTTGCAGGAAAAAAGCATAAGTGTGACTGAAGAAAAAACATGGATTTGAGGAAATGAGCCTTTAGCTGCTGTAAGGACCTTAGAACTTTGTGAAAATCTGCCTGTTTCTCTTTAAATCTGAGTTATTGTTGTAGGTATATTTGGTAATGAGCCCTGAAGAAAGGGTAATAGTTTGAATACTTCAGACATTTTGGTTAATCAGAGTTGCAGCTAGAAGATAGGTGTTAAACGGTAGGGTCTGTAACTAGATGATGGCTAGAAGTGACACAGAAAAAAGGCTAATGTTTTCTGTGAATATACATGCCCCATGGGAATGGTTTCTTGCTGATTTCCTACTGTGACTTTTAAATTTGAAGATGTTTGGTAGAAGAGGAGTTTATTTGTTGTGGAGGAGATCTAACTTAGATTGTTATTTCCCAACAACTAACATGCTGGGACTATCTTATGAGGATACTATCTTATCTTATGACAACAGTGGTCAAAGCACGTGGAAGAGGAGCCACATGACCAGATTTCAGCTTTTTCTTGGTCCAGACAAAATGAATAAATGGGGTGTTATATTCATATATTTGATTTTACCTACCATTCTGGGTAAATTTGCTGTCTCAGAGATGTTCTCTGAAAGATACAAGTAGTCCTTTGAGGTTGATAGTCTCACAGCCTATTCTTCAAAATTTAAAAAAACCCCAATTTTCAGCTGCAGAAGTAGAGTTCCATACTTGCAGCCTTGCACAATGACCATAAAAATGAGGTTGAAAAAGTGCAGGATAAAGTCACTGTAAGCAACTGATATAAACTGAACAACTAAAGACAGAGACCATGGGAAATATTTTTTTTTAACTGTTATTAAACTTGAAATTGAAGTGTTATCTCTAGCTGTTGTTATATTTACATGTCAGGAAGTTAGCCTAGTATTTTATTTTGGTACATATAAAGACACAATTCACACAGGGAGTAGCTATAGATAGATAGATACAGATAGATATGTGGCTGCATGCACTGAAAGACATGGAAACATAGAAGAAAGTGGACGTTTGCATCCCAAAATACCCAAGTTTGCTATTGTTTGAAACGGGAAGCATAGTAGACAAGTTATTGACTTGTTCCTGTGTAGCTATTTAAATGCTCATAAATAGTTGAAAGGAAGCTTTTGAAGTGAGCTCTCAGTCAAGTTAAATGTGTGCGGGCTTACACAAAAAAACCCACCCAACCAAAAAAAAACTTCACCAAAACCCTTTCTGAAAACAAGGGTGAAGTGGTCTAAGAAAATATTGACTAAGCAGAATAAAATGAGTTAAAGTTATGTAAGAAGATAAGATAGAGAGACTTCAGCTGGGTGGGGCAAGGAGGGGAAAAGCATGGGAACTGTCACAAATCCACTGTCCCATTTCATTACACAGCTTCTTATGCAACTTTCTCTGTGAACTACAGTGAGGATTTTGGGACACGCCTCAAGGGAAGAACTGAAAAAGGGTCGTCTTATTACAGCTCTTACTCCATTCTGTATAAAATTAAATCTTTTCTTCCTTTAAAATTTCCTGGATTGTACTGATTGTTATTGTTAGTTGCTGCTTCTGCATACTTGTCTTTACGGGTGGAAGCTGTTAATTTGAGTTTCCCCATTTCGTTTGGTAGTCAAACTTGATGTTTACACATTCCTGTTTTTACATTCATGTGCTTTACAATCCAGAAGAGGCTTTAGTAGTTCCTTATCTAAAGAGGCATTCTAGCACAGTACTTCCTGCGTTTGGGAGGACTTTACTCTCTGAACTGATGAATCTAAACACTGATAGATTATTGCAGACACTAGAGCACAGTAATCTTACTCTTAATAGGTCCTTCCCATTTGAGACTGTACAGTCCATTTCCCATGTGCAAGGCATCCATGTGTAGGGATTGAAGACAGATGAACGAGCAGGTTTGGGAATCTTTCTGCATTTAATAGTTTACTGTGTAAACTCAAAGCAATTTATTTAATGTACATATATTTTATTTAGCCTATTTCTGATGTAGCTTTCAAGAGAGAAACTAAGGGAACAGTAGTACAAATGATGAGCCAACTATGAAAAGAAATATTTTTGTCTGCATGGTATGGCCTGCAGTTTGAGAGTGGCCAATCTAACTCATTCATTCTGGCATTCTTTGGCTGACATCCCTTGAACCATTGGCAGCTTTCATGCGGATTAATGTTCGTTTCCATAAAATATGAGCATTTCTGCAGGACTTCAAAGGGAAGGAATATGTGGGAAACTCTTTACAGCGATGAAGCATTTCACAGCATTAACAGGGATCTGCAGAGCTGCTGTAACTGAATTTTTATAACCTACTGTAAAATTGTATGGACATTTTCTTCTTTTTTAGAAAAAGCATTAAGATTAGTCATGCTGTTTTATGACTATTCAGTTCTTGTTCATTTTTGTTAATAAGGAGCAATCAAAATGCCAGGAAAAGCTAAATGCAGGGCCAAAAAAATGTGGGAGAGGAAAAGTAGGGACGATGTTATATCTGAATTAGAACCTCAAAGGAGTTACTTTTAGGAGGTAGGAGCAACCTAGGTACGGCATATGCTTGTGTTCAGTGCCTGGCTGTGAGACCTCGTGGGTGCCCACATTTTGCAGACAACCTAGCAATAATTTTTGGCATTTGGAGCTTAAGCAAGAAGGAATAATGTGACATTCTGCCTTTACTAAAGGCTTTATTCAGAACATATCTGAAGCTTAGTGTGACTGTAGTTACAGTGACAGAAAAAGCAATCAGACCTCCTTTTCCTCATTGCTGTGGAGAAGTAGCTTTGATAATACACATACTCTAGGAATACCAGCCTGTTTCTCCATTTCCACTTTGAGGAACAGAGCTGCTAGGATGAGAAGCAGCAAAGGAAGAGGATGGCTTAGTCATAAAGTGTTTGTATTCTTTGGGAGTCTTAGATGTGTTTTTTTGTCTCTGCTAAGTAGGCCGAGCAAAGTGCAGTGTCCCCTGAGCTTTCTGAATGCCTGCTGTGGTAGTGATGTGCCAAGAAAGCCAGGTTATGGATGAGTGCAGCCCTGGAGAGTCTTAATTCAGTCTGCAGCTCCTCTGGTAATTTAGTTTTGACAACTAAACAGGGAAAAATCTTTCCAAGCATCTTAATACAATTCTTTTTGCTTTAGACATGTCATATTGTCAGTTTTTGGACTCTGAGTTTGATTTCCTGCGAAGTTGTTTTGCCTGAACATGAAATTTATAAACCATGATTTTAATAGAAGGCATAGTGCATTCCCTTTAGATTGGCATTCCCTTTAGAGAGAGCATTTAATTTGATACATCAATGAAATATAATAGAGAACGGTTGAGAGGATGTAATGTCATAGGATCGATCCTGTGTGCAAAACCCATAGGTTTGGGGAAGAGGAGTTTCATATGGAGTAAGTATGACATCAGTTGTTTCTTAGGAGTCATGCTATGACTCCTAAGTCATAAGGAATTTAAGGAATTTTTTTCCTTTTTTTTTAGGAATACACAGTGGCTTCTTAGAAAGAATTCTGACTAAGCAGCTTATAACTGAATTTTCCTTACTAAGGCTGGTTTTCATCTCTAAGGAATACCAAGTGTATGTGTTGCAAGGCTTTTCATGACTGTTAGAGTGTTACACAAGAGCATATTCAAAATAAGAGTCATACAGGGGACTATAGAAGGCTTGCATATGAATTAGAAAGAAACAACACCTTGTCTACAAGCTATATAATTTCAAGGAAATGGTAAATGGATAGAAAGGGAAATGTGGCCTGGAGCAAGGTATAATTTTTGACTTTGCTATACTTCTGTGATCCTATAAGATTTAGGAGATACAGACTCTCCCCACTCTGTGCATCTGAAAATTCTCAGTAGAATTGTAAACTTGCAAGTTTTCTGACCCCCACTGCATACAGACCTTCTGTCTTTGAGGATTTGTATGCAAGGATCAAGGATTGAATGCAGGGTTGTCTTTTGCCTTGCTTTTAATAAATGGCTGTATTATAAAGAAAGCATGTGGTTTGGCATTTTCAAATTTTAGACTGTGATGCTTTCTCTGCAGATGCCCTGGGTGTTGCCAGAGGGAATTTCTCACGTAGTGACTTCTGTGCCATATCTCAGTTGGTGTTCCTGCTGTGGAAATATGTAGTCCCTTTATATATACGTTTTGTTGGCACTCCTCTGCCCTGGTATTGAAGGAGAGCAGGCAGTGTGGGATTTTTTGACTTTATTTGACTTTGTGTCACTTCTCTGGGATTTGGAGGACAACTTCATGGAAAATGTCACCACAGCCTCTGTGGGCTGCTGTCCCTTGTGACTGGTGCTGTGCAAGGCAGGAGGACAGTTCCTGGCTTGTGGAGGGTGTCCATGGTGTTCTGCTTCCAGGGCCTGAGCACTGCCCAGCAGCCCCTTGGCAGGGCACTGCCTGTTTGCAAGGCAGCCCTCATGTCTCCAGCCCCCTCAGGGCCCTGGGCAGCAGCAGGGAGCGGTGTGCCAGGCATGCTGCCTCTCCGGAGCAGTGCTCCAAGGGAGCTGGCTCCTCTCCTCTCCACCGCACCACAGGAGGCTTGAGGGGGCTGGGGAAGAAGGGTATTGGCCAGACAGAGAAATGGTGAGCAGGGCTGGTTTTTTTGAAAGTCAGTTGTGTAAATATACACACAAATGTGGTTTATTCTGGAGGTTAGCTGCGTAGGATTTGTATTTTCTTGTCTCAGAAGGTGTATTTTGCTCAATGCCTATATAAAGCTGTAACTTCCTACATGCTTATTACTAAAATCTGCACTATAGGACCCTGTTGGAGCATTTGGTGCCAGCATTCCTCTACAGCCCAGTGCGCCTGAGAAGCCAAAGCATGTTTCCACATTGGTGGTTTTGGTTTTTACCCAGTTGGCAGCCTTGGGGTTGGGTCTCTAGCCCAACTTGGGAACATGATTAAAACATGGCTTGATCCCATTTGCACTCTGTAACTGAGGCATATTTCAAGGAACTGGCATATTGTCCTGAGGTCATGCAACACAGACCATACTCGGTGTCAATGACTATCTAATGTCTTCCATATGATATTTAGGATTAGAGGGATACAATGAATGTCAATGATTGGATTTAAATCATTTCCAAAACTTTCTGAGGAAGCTTGCAAAGCAGTATCATGAGATTCCCAGCCAATAATTTATTTTTTTTAAATGTCATTCATTAAGAATTCAGGAGGAATAGAACTTGAACAAGGTTTTTACTTTTTAAAAATAATTATTTAATTACTTACAGCACTCACTTGCTGTCAGTTGCTTGATTTCCCTCTGGTTTAAAGGGCTTGTTAGATTTTGTGTGGTACTTTTTTTAGGCATGATGAGTTACGCAGCTATTTTAAGTTAAATGGGAACTGTGTTTTCTGAAATTGTTCTGATCTTCCTGTTTAAAAATTAATGAATTCCAAAATAAATTGCTGCCAAAAATTTAAGTATTAAATACTCTGCTGTGTATAATTGATGAGCAGCTTAATGATTTACATATTTAAGAAAAAGAGAATACAAGTTAACATGGGGGAAACCTCTCTCCAATATCCATTATTTAAAATGATCGGTGGGTATTCTGGATTACATCACACACATGCCCTACCTGTGTGGAACAGGACATTTGGAAGCAGATGTTGTTTAGGTGCATATTATCTCAGGGGCTGTTGGTAAGGCTGGTAGGAGGTACACAGTTCTTTTAGGCTGTTCCCTGTGGTAGCAGCACTGCTTTTTTGAGCTCCCCATCTGTATGCAGGCACTCACCCTGCCCTCTTTGAGGCAGCTGTGCTCATGCAACTGTGAGCAGGAGTGCAGGGCTGCACTCTAATCTGCATCACTTTTAGGGCTTTTTAAGTGCCCTCGCAGGACTGTTGCTGGGAACAGTGAAGCTAGGCCAGAGTGGCTTCACTGATGCACAGCTCCATAAAAGCTTACTTCTCTACAACTAAGTAGGTGGTAAATTGATGTGTTCTTGAACATTCACTCAGAAATGGGCTGAAACTTCTTAAATAGTGGTGAAGGTGTGGGAGGGGGGTGGGGAGGGTATGTTGACCGGAGAAATAAAATTATGTTGACCTGCATACTAGGTCATATAGGTGGTGCTGGAAATGCAAATAGGAATTTGAAGACTGTGATCTCTCCAGTGGAGCACTCAAGATAAAGTGATATCTCTTTCTTAAAGATGTGGCTGTATGTAACACAACATTATGCTCGCAGACATGGAATCATAGAATGATTTATGTTGGAAAAAACTGTAAAGATCATGGAGTCCAACTGCCAAGTCCACCACTAAACCATGTCAGTAAGGGCCACATCTACATGACTTCTGAATACCTCCAAGGGATGGTGAGTCCACTACTTCCCTGGGCAGCCTGTTCCAATGCTGACAATCCTCTCTGGGAAGAAATTTTTTCTAATACCCAATCTAACTGTCTCCTGGCACAACTTGAGGCTGTTCTCTTTTGTTCTGTTTCTTGTTGCTTGGGAAGAGACTGACCCTCACCTGGCTACAGCCTCCTTTCAGGTAGTTGTAGACCGCAAGAAGGTTCCCCCACAAGCCTCATTTTCTCCAGGCTAAATAACCCCGGCAGCTCCAGCAGCTGCTCCTCATAAGGGTGGTGCTCCAGACCCCTCATCAGCTTCATTGCCCAGTTTAAAAAAAAACAAACTTTGAATGGCATAACAGAGCACCCATATTTGAAATCTAAATGAAATATCTATACTCTGATATCCGAGTTGAAAACCTACTGCTGTGTGCTTACCTAAACATTGCTGCTGAGGAAGCAATTCTAGGAAGCCTAAGGTAAAAGACCAGCCTGCTGTACTGTAAACAATGATTGCTGGCATTTGTGGTTTTTTTCTCTCCCTTTCTTATCAAAACTATTAAGTCACACGTGCTCCTTGCAAGTCACTGCTTTTTTTTCATTGTTGATGTTGTCCCAGCAACAGAAATATGGGGTGTGTGCAGCTTTCCATCAGTGTAAGCAACCATGGTGAACTGAATTACTGATGACTAATTCATACACAAATCATCCTGTATTTTCCAAATGCCTGATCAGGTGGTTGCAGCTTTGGAGAGAATGAATAATTTGAAGGAGTTTGTATCCAGCATGACTGGATCTGTGTTTTTGTATTATCTAAATATTTCATTAAAGCAAGCAAGCTAATTTTGTTACAGGAAAAGGCACAGTCAGCCTTTTTCCCAAACGGAATTTTTCAAAAACTGAGTGTATGAAAATCAAACTGAGTCCTGGTTGAAAGGTTTAAACTTGATTTCTATGCAGTTTTAGAACAAAGATAATATTAAACATGTATACCAAATTTCTAGTCTAGAACTTAGCTCTGTTTGCTGTGGTTTGGGTATCAGAATTAAAAGAAAACAGCCCCACCCCTGCCCATGTTGGCTGGTGTGGTTTTATATGGTTTTCTGGGATCTTGCTCCCGCACACTGCAGGGATCCAGGGAGGAACAGTGAGGGACAGTCTTTTGATGTTAGATGTGAAGCATTGACCTAATTTGTGTAAGGCACACACAAATTTGCAGTACCTGCTTATATTTATAGTGTTTCTACTAAATATTTTATTAGCATAAGTTCTAACTATAGTATATTAAAAGCAGTTAGTTTGAAAATAAAGTTTTCCTTTTAATTTATAAATATATAAACATCAGTGCTAAAGAAAACAGAGCATCTAATCTTGGTTTCAGATCTCTAATCTGAAATCCAGAAAGTTTACTGAGTGGTAAAAACTGCAAACAGGATTCTCTTGTCTTCATTGTTACCTCCTCTAGTTTCCTTTTGATTTAAATAGACAGGAACAGAAGTATTTTTGCTAATCAAGAAAATACTTCTTTGCATTTGTGGATTCATCAGCCTCCAGAAGGTGAAAGAGAGGAGAAAAACTGAAAATCTCTAATGATGCAAAGTGCATATGCTTCAGAGCAAGCCAAGTCACCATGGACAGTCTGGGGAAAGAAACACAGAAGCAGGGAAGAAGACATACAGGACAAAAGCTAAACTTAGTTCAGCATTGCTTACTTCAAGGGACTAGTGAAAGATTGTCTACAACTCTGAAAATGCTGTAAGATACTCAGTTTTTATAAATTTGGTAGCAATTTTCAGCTTAAACCACTGCATGTGGCAAAATTCTTGCATTTTAATAGCTTTAAATAACCACCTTTTCAATTCTGAGTTTGTTCTCTTGTGCCTGAATGCTGCCCCAGCATCCCTTCCCCTCCTCTGGCAGCTGCTTGCCCAGCCTGGTGGATGCAATGCCCTCCCTCCACTTGCTGCCTGCTCTGCCCCAAGCCTGGGATGCCCAGGAAACACCTGCAAAGCCCTGATGCTGCAGGGCTCTTTCTGCTCACTAATGGGGCTAAAAATAGCCACTGCTGCGGGTGATTTCAGCACAGTTTGCAGGCTCGTTTCAGAGTCTGGCCCGTGAGTATCTTCTGTAACTAATGGCTGCATCAATACTCTAGATCAAAACACAAAAGGATTTTTAGCCAGTGATTCTAAGTTGCTTGTTAGCTAATAAAGGGTTAGAGGTTTTTAACATTGATCCCTCTTCTGCAGTGCCACCAGCTGTACTTTTCATCTTCCATTTGAGTAGATGTCAAATTATTTATTTTCGTGTGTGTGTGTATGTGCATGTTTATGCATATAAATGTTTTTCAGTCAGAGAG
Organism: Illadopsis cleaveri; assembly: GCA_013399915.1. NCBI lineage: Eukaryota > Metazoa > Chordata > Aves > Passeriformes > Timaliidae > Illadopsis > Illadopsis cleaveri. The sequence continues at coordinate 84,043 of VXBB01005687.1, read as the reverse complement.
ATAGATTTATTGTGAGAGTACTCTGGTAGCGTGTTTTCAGCTTCGCTATGCACATTTGATAAGATTTATGTTTGGGGGGCAATTTTGGTTGGTTTTTTGGGGGTGTGGGGGATTGTTGGGGTTTTTAAAATTTTTTTTTCCCTGAAAATGTAGGGAAGTTTTCAATACTGAAAAATCCAGTGTCATAAAATCCAGTAGCATAAAAATTCTTTTGTTTGTGTAAATTTTGCAAGAGGTATGTCACAAGCCATGATGTCATTATCTCTAGTGTTGTTTGCTTTGTGTTCCATTAAAAAGATTCCTTTCTCATGCACCTGCACTGAAACATCAAGTTGTGTGGTACATCGGATAGGCCTTAAGTGCTGTTCCATATGCAGAGGACCACACGGATATGGGATATGCCGTGGCTGTAAGATAAAGGCACTGCAGTCTTACATCACTTAAGTAGGGCTCCCCTTTCTGCTGCCTCCAGGAAATCTCAGCGTGGGCAGTGCAGAGAGTAGTGTCCCCATTCTGTTGTGCTGGTATTTCCCATTTAAATGTAATCTGACAGCTACAAGCTTTGGGGGTAACATTTTAAATTATAAATAAACGCTTATATAATATTAAATATATGCATAACCTCGGTGTCCAGAATCAGGTAGTCCCAGTTGACTGTAATGATATTTTTACTTTCTCCCGTTGGTGTGGTAGGCAAGTTTCTGGCTTTTTGGAGGGGGGAGGAATTTCCTCTCTTGTAGTTCAGTGTTTAGTTCCATCCATGTTTGCTTGTTGCCTCTGTACTTCAGGAAGGAGTATTTTAATGAACTGCATTTGCCAGTGCAATAAAATCCTCCTGTTGAGGAGACGGCCCAGCAGCCGCTCCAGTGTTGTGTCAGAGAACAGGTCCGTGCTGCCATGTGGATGCAGTCCAGTGTTTCCTGCCCTCGAGTGCTGTGCAGACCCAGGACCACCTCCTGGCTGGCAAAGGCACAGAAACAGCTGCCAGCAGAGAAAACACAAGGAAATACCCTAACTAGAGAGAGACTATCTGAAGGCATGCAGAAGGAATTTGCATTACCAGCAGAAGGAGAAAAAATCTCATGTGAACACTTTGGACTTCTAGTTTTCTAAAAGGATATAGATGAAAGGTTGTGCAGTGCATTTTTAGGGCCTCCAGGCAATTACTTAGATATCAGAGTAAAGCTTATAATTGGGGTATGGGGAGGATGAAAGGACAGAGTTAGGAACAAATTCAATTTATAACATTAAATGATTGCATAATAATCCTTTTGCATTAAATGAAACAATAATAAGTGTACTCAAGCAATGCATTATCTGTATATCTATGCTTTTAACTGTAATGTATTTTTTCCATTGCCATGTATTTACAAGTTCTCTTGCTAAGGATGAGTTTTGAATAAATAATTTTGTTTGTAAAGTTTTCTGTAAGAAGATGCAAATTTGTCATCTGATGCTTGTAGCTTGCCAGAAGGTGCCTTTCCCTTTAGGGTATATTTTCCTTTGATTCCTATCAAGACCGTTGCAAACAGCTAAGCACAAGGTGTCCTTGGAAAATGACATTTTTTTAATAACCATTTTCCCCACAAAGCTAGGCAACGTGAACAGATTCTTTTTTTAAATGGCAGTGGTTTTCAGCACTAATGCTGGATCTTGGTAAGTCCCTTAGCAAAATTTGTTTTGGTATTTCAGAGAACATTTTTGGACTCTTCTCTTAAACTCTTCTTGTGTTTGGAAAGTGATGATCTCAGTAACCCTTCGTGTGATGGCTGACTGGATACAGAGAATGAGAACCATCTCATGCATAAAGTTGGTCCTGTCAAAACATATGCATACCCATGGAGAAAAATGACTTTAAGTTCAAGTTATTGTTGACTCTCTTGTAAAACTGGGCAAGCCAGGTGTCTGCTTTGTTACTTTGGTTTCTCTGTGAACACTCAAATATTTGTGATAGAAAATCATTGTTGATAGTGGGCTGAAGTGTTAGGGGAGATCTGGACACTTCTCTGTCAAAACTGATGTGCACTAAAAGCACATCAGTCTTTTTTGTGGATGTGAAATTGAACTTGTCAGGGGTAATGAGGCAATCATTTCCCTGCCCTGGTGCCGAAGCACAGGGGATGCACCCTCTACAGTCCTCTGGGGACGTCACTGAATCTTGGCTGAGTATGAAGTATTTTGTAGAAAAATCTTCTGAAGAAAGAAAATTGCTTTTCTTCTGATTTCTTCAAACATTTTCATCTTGATTTCTAAACACTTGAGTGTGTTAACAGTAAAGGCTTTGCAGATGACAGTGGCATGATGCTGTAAGAGGAAGCTCCTGGCGTACAAGAAGTGTTGTTTCTATTAGCTATCCTCAGGATGCTGGTTAGAAATTTTTCCATATACTTCCTTCTTTGTTCTGGATTAGTTATACACACACACCCCTACCATCAGTGTAAGTTCAGAGAGCTCTCAAAGTTGAACTTAGGAACCTGACTGTTTTGAGTGAGATCTAAAGCTGTTAGCCCAGCTTTGAAAGCTATGGGTGGACTACACTGGAGTCTGCTTATTTAAATGCTTTTCTCAGGAAATGAAAATCAGTAAGGATGTTCATTGCAGAGGGGTAGGAACTGACTAGTGTGTTTTACCAAGCTGGAGCCTTGCAATTAATTTTTTTTTTAATCATTGTTTGATATAATATTACATAATTGCCTTGGACTTGATTGGCATTTGGGTACAAGGGCCAGAAGAAAGACGATCCTGGCTTGTTTGAATTCAGGGGACTGTGGGGATTGGGGAAGCTTATTAAGAGATTTTCATTTTCACTGTTATCTTCTCATTGTGTGGACAGTCCTGCTGTGTATAGGGACTCCAAGAACATCCAGTTCACTTTGCATTAGTCGAAGTGATTCCTCGGATGCTGCATAGTGTTGCATTGTGCATCCAGATTGAGTGGAAAAGAACGTCTTGAACATGTCACTGCTCAATGTACATTACATAAGCAGGTCTTGGGTGCATAGTGTTAGGCTGAATTACAGCAGGGACTTACTCAGCACTGTTGCTTTCTGCTCATGCTTTCTGCTAATGACATTAAACACCATTTGGTCTTAGCTGAGTGCATCTGGATTAACGTCAATGCATTCTCTTGTTATAGGAGCAGCTTACTGCCAGTTCATGGACATGTTGTTCCCAGGGTGCATTAGCTTGAAGAAAGTAAAGTTTCAAGCAAAGCTGGAGCATGAGTACATTCACAACTTCAAACTTCTGCAGGCGTCATTTAAAAGAATGAATGTGGATAAGGTAGGCATTCTGTATTTGTATTTTCGTCACTGCATGTTTCAAAAGTTACATAAATTGTGTGAAATTAATAAATAGGGGAAACAAACTTCAAAATACTTGAAAATGCACTTTTTCAACTTTTGGATGGAGAACTGGAATTGCAAGCAATATATGAAGATATTCTTGACCTTTCATCATCTGAAAAGGGTATTTGGGCATAAAGGAAGAAGTTTGGCTTTTGGCTCCACTTAGGTACAAATTGAAAATTGAGTCCACATGTCTGCTAAGGAGTTTTGCCATCTAACTCATTATATCTTAATATCAGAGACTCTTTGATGCAACACCATGTATTGGAAAGTCCTTGTCATCAGTGAATATTAATTTTTTGATAAGTGACCTGAATTGGTGACCTGAATTTCCAACAAAACAACTCGAAAATATACTGTTCTTATAAGGATTCCATGTTTTTTGTCCAAAGCAGTGTTTGAGGAATTTAAATTATTCAAAAGCTGCAATAATTTACCCAGTGATTTAATAGATTGGGTAGCACATGTGATCTTGTAAAGTTAAGAATGGAAGCTGCTGAGAAAATGCCTGTTCAGCCTTAAGGTATTCGGTTTATGCTTGAATGTGAGAGTTTGACAGACTCACCAATATAAATTACTATGTTGATAAAAATGAATAATAGAAGTTGTGCTGTCGTGCTTGTAGTTTTACACTGATGCACTACTTGTTTACCCTTTTAAGGTTCTGCCCTGGCTTTTAGTGTTGCCTTATTCTGAAATTTAAACAGTCCTAACAGAGAGTCCCTTAAGACTTCTATGAAGCACTAGGAAACTCTCATTGTTTCATGAAATGTTATGGATACTTCTATTTACAGTGTGATTTGCTAGTGAAACATTGGGAAGACTAATGTAGTGAACATTGTCAATTTTCCTGTAGAGAGCAAATTTATCACACCTTTTTAATGTAGAGTTAAGGTACAAATGGAACAACATGAAAAAACATGCAAAATGCAGTGTCAATTCTTGCATCATAAATTTATAAAATGCTGTCCAGTTGGCTTAATCCTGAAGAAGAAATGAAAACCCTTTTCCATCTGTAAACTCATAATGTTCAAGAGGCATTAAGGTCCACCTAACTTGGCTGTTTAATCAGAGGCATGAATTAAGCAAAGCAGGGCAGCTCTTCTGCAGTTGTAGTGCGTGTCTGTCCACAGTGTCTTGAAGCCTTGAGTACTGTAATACTGGCTGAAGACACCTTTTGGAGGTTTCATGTCTGTGAAAAATTTCCAAGATATTGATATGGAGACATCCTCATAGCCTTTCCTTTGTTTTACTGGATCTTTATAAGGCACTTAAGTCAACTTCTGCATGTGCACAAACTGTTCTATGTATAACTATATGTGGAATGGAAAAAAATTACAAGGTTAAAACCTCAGGGTTGGTTCGTATGATGACCATGTGCTACCAAAATGTAGGTTGGTTTGAACTTTAGCATGTCTTGGAAAAGCTGCTGGGTTTTGTAGTTCAAACAGTAGGACAGAGAGCAAGAAACATCTGTCTGGAGTTTCTGAAGAATTGTCTGTTGGTAGTACGTCAAACTGTACCATGTCCATTAAAACCAGAAATCCCTAGTTGCCTGAATATAATGTTACTTCCAGGACAGAATCATTCATCATGGGATGGACCCATGGGATGTAAGGGACTACCTCTGTGGAACAATAGCTATAAAGCCTTACAAACACTTACTATGTCACTACTTCAAAGGCTGGGTCTCATTGGGTTTTGTTTTCATTTTTTAAGAGCACTTGCAAATTGACCCTTTCTTTTAGGAGCAAAACAATGGCAGAGGTTTATTTCTTGATGCAGTTAATAAATTTTTTCAAGTAAGTGTGTACATGTAATTTTTATATTTTAAAATGTCAGTGATGTAATATTGGATGTTACTATCTATCTTTTAGGTAATTCCTGTGGAAAAACTGGTCAAAGGGCGCTTCCAAGACAACTTAGATTTCATTCAATGGTTTAAGAAGTTCTTTGATGCTAACTATGATGGGAAGGAGTATGATCCTGTGGAAGCTCGACAAGGCCAAGATGCTCTTCCTCCACCAGATCCTGGTGAACAGATCTTTAACCTGCCCAAAAAGTCTCACCATGCAAACTCTCCAACTGCAGGTATTTTGCATCTTAAAGAATTCCATTTCTGTCTCTGAAGACAATTATAAACTGTGGTCCACTCTACTTAAATACTAGTTTAAAATTATTTCCTTGGGTCTTTGTGCCATTCTTTTTACCTTATCATAGGCTTAGCATCTTGAGACAGCAGAAAGTTAACATCTTGTGTGCTTGGCCCAACCCTACTGAGCATAGGGTCTCCTCCACTGAACCCCCTCCATGTAAATGACATGGACTCTGGTAATGTCTGGTGGTAGAGACAAAGGCTTTTAACCATCTTTTTGCTGAATGTGGTATGTGCAAGTGTATTCAAGAACATTAAAGGGAGTGTGTTCCTCTTTCACACCTCCACCTTTATAGGAAAATGCTTGCACAGGCTGATTTATTTTTAAATTTTTTTTGGTGATTAAAATGTTTCCAAATCTTAAGAGCTGACCAGAAGAACAAAAATTAAATTATTTTTGGTTTTATGTGCTTTATATTATGTTTTGTGTTTGGGTATGCTAGTCCTCCTAACTGAAAAACTTGTAGTTTTTGCTCTTTCACAAAGATACCTCAGTCTTGTAATTTTTTTATTTTGTGCTTGTATTGGGTTTTGCTAGGATAGAGATAACACTTCAGAGGAGATTGGTGCTAAATTTTGAATTAAAAACTAAAACAGTGTTGATAAGGCATGGATGTTTTAATTGTTGCTAATCAGTGCTTACACGGAGTCCAGGCTTTTTCAGTTTCTCACATTGCCTTGCCAACAAGCAGTCTGGGGGTGCCCAAGAAATTTGGAGGGGACACAGCCAGGACAACTGACCCCAACAAACTGAACAGATAATCCGTACCACATGGCATCCTGCTTAGCCAGAAAAGCTGGAGGAGTAAGGAGAAGGGTGGGGAGGGATGTTCAGAGTTTACAGCATTTGTCTTGCCAAATCACCGCTATGGGTAATGGAGTCTGGCTTTCCTGGAGGTGGGTTAGTTCCTGCCTGCCCATGGGAAGTGGTGAATTAATTGTTTGCATGGCTTTTGTTTACCTGTTAAACTGTCTTTATCTCAACCCATGAATTTTCTCACTTTCCCCTTCTGAATGTGGGTATGACTAGTCACTAAGCAGATGCCATTTTTGTTAACTGAGAATTGAGTGAACAGGAGAGCAGCTAACATTTAAGAAAACAAATAGTCACTAAGAAAGTGTTACTGGACATAGGTTTGTGCATATGGAAATACACATGCACACACACCTAATTCCTTTATTGGTTTTTCCTGGGTTTATGCTAACCCATTCCTCAAATAAGGATTAATATTTAGTTGATTTTAAATCTGTGACTTGTCCTCTCATGGGTTCGGATATGCATCAGTGTTCACAACAGCAGGAGCAGGTGTGGAGCATGAAGCACCCTCACTCTTAGGCCGCCTTGTGCTCTGGAATCCTACCCAGATTTCAGTGTTCTGCTCTGATCACTTCTGACGTCAAAGTGGGGCATACTTGGCCAACTGCCTTCAGCTCATTAGTGCTTCCAGGAAATGGGGCTCCTAATAGCAGACCAGTGCTACTCTGGGCTTCTAAAGCTTGTTTACATCTTTGTTTTGCACCATCTTGTGCCTGAACTTCTGAATTTCAGGGTCGGGCATGCTCCAATTTCCCATGAGATGTCTTGCACTCCCTTTGGAAACAGAAGACCCAAGTACTAATATCAAGATGTTGTCCAATTCTGAAATTGGAAAAGGCACTTTTATTGAAGACAGACTTTACTGTGCTTGTTAATTCTTCTTACAGATGGTCTGTTCTTCCCAAAGTCACAAATATGTCATCCAAATTAAAGCTGTGAGGGTGACAATCCTACAGAAATTGAATAGCTACTGGAGTGGAACCAGCCAGCTGATATGGAGAATAATGCAGTAATGTCATGTTGTGTTGTTGGTTGTATGAAGAGCATCTCCTGTGCCTTCCCAGTCTTTGTATGGGATTGTACAACTGAAATAGTGTGATGAGTTTTGAGAGGATCCTGCAGCTATGAGAGTTAGCTTTTTCATGGAAAACTTCCTTCATTATTAACTTAAATATTGTCCAGAAGTATAGCAGGCAGGACACTAATTTCTGAGCTGAGGATGGTGGGGTATGGACATTACATGATGCTGGGTGAAGTGAGAGTTCCAGCTTTTCTTGCTGCTTGCATTTCAGAACAGAACTAATTCAGTTAGGTGTCAGTCATTCCATGGGTTTACTGAATTCTGGGTGAGCACATTGATGTGGCACTGATGTATGGTGCCTTTGTGCCTCACCTCACCCCATCACAGAACCTGCACGTTGGCAGGAATGGGAACCTTTACTGATGCTCTGGAAGGAGTTCTGTATGCGTCTGCAAACTTGTGTGTGCCTCACCTCCTGCTGTTTGGGAGTAAGTTGGGATGATGTGGGAGCAAGTTCTGGGTAGCTGGGAAATTACCATGAAAGATGTGCTTCTGTACCTCTGTCTTCCACACTTAGCTGGAAGTGAAGGAGTACTCATTACAGCTGCTATAGGAACCAAAATATAAAACACAGGATATTGTTGGCTTTCTGGGCTGCAAGTGCACATTGCTGGCTCATGCTGAGCATCTCTTCAACCAATACCCCAAGTCCTTCTCCTCAGGGCTGCTCTCAATCCATTCTCCACCCAGGCTGTATTTGTGCTTGAGTTTACCCTGACCCACATGCAGGACCTTGCACTTGGCCATGTTGAACTTCATGAAGTTTGCACAGACCCACCTCTCAGGCCTGTCAAGGTCCTTCTGGATGGCATCCCTTCCCTCCAGCATGTGACCACACCACACAGCTTGGTGCCATTATTGATTTGTGTGATTTGCTCTGTGTTAACAATGAAGTTTTAATACTGCCTGGTCAGTTCTTTAACAAAATAAAGAACCCAGAAGATCTTTCAGCATAATCCAAAAGTTTTTAAACAGTGTGCAGTGGACATACCTACCTACTAGTAGATGTACACATCTACTGTTTGGCGTCAGGAGCAAGCAGATATGTGGGTACTCATTCATATTTGGGGGTTTAGCAGGCTTTAAAATATACCTATTCTAAATTAATTAGATATATGTATTTCTAAAGAAATAATTTATTTTAGCTACCAGCAGTTTCATATGCATTTCAGGTGATTCCTGTTGCTCCATGGAGTAACTCTTCCAGTGCCCTTTGACAGAGTTTTGGGCTTGAGTGCTTTAGGAGATGATTGTTGACTATTCATAACTGCTTTATAACACTGTTCTAACAATGTATTTTTAGACATAAGATATATGTCCTTGAGTTAACAAGTAGTCAGATCCTTAAAGGCTGCTCTGAAAACTTATCCAGAAAGGTATTGGCATGAATTAAAATTACTTTTGATATTTTAATCAGACTCTAAAGCTTGACAGAATGTCTGGTATCAAGTAACTGCTTCCTGTACCTGTAAATGGATATTGACCTGTATCTCTATAAATGCAGAGTGTAGTCTTTATTTAATTTGAAAAATAAACACTTTTAAAACAACCCAAAACTCGAGCAGTCTAAAAATGTGCTGGATTTTGTGTTAATTGGTGAGCAGGCCAGCAGCCATGGCCCTTCCCATTCCAAAGGTGATCCTACTGGGGAGTCAGTGCAGGTCAAGGATAATGTAGCTCGGAAATGGAAGCATAAATAGGTCCCTACAACTAATCTGCTGTGCCACCCTCGCTCTGCCTTGTCCCTTCCTTCAGAGACAGAGCCGATTTGTGGCCAGGCTGACCGAGGTGCCGTGGGTGGATGGGTTTGGTACTGTCCCACAGTCTGCTTCTAGAAACAATAGGAGCAGCAAGGTTTCACCAGGTGAATGCAGCCCCTGGGTGGGGAAATGAGGGTCTTTTCTTCCTTCAAGAAGCAGCACAGACCACCACTGTAGGCTCTCTGGCAGCCGCACCACAGCTGCTTTTAGATCTAATGCCATCTGCCAGCCCTGAGCTGACTTTCAATCTCCTACAGCCTCTGCTCTTCTCTACTGTAAACAGCCTACAGATGTAGAGTCAAAATTGTGGTACAGGATTAAAATATTAGGGCACTGTTGTTTGTGCCAGTTCTAATGTTCCCTGCAGGAAATAGCGGAAAAGGCTTCATCTGATCAAAATTGAAAATAGCGATCAGGTTGTCAGGATTTTAGCTTAGTGTCTTATGTAAGTATTCCTGTATGTCAGAGCAAATCTCCATGGAGCACACTCTAGTGTATGGGTGTGGGGTGTCAAAAATACACAAGTATAAGACAGCTTAATAAAATTAATTATTTACATGTAAGCTAAAAATGTGAGAGATTCTTAGATCTGAAGCCTGTTAGATTTTTTTTTTTTAAATATTCAGTGAGAGCAGGATGACTAAAGCAGAGCTGGAAAATACTGGAGGATCACATGACGGCTAAAAATACTCACTCTATGACAGGGAAAATAACCAGGGCAGAATGAACTGTTTGTGCATGAATGCATTATATATAATGTGCCATCGAAAAGCCAATTGCACAAGAGAAATACTGATTTTCTGTAGGGAAATGGTATATCCTGCTGTGACAGATGTGCTGTAAATTAATTTTGAGGGATAAAAATACTCAGTGAGACCAGTCTTTATTTTAGCAGCTAATGATACAATTAGGATTCCTGGGAGATTAGAGAACTCCTGATGCTTTTTTTTTTGCTTTTCGCTGAGACTTGCTACCTTTTTCCCCAGTGGCAGGCAGTAGGTGTTGGCAATGGCAATCTCTGCTCACAGTGGTGCAGTGCTCCAGGAAATGTAGCAGAGCTAGAGATGGAAAGAGCTGCAGGGTGACAAACTGAGAGTGTTTTCATCCCTAGTTCATACAAGGCCAAGGAATTGTACTAACCCAGGGGAACAGCATGTGCAGTGACGGTGCCAGCCTGGGAGGTAAAGTGTCTCTGCTGTAATACAGACGCATCTCTCCTGCCAGCATGTGGAGAATTTAATTTTTAAACCCACTGAGCTCGAGAATTTAGACCAGGAGGCAACATGCTTGCAGTGCAGGAGCCTGGGCCTTTTTTCAAGAGAGATGATTGTGTTTGGAAAAGCAGTGGTGAAAATGACTATTTTAATTTTCAGTGTACCATGGGTGTGAATGTCTGTGTTGCACAAATGTTTGCACATTCTTTCATTTTCCAACATGCATTTCTTTGCAGATTTTTTTTCAGATTTTCCTTTTGAGACTGCCTTCTCCTTATAGCTAAGCAGACAGTGAGATTTTTAGAAAACACAGGTTTTTAAGAGTACTTAAAATTTTAAATTGTGTTCTTCTGTTAAGCCTGTGGAATGGTTTCATCCATTGAAGATAAATGTTTGCATACTTAAAGATATTTCTAGAGCAAATAGAGGTTTCAGTTAAGAAGAAGAAGCAGTAGTTGTTAATTATTTAAAATAATAAATAAATATTGATTATTTTAAATCTAGAGTAAAGTCTTCATTTATGATGGAGGAAAGGCTTTGGTTAGTTCCTTTCTATCATATCTTGTATTAAAGACAAATTGAGGGAGTCACGCCATCAGTAAAACTTTTTCATTTGACAAGTGGCCTCCATTGGACTTTCTTACTTGGATGGCTTTCTTGAAATTACTCGTACACACTTTGCCAGCTGTCTGGCAGAGAGGATGAATGCAGAGCTCACCAGGCTGTACTGGTAGCAGCAGTGAAGGCTGGTTTGGGGAGCTAAGAGGACAGAAGGGTCCTGCTAGCCAGGGGAAGGTGGTACCACAGAATAATTAGGACAGTTGCACCGCAGTGGGTTGGGATTTGGAAAGTCAGATTTTGTCTGAGGTCATTTAATTCCCATTAAGTATCATTTGTCATCACTTATTAAGTGTCACTAAATTTTCCATTTTGTTGTGTCCTGGTGTAGCTACAATAATAAGAGTGTGTGAAAATTAATTAATCTACTCTTCTTGCTCTCTTGGTTTAAGCGGGTAGAGTTTTTCTTTAGCTCATGAAGAAATTACTGTGGCCTCTTGTTGGGTTTGGTTTTTCTCCTGTGGCATGAGTCAGGAATATTCTTTTTATGAAATCCTTTAATTTGACTAAAATAGACTGTGAGTGATTCCCAAATTCCACTGAAGCAGTGGTTGTGTGGGCTCAGCCATGTCTTGTGCTTGCTCAGGGCTTCCATTGCTCTCCACACTCTCCTCATGCATGTCCACACTGTATTCATGCACGTGTTTTCTTGAAATTTTGCATAAATATTTAACAGCATACTAATTACTCATATAGCTTCAAGGAAGAGTTCTCTCTAAACGTTAAGTAGGTCTCTTGTCTACAAGACTGTGCATGTGATGCAAAGAGAACTGGAATTTGCAGCCTGGCTTTTTTGTACCCAATCCTGCACAGTGCCAACATCCACTGTTTTATGTTGCAGAAGTTTGCATCTGTTTGTAGAACTTAGGTATTCAGCAAAAAGAATAGTGAAGCTGAAACTGCGTGGGATACATTTAATTATGGTGGACTGACTAGTAATTGTTTCTGGAGTACCACAGATGGAAGCCTCTAATGTATTTCAAAGCTGGCTCATCTTAACTTAATTCAGTACAAGAACAGAATAATTTGTCTTTCAATTGTGAATTTACTTCTCTCATCTCTGCTACTGTTATGTGGGCAGGTACAAAAAGTTATCCAGGTGCTAATTGAAACAGCTGCAATACTGTTTACAATGAAATTCTTACTGGAGCCCTGCATTGACCTAAAATCAGAGCATGCTGTCACAGAAGTTCTCACAGAGCAGTGGAGGTGGGAAGACACCTCTGAGATCATCCAGTCAAACTGCTCTGCTGAAAGCAGGGTCACCTTGAGCTGGTTGCCCAGGACCTTATCCAGTCACATTTTGAGTATCTCCAAAGCTGCAAGCACCTCAACCTCTCTGGACAGTTTGTTCCAGTATTTGATAACCCTCAGAGTGAAGAAATTTTTTCTAATGTTTAAATGGAATTTCTTGTGTTTCATTTTGTGCCCATTGCCTCCCATCCTTTGGGGACCACTGAAAGGAGCCTGTTTCCTACCTTCTTTGCACCTTCTCTTGAGATGTAGATAAGATCTCCCCTGAAGCCTCTCTTCTCCAGGCTGAGCAGATGTAGCTTTCTGACTTGGCTTGAACATGAGGTGCTCCATTCCCTTAGTCTTTGTGGCCTGTTGTTGGACTCTCTTCAGTTCATCTGTGTCTGTCCCTCCTGGGGAGCCCTGGACTGAACCAAGCATTCCTCAGGTGCCTCACCAGGCTGACTAGAGGGGTAGAATCACCCCCCTCAGCCTGCTGATGATGCTCTTCCCAGTGCAGCCCAGGAGGCTGCTGGCCTTCCCTGCTGGAAGTGTGCTTTGCTGGCTCATGCTCAACTCAGTGTCCACCAGGACCCAAATCCTTTTCTGCCACAGTGCTTTCCAGTCTTTTGGCTGCCAGCACATTTTGGGGCACAAGGATGTTCCTTTCCAGAGAAGGGCCCTGCATTTCTTTTTGAATATCAGCAGTAAGCTTGAAGAGGAATTAATAATGGCAAACAGTTATGTTGCTGATTACAATGCAATTCTCTCACTAATCAGGGAAGAGATGATTATTGGATACTTTTTACCTAAAACACCTGTATAAAATTCATGTTTTCTCAGCTTGTGTAAATGGGCTATTTATAAATATTTTCACGGAAGATATGATGTTGGAAAGAATTTAAACTGCTTGGATTATGTAGTCCCTCTGAGAAGTGCATTAGGAATTATTCCACTATCACACTAATTGTCTGCAACACCGTTGCTCAACACCAAGTTATTAAGTCTATCAAGATCTTTTGTCTCTGTTTAGATATCTGGCTGTTTCAAGTACTTTGCATTACTCTACCAACCGGTATCCTTTAATTATTTTATGAAATTAGGCTTCTGCTAGAATGGAGGCTTACTTCTGAGCTGATTATAAAAGTGATGCCTTAGAATAAATGTGCAGTAAAGCTTTTTTTTCCTCCAGGAAATTTTAAATTAGAAATCCCTAAGCATTCTCTGTTGCAATTAAGTTCTATCCAGCTGTCGCTGATACCTCCTAGTAACCAGTTGGCTGGTTTTTGTCTGTGTTACTGAAATTGGAATATCATGGTCATTCAAGAGCTGATCCTGAGCAGTGGAGCAAAAGTTGATTTCTTTTGATTTGTCTAGACTTTTTAAAGCTTGGTGGCACTTTGCTGTAGGAATTCAAAAGGCTTTGTTGTTTTCAAAGGAGGGCAGAATATAATGCCACGTATCAGTGCTGCAGGCACTGGCAATGAGGCTTGCTCAGCACAGAGGGCACCTCAGCTGCAAATTAGAGGGAATACCTGGAGATCAAATGTTTGTGCCTGCTCTTTCCTTAGCTCTCTCTGTCCTAGCTTTAAAGCATTTACTTTTCAGTTGATACCCTGAACCTACATCTTGTGGTTGTATAATACAACAAGAAGTAAATGTTGATGCTTTGATCATTAAATAACTTGAGACTCAACTGGAATGCTAGAGTAAAAATGTTTTTATTTCATGTGTATGTTCTTATTGCATAGTTTGACACTAGTTTACTTCTGCTTATCTGCTAATCCAAATGAAAATTATTTTCCTGGTTTTGAGAACATTTTAGCAATCCTGCTCTAAAGCAGCTGATTTTTAGTTCGTCAAAATATGGGCTGAACCTAGAAAGCATTGAAGGCAGAATGCCAAATTTTAGGCAATTTCATAAAGAAAAATAGCAGCAAAAGATCTTGGCATTTTTAATGTTTTTCAACAAATGATTTATTCCTTGCTGATCTCAGTATGATGTGAAAAGAAGTTTCATTTCAGACATATACACAACACTGAATTTTCCCAACTTTAGCAAGCCTGTCTACTATATTTGAAATCTGCTAGAGAAGAGTTTGTGTATGCAATAGACATGGAAGCTATTGGAGTCACCAGTTTCTAAAAGAAACAAAACCAAAACAAAAAACGCCAAACAAAAGGGGAAAAACTCCACAACAAAACCACAAAAAACCCCACCAGTATGCTTCTTTTTTCCTTATCTGTCTTATATTAAAGAGCATAGAAAAGGAGGATGGCTGTCTTGCACAGAAATGTTTACACATGCTAACTGAATTATCAAGTTGTTTGTTTCTGTTCTGTTGGCTTTAGGTGACCCAGTTAATACAGAGTTATCCATAGGGGTGGGAGGATATGCTTGCTACAGAGGGAGGCCTGTGACTAAATCAGGAAAGCTTAAGCTTGATTAAATAACCCATTGCTGCTCTCCTTTCTCATCAATTTCCAGCTCCTCCACTGAACCACTGTCACAGTTCTAGGTCAGTGAGACTCTGTGAGCTCCACGGTCTGGACATATGGGCAGCCCCACAGGCTGTCTCCTCCTCTCCCTGCCTTCTTGTAGTTTCTTCCTAGTAATGGCTTTTTTAAAATACATTGGTCTTACAAAGAATTGCTCTATTAAAGCATTGTCTGACACTGGGGATACATTGTGGAAATGACAACTTAGAGCAATTTGTAGTGTGCCATAAATCAAGTAATCCTGTGGGAGGAGCAGCTGGTGAGGTGTTGTGAGGCAGAAGGTGGCTGCTGAGAAAGCCAGGGCAAAATCCCTCTGGAACTGGTGAACAGCAAGCTCAGAGCTCAGCTTGGAGCCGAGTACTTGCTGGATTAGGGCTGTCCCCTGTGTGGCTCAGGCTTCAGAGCTGTCAGCCCTTGATGGTGGAGGATGCCATGGAACCTGTCAGCACATTTGGACAACTGTGTTTTGCACTTTGTAGGAAACAGTGATGAACATGAGTGCTGCTGAGCAGGACCTCTGATTCACATGCCTGCTTAATAAATCAAATAGGCCAGAGAGAGGCCGGGTTTCTGTTTTGTCTTCTTAACCAAACCAGTTTCTGTATCAGGTGTCTATCCAGTGCATCTCAAATTTATTCCTTGTTGGAGGGAATAAGGAAAAGGACGAGTCAGAGTGCAGTGCTTGTGGAAGCTGAAGCAGGGGATGAGCTGTGAGCCAGGCACTTGTATATGGGCTGACTGACTGTATCAAACAGCCAGCATCAAGAGATGAAAGATGGAGAGGCAGAGCAAAGCGTGAGGAGCTGGCTGGGAGGTTCCTGTGAAGGCACTACACACCCCTTCACACAACTGTTGCTCTGCTTGGGCATTTATGTGCCAAGTCACTCTGGAAAAAGAGTATCTGTATGCACTCTTGCCATTTTTTCTGGTGAAGATGTTGCTCTGTGTTCTGGCAAATTCACAACACAAGTAATTAAAAAGAAATAGGAAAACCTAAGGAGATCAAAACACATCTTCTGGTCACTATGGCCAACTCACTATGGTGAGTTCACCATTGGGTTTCATTCTGCTCTGTCTGGGTTCCAATGCCCTTGTCTCAGGTGTGGTTTACATTTGAAAATGAAAGAAGCACAGAGGCAGTTTAACTGAGTTTATTTCAGCTCTGTCTTTCTCCAGGGAAATTGAGGGTAGCTATGTATGTTAAGTAATGGGCTGGGGGAACGCTCTCTTTACAGCGTATTTTTTTAAGCTGAAAGCTGCTCAGATCTAAGGGAACTTTTTATTCCTGGTTTGATGTTGTTTATTTTGGTTTTAGAGTTACCTCACTCTCAGTAGCAAACTCAGATTGGTAGGAAACGTGGTTTTTCCTTTCCCAAGGCATAACAGCAGTGGAATTTTCTCTACTGTCACCTTGAAGAGAGAGGATGGATGGCTGTAAAATCAATACTTGTGTTTCAGTACCAGGTTAATAGGAATGCATTTATTATAGAGATCAATCTTGTTTATTGATTACTTATTTACTGTGTTTTTCAGGTGCTGCTAAATCCAGTCCAGCTTCTAAACCAGGATCAACACCTTCTCGTCCATCTTCAGCAAAAAAAGCTGCACCAAGCAGCTCAGCATCCAAATCAGATAAAGATTTGGAAACTCAAGTCATACAGCTCAGTGAACAGGTAAATTTGCTTTATGCACAAAAGTAGGTGCATTCGTTGTCACAGGCACACATGAAATATAATATTTTCTTCTGATGAATGATGCTCTCTAGAATTACAAAGGGACACAAGTGGAAATAGTTCAGCTGGAATGAAAAGGAAAAAAAGAAAAATAATTTATTGTAAAAAATAATGTCTGCCAGAGATGGCTGATTTTTGCCAGTATTTTTAAATTATTATCTTAGGAGTCTTAAGTCTTGCTGAAGCATGATAATTTTATTAAATGTTGAAATATATATTTTATTTCACCTGGACAGGAAAAATCCAAAGAATGCCTTTGCTCTTGCGTATTACTAATCTGAAATAAATCATTTAGTGTGCCACTGTGGAGAAAACAATCCTGTTTGTCATACCAAGGTGTTAAGAGATTTGCAGTTAAAGTGAGACCAGAGCATTGTGCTCTGTTTTCTGGAAGGGAGGTGTTAAAGAAGCTAACACACCATTTTCATTTAAAAATGTGACCTACCTTTCTGAGAATACTTAGTTATATTATAAGTAATGTTCTGTGATATCATTTAAAAGGTTCCGAATTTCTGTAATGTTAGGAATGTAAGGGCTTCATTTTTGTTTACGCTCTGGAGCTTTACACCATTCTCTCATTTCTGAACTGCAAGAGTGTCTGCACTGAACAAGAATAAATACCTGCATCTGGCTTAAGACTGTGCTGTCAGAATGGTGTTAATGCCACTACTATATATGAGGCCTGATCCCTGTATTTGTCCTTGGTGAGGGAAAATGGAAAGGAAAAAACTCGTATTTTAGAGTTCCTGGCAGCTGCATTCAGGAAGCAGTCGTTATTCTGGATCAAGTATAATTTTCCACAGTTAAGGGCATTTCAGTTTCAGACTTCCATTGACCTGAACAGCAAAGACTGCAGTTTGCTGGGGCACTGTTTGCAAGTTTTTGATGAATTGTGCACTGAAAGGTGGTGGATGGATGGCCACATCCCAGACATGGCATTCTGCAGATTCACGACATCATTCTGAGCAGCAGAGAGTACCAGGGGGTCCACCAGCTTTCCAAATGGGCTCTAGATTGTTGCTGTAACAGAAAAGTTTTTAAATGTTGCACAAGGGATAGGTGTATATATTTTTCATGGAATCTTCTTTTTTTTAAATCAATGTCGAGCGGAGTTCAAACGTCAGCTTAATGCAACTCAAACCATGACATTTGTACTCAGGAGTCAGAATGTGTTTGCTTCAGGAGGAAGAGTTGGTTGGCATCTGAGCAACATAAAAATATTTGATCTTTACTGAAATAGACAGTCACTATCACATCCACTGCTAACATATTCCTAGCACGTTCCATGTGTGAAAACCTTAAGCTTTATAAACCAATAGCCCTGAAGGAAAACTGATGATTTCCCTCACCACCAAAGAGAAGAAGAAGAAATTTTGAGGATTTGAAAAACTGATTCTTTAATAGCTAGTTTTTAAGAGAGATCATCTAGCTGGAATGGTCTGGAAGGCTTTTTTTCTTAATGCTGACAGCACTTGGTATCTCATTTCCCACTAATGGGTACTTGTAAACCAGAGCCATATTACACGAGCCAAGAAAGCTATGCTGCAAGCAGCTCCGAGCCAGGTTTTCCTGACCCCCAGTGTGAACATGCTGCAAGAGCCAAATTGCCTGGTTTTTACTACTCTGCAGCAGTCGTGGAGATGAGGCAGCAGCCACCGTTACCGTGTTTCTGTGTTGATTGTAAGTAAGAAGTGCTGAATTATGTCTTGGATATCAGGGTCCTCTGTGGCTCTAATAGTTTTTTCACCCCTTTCATGGATAGCAGCTGAGAGAGGTGGAAACATCTGAACTTCCATGCAATTTGCAGCAGAAAAGTTTAATTAGTGGGGATGTCTGTACACTGTGTTTTACCATAGCATAGCTTAATGAGCTATTTGCAATAATTGTAAGCCGTCCCTAACATTTGCCAGTTAATGGCTCCCTACAATCTTAAAGTTTCTCTTACAATCATCTTTGAACTGTGAATTTATTTTGAACAGTAAATTAAATTCCAAAATTAAATTCCAGGGAGTGTCACTGTGCGCTGGAACTTGATTACCCATAGCATTAAAATAACAAAGTGGTCCTTGTTGTGTCTTTGGTCTGTGCCAACTCTCTCCCAAAGAGTGTCTGAGTGCAGCTGAGGTGACCACACAAACCAGGGACTATTGCACACAGACAAGGGACTTTTACATATGGAGAATGGTCCCAGGATCTATTGGCTGTGTGCTGATATACATGGAGTTTCTGAAAACGGCATCATTGTGGCTTTTTGGCTAGAGCTGGGCCTAATCTGCAGCCTGGCTCTGCAGCCCTGTGGATATCCATGCTGCCAGTAAGTGCCATCAAAGAAAAGACCAGTCAGTAAGAACGACTGCCTTTGCACCCATTAACTGGGTTGCAGAGGGGTTCTTTCAGTCCAGAAATAGAGCATGGGAGTTGACATGAGCTGTTCCTCAAGTGTTAGTCTTTTGGCATGCTCGTGGAAGGAAAAAGTAGGATGCAGCTGTGCAAAGTATCTGAAGAAATATGGACTCACATGGCAGAGACAGGCAGTTGGAACTGAAGGAAGGCATACCTGGTTTGATTATAACAATGTTTACTATTTACTGTAGTTAATTAACTCAGTGCATATGTACACAGTTTAATAATTTTGTTTCTTTAAACAGCATGAATGTGAGAGAATGAAAACAGGAGAATGTCTTCATAGTAAATAGGTCAGAAGGGGAGATAGTCTCAGCTATTAGCTGCCAATTTTTCAGCTGAAGTTCATTGTTTTCCCAAGCTCTAGCAAGCACAGAGCAAGAGATCTGGAAGCAGTTACATTCTTATCCTGGCTGGATTCAGACATTGCTCTCAAGCAGTATGCTGTGGCAGTTCCAGGGGGCACATCCTAAGTGTGAAGTCTTCATCTGTAGACCAGAATATTGTAAACTCTTGTTTCATTTTGCTGTTCCTACTTTTGTAAAAAAAATAGTTAATTTTAAGGTGACTGGCCGTTATACCCATAAGGGATTCAAACTGTCAAGGGAAGACTTGAGTGTCACGCTCAGGCAGCTGGTCAGAAATGAATTAGTGCACAAATGAGATGCCCTGAGATCCTGCTCTGGTAACAGGTCAGTTCTGCTGCTTGATGCCTTTGAGAGTGCAATCAAAGGTCAGAAAAAGGCATCCCTAGCTCAGCAGTCATGGAAAAACAAACTGAAAGGATTTAGTAGGCTATCAAAGCATTGTTTGAACTCTGCTGGTATTTTTACTAGTGAAGGAAATAAATTAACTTGCAGTAGAACTGGCAGCACAGAAGTTTCTATTAAATCGTATCAGTTCACTGAAATGTAGTCTGATATGATTTAATTTATTTAGCATGTTTTATTTAGAAAACCATTTGTATAATTGCAGGCTTTAAAATGTGAATGCTAATTTGGCCGCAATTGGATGTGATTGGGGTCAGTGTGTTCACTGTAGAAAGCTTTATCTGTTATTATTTCTGTTGGTTTTTACACTACTGTCCTCTGAATTTCCAAGCCCCTTAGATGTTATCCTGATTGTGTATACCCCATTGTACAGAAGTTTATATGTTATGCTCCCACAAAACTGTTCTTTTTAAAATAGGTATGTATAAAAATATATTGCAACGTCTGTTGTGATTTATACGAAGCCTAATCATTAACGGCTACGTTGCCCATGAATTATTTGCAGCAGTCCTAGTGGTGAAATTGAGGCTGACAGCGTAGCTTGAAGACCCTTGTGAGCAAGGTTGCAAGGAGAAAGGTACTTGGCGTTTGAGAGAATTTATTGGTAGAAACAGCACATCAGTCAGAGCAGATAGGCCGTGGTGCACCCAGTCATGGCAGCAGAGTGCTGAAACACAGGTTTGTAAAATGTGGTAAGTGAGGAGGCAGAACAGAGAGGTGGAAAACCAGCACAGTAATACCACATTAGTAACTAGAGAACCTTTTAATTTCCCAACTAGACTACTTCCCTCCTCTGCTAGTTCAATGTATTTTTAGGCAAGGAGATATTGTAGGTTTCCCAACAACTACACATTTATCCAGGGAAAATAATGCAAGTACCAAGATGAAAGTTTTATGAGTTACCACTACATGACATTTCTGGCAGCCCTGTTAGGAGACCATGGCTTAGGTAGCCCTGATTTCTGAACTGCTTTGAGCTTCAGTATAAAAGAGTGCTGAGAAAATTGACCTTTAACGATCAAGGTTAGGATGTATCCAGGGGGAGTAGTGGGGGAGCCTGATTTACTGTTGTCAGTGGCGTAAGGTTCAATTTAGCACGGCAGAAAGAAAACTGGACTTCATTTTAAGCTATAAAATTGAATATATGTTTAAGATTGTTTAGCATAGAAAATTTTAGACTGTGTTCTTTTGTCTGTAGTGCACCTCAAAACTGATGCATCCTGTCTTGCTTTAAATGCAGGTACATTCATTAAAACTTGCACTTGAAGGCGTGGAGAAGGAAAGGGATTTCTACTTTGGCAAATTAAGGGAGATTGAACTTCTCTGCCAAGAACACGGGGGAGAGAATAATGACCTTGTCAATCGGCTAATGGAAGTCCTTTATGCTTCAGATGAACATGTAAGTTGAAGCTTAATGGTTTTATTTCAATAAAAAAAGCTTAATTGCGTAAAATTTTATTGGTATAGTATTGGGTCATATCCTATATTTAGGCCAGCAGAACTGTAGCATCTTGGATTCCTGTGACTCCTCCCCAGAAAGGAGGTTTGCATTTGCAATTGCAAACACCAGACTTTTTAGCTTGGGGAAAGGGTTCAGGAGATTTGTTGCTTTTCACTGCTTCAGTGTAGGTTTTGTATTCTGGGTTTGCTGAGCTTTATCTAAAAGGGGAGGGTTTGTGTCACAATTTTAAATTGATTTCGTATGGTTCTGAGCCTTGGTTTTGTTTTTTTCATCTTCCCCCTATGTGCCTGAAGTATTTTACTCATGCTCTTTAATGTGTTGAAAATCAGAAAAATTCTGGCAGAGGTGCTGTTTGCTGTCTACAGCTGTGAACCTTCTCTGGCCCATGTGGCAGTGTTGGAATATGTATGGTGGAGGTTGCCAAATACATAATTATATCTACAAAGATAATGCTCTTTAGCATTTTTTATCCTGTTGCTATAGGCAAAATTCTTCCTTGTGCAAACCAAATAATCCTCTATTAGCAAAATTTCAGAAGTGTATTGTCTGCAAGATTAAGCAAGAATCTCATTGCATCTTAGACTTAATGTTGTAGACCTGAACAAAGGAAGAAGCTGCAAAGGGTGCTGGTTAAATTCCTCAGAGACATTCAGGGATAATGATTCAGTGGAGATTTAGCTAAACTACTCCCATTCATGTTAACTAAGTCCTTGTATGGATTGTACTGACAATTGACCCTTCAGGCTCCAGTGAGGAAGGCTTTGGCTCCAGAGTGTACAAGCATCAACTTAATCCCTTGGCAGCACTGTGGTACCATAGGCTGTCTTACATCTGCTCCCAGAAAGCTGTGGCAGCACTAGTCAGCTGATTTAGTTTTATATCAAAACTAATGCTGAAGGAACTACTAATTCAACATGCTTTCTCTAAAAGAGGCTAATGTAGGGCCTAAATGTTCGAAAGTTAGGTGTGAGAACCACAAGTTTGAAGCTAACAGGTGCCACTGCTCAGATGAGAAGTGACAAGGGAAAGAGGATTTGCTCAGCAGTGCAGAGAGAGTGCTAGAGAGGAAAAGGAGGAGGAAACCATTATTTTCACAGGAATAAACAATAAGACAAATTTGCCAGGCTTGTGATAACAGGGTGAAAGTGTTACATATATACAGCGGTGAGAGAAAATGTCTTCTGGATTCAAGAGCAGTGATTTATTTATAAAGCAAAGCCAGAAAAATCTCTCTTCTCTCCATACCACTACCACAACTGTCTGTCTGTTGGCTTAAATAGCATAGTGGTTCTGCACCAAGGAATGCATTTGTTGCTTTTCCTTCTGCTTTTCCTTCTTTCTTACTGGCAGAACACATTACAGAATGTTCTGCTTCAGTCCATTTCCCAGTGTTTTATCTGCTTCTTCCTTCCCAGGCTTTCTCTGTTGAAATCGTCATCCATGCCTGCATGTGAACTACATATAACAGCTGTGCTTTCATCTAAAATGTGGTTGCTGTTGCAGACTGGGTGTGTCACTGCAGCAGGAGAGCACTGCTTCTCCAGAGAGGAATACAAAGGCCATTCCTCACACAATTTTTTTGTTCCTTTTGGTGGGAGACTTGATCTCCTCAGCTTAACAGATGTACTGTGACTTGCTGAAGAAAGACCCAAATGCATTAGCACTAAACCAAAGACTGTAGCTGAGAGCTGATTCACATCCTGGCTACCTTTTGGGTTTGGACTTTACTCTCTTATTGCCCTGCTTTGCCCTTCAGATCTGGGTGGTTTTTTTCTCTCTCTCTCTCTGTAATGAATTTGTCCCAAGTTAAATTCCTTATCTCACAGTGTTTTGCAGGTTAATCCCTTGGTAACTGCAGTTTGGCTTTCCTAGTCAGACCATGAGGCTGTTAGGTGAATTGTGTGTAGAATGATTCAAAATGCAAGTATAGAATTTAGTCCCTCAAAGAATCATTCTCCAGGTGTTTGATTATTGTTGTATTGCATTGAAGAGATTCATGATTACATTCAAGAGATCAGATTCATGTCTTGGGATGGTGAGTGGGGTAATTATTTTTCTCAGAATTTCAGTTTATATTGTAATTTCAGTTATGTCACCTCCTGAGCTTCTGTTTTGCTTAATTCAATAAGAACTATTTTTTTAAGACTGAACCATTTTTTTTTATTTTTGCTTGATTTTGGTGAGTTTGAGCAGCACAAATATCAATCCAGTTGGTTCCTTCTCTTTAGAGCCTTCCTTTTCTTTTCCCTGTTACAGTTCTTCTTATTACCTCATCATTATGTCTCTGCTTAAGCAAGAGGGATATCATATCTTCTACTGTCATTTAACACTTGGCTGGTCAGTCCAGAGACCTTTGTAATTTTTAATTATGAATTGGTCATTTGTAATCCTACTTCTTCATCAAAAGCATCAAAGTTGCCAGAAAACAGTGCTCAAAAGGCTACATTTGAGTGGTGGAAAAATGTGGCCCCTACTTTTCAAGCTCTCAGTGTGTAAAGCACTTGGTCATGTGGTACTGCACTAGAAGAGCTTCAGAGTGATGGACAAGAAGAGGCTCTGTGTCTGTGTTATGAATCCCAGAGCTGTTTAGGTCTTGGCATAAAGCAGAAATGTAGGAAATCTTTTGCTTTCCTACACAGGCTGTTGTGGTTCAGTTCATGTAGAATTTGGGAGAATTGCTCATGTTGAGTATCTCAGTTGCTCTGCTCAATTTCCCAGAGCAATTGCTCGAAATGCAGCTGGTTTGGTAACTTTCTGCTCTAGCACCTTCTGTATCTGCTGCTACTTTTGGAAAAGGCCCCCACCCTCCCCAACACCAGGTTTTTGTAGTCTCCAGTCTACAGGCACACCTGAATAGCTTGAGGGACATGAATCTAAGGGTCAAAAGAGACCATCTCTCAATGTGGGAGGCAGATGACCATGGTCATGTAGCTCAAGCCAGAGATAAATGCTCTAAATAGATCTTCCACTACTTTCCTTATTAGGGGATGCTGTTCAATGAGATTCCACAGTCCCAAAGTAATTGGACCCTTACGGTTCCCATTTTATGTATTTATACAAGCTGTACATACTGAAAAATGGGTCCCAAGTCTCAGAACAACTTTTGAGGTAGTTACATTGTAAGATTCACTGTTTCCATCAAAGATAAACCTGGCAAAACAGGGGCCACCACTCCTCTTCAGAGCTGTGGAGTAGATTCCACTCCCTGTGCTTGGAGGCTTTTCCTATTGTATGCATGAGAGGAAAGCATGTACATGACCCATAAAGTCTGCACAAGTGGGCTTTCTAATAGTGCATCTCATAAAGTCGTCATCCACAGGGCCTGTGGAACATGTGCATTCCAGAGTGGGTCACCTCAGCACAGAAGGAGGGTCAGGACAGATGGTGTTAAGGCAGTGTCATTCACTACAGCTAAAGCAGCTTCAGTTTTCTCACCCTGCAGGGCAGGGTCACATTCTCCCAGCTGTCTTCTCCCTGTGAACCTCCTGTTCTCTGCACGTCCTGCACCCTTGCAGCCCATCACAGGAGCTGCAGTTTTTAGGTACTGATCACAAAGCTGTTTTGATGTGATGTACCTACTGCATGTAATAAGGGCATCATTTCCCCCAAGGGGCCAAAATGTACTTAACTACAGCTGCCCTGACTGATGTGTGACTACTACCTGAAAATGGCACCTGAGTGATAGAAAGCTTGCTTTCAATTGAAATTGGGCTGTCTCTATATGTGGTAAATGGATTACTCTTTCCATTGTATCAGCAAATGTTAGGAACCTTATTCTGCTTTTACTCTTTAGATAAATATTTTATTGCCAGAAGGGAATTTGCTTGTTTCATAAGCTGCTCTGGACTATTGTGGGGAAACTAAAATGATGGCCTTCCTTTTCTTTTGATTTTTGCCTCAAATTTGAAAACTTAGCAGTAGCAATTTGTTAAAGTTAGTTATTCAAGCCGCTTGCTCCTAACAAAAGTCAGGGAGCCAGGCGAGTTGTGCAGGGGTAGCCCACTGGGGGATTTTGAATGGCAGCTCAGTGTCTTGGAAAAGTGTTTTCCTTTGGAGCTGCCTATGGCAGAGCGGTGCTAATGCAGGGCAGAGCATACACACGAGAAGGATCTCTTCAGTGAACCGTGCTGTGGAAAGATGGAAAGCACTTGAGAGGAAAGCTGTAAATGCAGCTGTGCTTAATGGCAGTCCAGAAGGGATGCTCTAAAAGTCAGCCAGACTTTTTGAGCTCAGATAACATTGAGGTCAACTCAGGATACTAGGTCTGTTGCCTCTAATTTGAAAGTTGTTCAGAACTGGTGTCACCTGCAGTGAGGATACAGCCTTTCCTTGTGTCAGGGATTCATCTTCCAGTGGGAATCTATATTCAGAGAGACAGCTTTGGATAATACTGTGCATAAGAACAATGGGAAGCGATTACTTAGTAATTAGTTCTTTTTACAGTAGCTCTCTAAGTCAGTGAATACAGGGCTCTTCCCCCCAGCCTCCCTAAGAAAATTTGTTTGCAAGTCTGTGGGAGTTAGCATTATTTTGGGAAAGTAATATGCCTGACCTCAAGAAGGAGGCTGTGTTGAATTTTTAAAGCAGGTGATAATAAAAGTGTCTTGTCCATTTAGTGATCTAAACATTGAAAGAAGATTGTGTGAAAACTACAGCAGACAGGTTCAGAAAACCTTGGACAGGCTGAAAATGGGAGGACATCAGGATGCTGTGGTACAGCATCTAACTGTTGGCATATCACTGTCTAACTATTCAAAATGTTCGCTCACCAGAACAGATAACAGATAGTGATGGTGAAAGCTGACATTTTTTCTAGGGAAATACCAGTACTGCATATCCCTCAATTAGAAGTAAAGTAAATACAATTTAATGTATATTATGAGATGCTGCTTTCCTCAGGTAACAGCTCGTTTTGTACTTTCTTGCATGAAAATTATTAAGTTTTATGCCACAGTGAGCACCATGGGGCAAGATTACATGAGGAATGCTTTCTGCTGAAGAGCATTTTGGGATCTTTTTTTCTCCCTACAGGAGAGCCACACAGATGAGCATGAAGGTGAAGAGCAAGTCCATGAACAGCCCCAGCAGCAGGATGAGTACTGACTCACGCAGCATCTCTGACAATTTTCGTTTTGTGTGAGAACTTTCTTCTGGAGAATGGAACATGTGCGGCCTCAAACTTGAAATCAGTTCACTCCCAGTCTGCCATTAACATTTATGTACCATAGTGAGTGCCAGCCAACCCCTGCATTCTGTACCAATACTTTGCCAAGATGCATTTGCAGACGTCTTCTTTCAGTATATCTTCCCAAGAGGTTGTAGGGCTACATCACCTACTGTACATCACTGCAACGTCACCACTTGGCTGCTTGAGATTTGTTCTGCTCTTTAAAAATATATATATTTATTTTTTTCTTCTTTTTCGTCTTAAGTATGATACACTTGTAACTTGTTCTAACATATTTATATTGGCATTTTGTGTGGCAAAGAGTTCTGTACCACTAGCTGTGTCTCTCACTTTGTGGTGCTTTTGCATTTTCTAGTACATCTGCCTTGGGGCATCAATTTGGCCAAACAGTTGAAATAAAGGGATACAGTGGATGTCATACACAAGCCATAATGATGAGGTTGTATTGTGGAGGAATACGCTTGTGTTGCTCATATTTTTTCCTTTCCTGCCTTCACAAATGGAAGGCAGAGCATCTGTTTCACTGGGAGATTTAACCCCTGCATTAGGAAGCTTGTTAGAAAGCTGCATGGTATGTTTTTTGGCTGATTTATGGAGGAACAGACATCCACTTCAGCTTTTTGCAAACCCTCCCAGTTTCCTAACTAGTCAATAGACATTTTCCAGCTTTTCTTCCTTTCTGAGGAATCCAGTCCCAGCCTCCAGCTGCAGCTCTACCTCTGCAGAGCTCAGTGCTGAGGGAGGAGAGAAATCTCCTTGACACAAGTGTAGCTGCAGGACACAGTCTCTACCATCATCCTTGGCTTCCCGCCTCTCAGCAAAGGAGAAAGTAGGCCAGCTATTTCTTTCCACTTTCCTTCCCCCTTCCACTGCCCCAGCCATACAGGTATAGAAGACAGGAATTTTGTCACTAGTGTGAAGTATGGGGGAAAACAGCCACAGCACTGAACCACCTCGAACCATACCCCAAACTCCCCTGTAAGTGGATGATGGACACTTTACAGGTTTAAGGCTGCTTCTAAAGCATGGAGAAGCAGTGAGGAGTCCTGGAGACAGGGCACACATCAGAAGGGACCATCTGACTGAGGGCACAGAGCTGGTTCTGCACTTGGCTGACTTTCCTCCTTCAAGGCCAGTGTGGTGCAGAACCATGGGTGCACTGGAGATGTCTGCAGTGGGTGTGTTCCCCCACAGTGTGGTCCCATGGCTCTGTTCTCAATGGTGGTGTTTTATAAACAGAGGTATCTTGAAATATAAAAAGCATTCCTTGTTCTTCTCCTACCACTGTGCATTGTAGTCTCTTTGGTTATTTAATGCCTGGCATTCTTGGTCTCTCACTTCATTCTCTGAATTCTGGTTTGTTGTGCTGATTTAGCAGGTACGTGGAAGTCCCACCCAACTGGCATTCACTGAAAAACTCCACAGCCTATTGAACAGCGAAATCATTTTAGGAATTCTTAGGCTCCTAAAGCATTAGGTCTCCAGCTTATGCTTCCATAGAAAGGTTTCCAATGAATCAGCCCCCAGGCACACACACATGTACATGCAGTTTTCCATTCCTAATCAATCTTCTGCAGCTAAGTGGCTCTTAGTTAAATGTGAGAACCCTGCTGTTGTGTTGCACCACCGACAATATATAAAATGCTGTTGAGCACCAGAACAGGTATTTCCAGTTCCTTGATCCCTCCCCCTGCACAGCAGAAGAGTTTCTGGACCCTGCAGGCTGAAGTTTTCTCAGCCCTGCACCCAGTATTGACCTCACATCCTACCCAGTGATGAAATCAAAGTACTGCAACCTGCAGGCCAGCCAGCGCTTTCCTCTCTCATTTCAATTGGTTACAAATAAGGTCTGGTTTATAAAATCATGTTTTTTCCAAAACAATTATATCCAAGAATCACCACAAATGGGGGAATTGTCATTTTTGTTGTATTTGTGTTTATTAGAACATATGTACTTATTACAATTGTCATTGTAATAAACAGTAGTTCTTCATAATACTGTTGAAGAGCAGTTACTAATTTTTTTTCCAGACTCCAGAATGTCCTTTAACCTTTATGGGATCTCTGAATGGGGCAAGGAGTTTGGGATCAGGCTATAAACTTAATTTCATCAGCACATCTCTGCTTAATGGAGTTCATCCTTCTGCCAATACTTGAGCAGGTGCATGGAGAGCACTTCAAGGAAAAACATTTTTCTGAAAGTGCAAATGGTTGGGGTTGCTGAGCTCCCCAGACAGTTCATAGCCAGGCTGTTGTGCCTCTCTTCTTTTCTCTCTTTTGAAGCACATATGAAAAAAGAAAATTAAAAAAAGCTGAACTTTGTTTCCTGAAAATTCCTTGTATCCTGTTTCTGATCTGAGGACCATAGCCCTCTCACTGCCTGTATCATCAAGGGGGGAGTGACTGATGTAGGGAGCCAGGGCAGTGAAATTCTTTGGGGGCACCAGAAATGTGGCTGTGCTGAGGGGAGAGCAGTGTTCTGAAAGGGGAAAGAGTTGTCCTTCCCCCCCACCCCCTGTGAGTAACCCATTCTTCTGTTATGGTTTTAATATGCATTTGTAATTACCTTTACTAAATAGCACACCATAAAGCTTTGGTTATATATTAAATGTAAACTGAAAGGAATGTAAACATATGTATTGTTAATTATAAATAGATAAGTAATGGCATAATAGATACAAAAAAGTCTTATTCAGATGTATCAGTCATTTTACATTATCCACAAACTGTCGCATGATAGAGTAGATTTTTGTCTGAATATGTGAATAACTTGACTTGCGTTTATCTTTTTACATATTTAATAAAAAAAATATGTTAAAATCTGTCTAGCTCTAGAGACTATTCGGAACATTCTAAAATAATAATTTTCTGGATTAAATACATATTCTTGATTCATCAGGGGCTGCATATGGGAGCAGAAAGAAAAAGACAGCTGCTTTAAAAACCCAGAAGTTCACTTATCCTGTGTGTGTGGATAGCATCTGTTTCCCCAAGAGCTCAGCAACTGTATTCCCTTTTATAAATCAAAACAGAAAATGCATGTATGTATGTATGTGCATGTAAACAGCACATTTTTCTTTATGGTAAATGCTTTCAGATTTTGGAGTGCTAACTCCCTTGGGTATCAGTCAGAAGCAAAACTGGCAGCAGCCAGAAGGCAGAGAGAGCGCTATAGAAAGGTACCAAAGCTCCCAGTAGGCTTCCTCGCAGTGGCCAGGTGTTCACGGATGAATCTTCAATGCAGTACCTAAAAGCCACCTAGATTTTAGATTAAAGTATGAGATTTTGTAGGGAGAGAAGGGGGGAAATTCATTGTAATTCTCACAGCTCTGGTTTTTTGTAGCTGCAGTAGTTGCTGCTCAAGCACAGGAGTTCTGAACCTTGGATCAGGATCCTTTTCTTCTGTGTTGAAGTGACCCTGCTGTGAGTCACCAGCCTGCACCCCAATGCTCCAGGTATCCCTGGACCTCTTACGGAGGGGAGGATGAAGCAGGGACCAGAGGAGCCCATTTCCAACCCAGGCATTCGAACCTGGGAGAGCAGCTCTTGTTTAGTTGCTTTTCATAAGACCAGGAGGTAGGCACGTCCTTGGGTTAGTGTAAATGCTCTAAAGCGTAAAAAAATTCATATATTTTCCAGTTCAGATAGTTGAAAACTTTCTGCCGTAATGATGTGACCAAAAAAATTTATTGTTAGACTGTTAAGTCATCTACATACCTGACTTTGCAAAATAAATCTGTGACCATACAGCCCTATGAACAAAAGCATTTTTCTTCCTATTCATTGAACCAGTTGCCATCTACAATGGCTAATAATTCAATATATACACTGTGCAATACATGATCTCTTTTTATACTTGGCTTTATACAGATTGTAGTGATGAATTGCTTTAAAGAGGAAAAAGAAAGTTATTTACCATGTTTTCAGATAGAAGGTGAAAGAAACTGGCCAGAGATTAATGTCCTTTAAAAGTGATACTTGGTTTCTCTTTAGAAAGGTACAAGTGCAGGCAGGTTGTGGTAGTTCAAGTTTTATAATTCGCTTTAATGAATATTTCAAAATACTCCATTCCAGTGCATCAAATTGCACTGCTTCTGTGACCCTTAATTCCAGCTGTTTCCTAAATAAGTGCGAGACAGATGGAAAAAGGAAGCCTGTGCACAGAGTTTCTCCAGTACAACCACATTCAATTTGGAGTTATTTTTGTTTATTGTATCCTAATTCTTTTCTCACCAGAACTTCCTCAATACTTGTGATGGAAAGGTGAAATACAAACTGCCTTTATAAAGCAGGTGAGACTTTTCTGGCACTGTATCAGGTATTGGATGTAGTATTTAACTTCATCAAACGCTGAGACCGCTGGGTGCATGCAGCAACATCAAACTCATCACTCCCCTTCAAATACAGTCAGAACTGCCTTTGCTGGCAAACCTCATTGAATAAGGAGCCTTCAGACTTAATCCAGGGGGGGTCCTTGGGTAGTAAGGGTCTCTGTGGAGACCCCATGCTCCCTGGGCATCACACAGGATAAGGGCATGGCTGCCACACCAGCAGGAGGAAGGCTGGGAGATGCCTCTTGTATCTGCACCACAGTGGTGCTGAAGGGAATCCTCCCTTCCCTGCCCAGCTCTTGGCAAAACCTCTGACTCAGCATTACAGCATGGCCTGTCCCCTCTGCCTAACTCACACCTGGAGCTGCTTGAACTGTGACTCATCTGGTGTTCCTTTATGGGGTGGGACCCTCAATGTGCTTGTTTGGTAGGCAGAACATGGATTCTTTCAAACCTGAAGGAACTTTCCAATATTTCTTCCAATAATTATGAAGAGGGGAAGCTGATGTGCAGGCTAGGCCTGTCCCCTGGTGCCTGTGGTAGGGGCTGCTTGGGGAAATCAGCCCTGCTGGTGTTGTGGTAGGGCAGCTGCTGTAACAAGCAGTACCAGCTCTAAGCTGAAGCTGCTCATACAACTTGCCAGTGCTCAGCTGAAAATATTAATAGGAGCTACTGATGTAAGGGTAAGTTAACTCGGGGCGGGGTGGCGCAGGGAAATGATCAGGCTAGTGATAAACCCACAGAAACAGTCTAAGAACTGAAAAGATGAACTTCAGACTCAGGTCAGCAGCTCAAAAACTGCACTTCCACTTGCCTTCTGGCAAGTGAGATGGTTGAATAGTTAATAAACGTGCCAGGCTGTCAATCACATCTCTCTGTGCTTACCTTGGGGAAGTGGACAGATTGTTTAATTAGTGCTTCAAGGCCACAAAAGCCCTCTGGCTAGGGCAGCATATGAAAAGAGATGAAACTCAAATTCTTACTCCCTGCTCCAAGGCACACAGAAAATCCATGTGTATTATAGATGAAGGGAGCAGTTTACATCTGCATGCAAACATGTAATGTTTAAAAAAAAAATTCTTGTTTCTTTTTCATATGACATTTTCTAAAGCCACAAGAACTTGCTTCAAGCACACAGACAAATAATGACTTGTTTATCATTTCGCACTGGTAGATGATGTTGGACTGAAACTAGTTTTGAAGAGAAATATGCAAATCTTCAAAGGTTTGCTGGCCAAATTTATTTTCAGTTGTTTACCTTTGTAGGCTATATTGTTTGTTGCTACTGAAATATAAACAATGTGCTTAATAAATAGAAGGGCCAGCTGCTGCTGTATTAAGCCTGCATTTCTGACAGGTCAGCTGAGACTCAATGCTGAGAATGGAGAAAAAACTGTTCATTTCAAAAACACTTTACACTACCCGTAGCTTTCTGAGCTCATTCTCTTGTCTTCACACATTCATATGAGTTGAGGAAAAGACTGAATGTGCATAAGCCTTTCAGAGAGGTTGTGTGGAAGAAATGAGTTGTGAGAAAATATATATGGCAAATGAAGCAGGCACAGATGTCTGAGTGGGAAGGACATACAGGGACGGTTTGCATTGCTGGGGTCCCAGTGGTGACTAGGCTAGGAAAAACCAGTGCTGCTTATAAACCACCAAAGATCTTGTGTAACCCAGCATGGATTTGTCCGGGACTTCGGAGAAAGTGGTAAGGAGGAGGAAGACAAAAGAGAGGTGAGTAACGCAGCTTGGTAAAAAGAATATCGACAGAACAACTTGGTAAAGTTCTCTGCTGGACAGGCATCTTCCTCTGAGATGAAGTATCAGGCTGCATAGCTCGTTGTAGTGGTTCAGATATCTGTACTATTCTATTCTTTGGTTATTTTAATCAGATTCATTCCAACTATTTATCACATCAGAAGAGCTGCAGATTTCTATGTCAAGTGTTACAGTCTGATCGTAGTGCAGGTGTTCACTCTTGGACGCGTTTCTTCAGGGAAAAGATGTAAATGTTCAAGTGCTCACTCAGCTGCCTACCCTAAAGAGAAATCACAGAGATTAGCAACCTGTTTTGTATGTGCTTCACAATTCACTGCCTCTCTTCTCCCAGTAAGAGGGGGGAGGACCCAACCACAGTCCTCATGTACTTGAGGATCCATGAGTACACAGGGATCTGTAAGTATTCAAACAAGAGAGCTGTTTACATGTTGCTGGAAAGTTAAATGACTACAGACCAGATTCACAGGTGACATAGGCTGTGATGGAGCTGGACCCCTCAGTCAATTGTGAATTTTGACCAGGTATTTCCATTCTGACCTCTACCAACAGGCCCATGACGACGCTCGGGTAGACTCTACTGTGCCACCAATGTCTGCTGATAAAAGGCTGCTTTCAAAGAAAAATCCTTACATCCAAATGATGTGGCTTAAATAAAAGAATGCTGACCAGCTCCCTCTGAAATGAGACCTTTGCCATGCAAGATTTTTTTATCTAAAAGCCAAAGCCGTTAAAACAGTTGCTAAAGGTTCATTTGACAATTTAGAAAAGTAGGCATCAACAAATTAAAAGTTAATTTAAGCAGTAGTTCAGATAACAACGACAAGACTGAGATCTAGCAGACACAAAAATGTGCTGGTAAGATTGAATGAACTGGAAAACTATTCATGTCACCAGCTTGAAAGATGCTAGCAGAGGGCCAAGAAAAAATTGGGACAGCTATTTTGCCTGCAGATTCAAAGCAAAGTTGACCTTATTTTATTATTTCTATTTATGTCACTTTGCATTTTACCTTCCTATTTTTTTCAGTCAAGTGACCTTAGGAAGAAGAATGGCAAAAAAAGAGGGGTGGAAGCATTCATGGCCTGTGGGTCTACGTAAAACCAGTCCATAAATATTCTAATTCTGATGGGTTTGAAGCCAAAACCAGTTGGTTACGTTGGAAAAATTCAAGTCACTGAAGTTGCTGCACATGCGAAAAAGGCATTGCCTGCAATAAACTGATTTCTTTTTTTTTTTAACTTTAGACTAAATAAAACAATATGCAGGACTAAAAAAAAAAACCCAAAACATAAACATTCAGACAATGCCCCAAGCAGAAGCTGTTCCCAGAGCCCTGTGCTCACCACGCAGACCCCGTAGTGCACATGGGCAGCCGTGACCAGGGCGGTGAACACGCCGAGAACCGCCTCCTCCATGCGGCCCAGCAGGCCCGAGATGGCGGCGTACACCACCAGCGCCAGCGGGAACAGGAACCAGTGGAACAGCTCCGGCTGTGTGCTGCTCATCTGGCAGATGATCACCTTGCACTGTGGGAGCAAAAAGGGCCGGGTGAGAAGCGCTGGGCCAGCCCCCAGGGTCTCAGGAGAAGTACTTCCATTTTCTCCACAGGTTGCTTTGGGTGAGGGTGAAACAGGGCTACAGTTCAAAATGGAGCTTGTGTTTGGTGGGAAGGCTGCTGTCAGTACACACCCTTCTGCCTCACTGGCTCCTAGAGGACATTATTACAATTTAAAATACACCCTTTTCTGGAGACAGTGTTTTGATACACTTGATGAGTGGAAGCACATCCTCACAAAAGGGGAATTTTTTTGTCACCTCATGTTTTCACAGAGGCTCCTAAAGTTGTGATCCCAAATCAAATGTGCCACCACTTAATCACTGGGAGAGTGTGCTGGTATTTTAATCACATGGCCTGACAGAAATATCTTCTGGTTCATTGTATGAAAGGGAGGGAAGACAATATATGACATTTTCACATCCTGTTTTTCTTTTCTAGCGCTCTTTTATGTATTAAAACACCACTTTTTTGGCTCGATCATGGCAGTGGGCTCCCTGGAGATGTAGCTGGGGGCCCAGAGAAAGGGATCCCACTCAGAATGGCAGAAAAAATGAATACATGGTTCATGGTTTAACTGAAGGCAATTAGCTTATTTCTACTGAGTTCTGGAAATATAATGAGACAAATTCACTTGAAATTCACTATTTTAAAAGCAATTAAGCTCACCAAAGTGTTTTGTCTGGTTTAGGCTCCTTTAAGAAATGTGTCTTATATATACCATGCCCATTACAAAAAAGAAAAGGAATTTAGGCATATCTGAAATATTTTATTGATTTAAGTTTCACTCAAAATTGAAATGTGGTTAAAAATAGATTTTATGTATCCTGAAAACAGCAGAAGAATGAAAAGCTCATTCCCTGTGCAGTGCCTGAAATCTTACAACAGCAACAGTAGGAGTCTGACCATAGGAAAGGAATACTGGCTTTACTGCCTGTGCTGTGGAAGCTGAAGAATGCAAAAATAAACCATTAAAAAAAAATTAACTTTGAATAGTGGAAGAAGTAAGCCTTTGTACCTAGTGTTAATATTTTCATTTATATTCTCAGTATTGATTGTGAATTTTTAATAACACTGGTTTTATGAGTCCTTTGGGAATCATTCCAGAGAGTATCAGAAATTGCTAAAGCAATCTATAAGCTATAATTTTTCCGGCTACACAACCAAACCTGACCACAGGTTGGATTTCACATTGTTTTAAACCATTATTATACTTATATATTTGGGGGACCAAATGCATGGTCAAAGGCATGAGAAGTTCCAGATACTGGAACTGGAATGGTGGGTAGAGAAACATAGTCTGCAGTTTGTGGTCTGCAGAACAGGTAATGGAAACCCAATGTGTCAGGCTATCATGGAGAAGAAAAGTATTGCCATGACAAGCCTTCCTCTGATGCTGGAGGAAACATGTCTAAGGGACCAGAAGAGGTGAAAGGAAATGCAGGCTTGATTTTCAACTTTAGACTGTTACGAATTCCAGCTAACACCTATACATTTTTAATGCTTGCTTTTAAAATGTTAAAATTTTCAGCTAACATGCATACATTTTTAATTCACACAAGCCTCCAACACTGCAGTGTATGTTTTGGGAAAAGAAAAAACAAAGCTTGAAGAATATGTGTTGCACTCTGTGTCTGATAAACTGCAGCCTGTAAAGAAACTTCTGGTTTGCCTTACTATTTTTCTTCTGCAAGCATCCTGCCACAATCACTCTCGGTTGGTTAAGATGTATGTGCCGAACATGCCATCTGCCAAACTCTGAAAGCATTTTCCCTACAGGCATGAAGCAATTGTATTTCTCATTTTGGAATCTCCACTATTCTCTTAAGAAAAAGGGGTAGATTAAGTAATGAATAATGAATACAATAAAATTTACACATCTGAAAATCAACTCATTTTTGTGAGATTAGGTCCTTGAGATGAAACTTTGATTTGTGACCCTCAGAAACGTACATTTATAGGATACATCTAACAAACATCACAATTATAACTTCTATTCCTGAATTCAGGTTTCTAAAGGGGCTGTGCTTTCTCTTTTGCAACCTCACACCTTTGAAAAACTGTCTCATAGCACAAGGCACCTCTAACCTTTCACTTTTTAAACTGGATGTAGTATTGCACAATGGCAAGATTTTAGATGGTGTTGGAGACTATTTTCCTAAGATGATACTAGTTACTATCCTTTAGGGTATTTTTGCTTACATGCAAGAACACCTTTCTGCTTGGCTGCTCTCCTGGCTTTCCCCAGAGAAGAAAGCCCTGGGTTACCTTCAGGGCTCAGCACCACTGTCTGGCTGCCCGTGCTAGAACTGCACAGAGGCTTATGTTTTCTCTTGGGAGTTAAAAAGGGGAAACTAGTCACATGATGTGGTACAGGAGAAACTAATCTGTGAGCAGAGAGCCATCACAAGGCCCCCACAGCTCTTCACATCTTTCCCTAAAACACGCTGTCAGTGGTACCAGCCTTTTTCTAAATTGTGAAGGGAAAATGTAGGATCAGCTGAATTGCAGGATACAGGAATGCATGCACCACAGTAAGGGACACAAGAGCAAGGGAAGGCTACAAGCCCTCCACTCTTGCTAGTAAATCTGTGCCAGTGTTGACCTTTCTTTTACTTTGACAAGTCCACAGTTCTGCCTGTATGCTGGGGAGTATCTGTTATATTTCTGGAAGTAAGGCATACCTAGGGTTTTCATAAACCCTCAGAAAACAAACCAGAACCCTCATAAAAGTGTTACACTGTGGCAGAGGAGATATTTCAGTACTGTAAGTGTCCCGAGTCCAGACACATGTTGTGGTGTATTTTCATGAGACAGAGTGTAACACAGAAGTAGAAGAGCTGTGTGACTGCTGATTTTACCTACATTTTCTGCTCCCTTCTGCTAATTCACAAAAAAAATAGAAAGCTATCTCTAAATAATACCACCACCTCTAATATACTTACAATAACATTTGAGAAAGCAACGCCAACCATCCATAAAAACAGTCTGGGTTGCTTTGCTAATATGTTGCTTGGAGATAAAACCACCCAGACAGTAAGAAGAATGAACAGCAACAGAGGTGACACGAGAGGTAGCAGTCCTTCATACAGAGAATCATTCTTCAGTGTTTTCTTTAAACGCGCTCTGGAAATAAATACAATACTTTTGTAGAGAAAGTAAGTTTATCCATTCTATTTCTACACAGTAACTTCAAACTCTAGACCAAACTCAGCCCAAGAATTCATCTTGCACTCAGGGCAAATGTACTAGATACCAGACATTTTACAAGAAATTGTAGTATACCCAAGTAACACTTATTTCTGGGTTTAAATTATACTGATTTATTCACTTGCTCACCATTGTATAGCAGTGGACCAGTAAACTCACACAAAGTGAGCTGCAGTACTCTCAATTATGCAGACATGCTGTGAATTCAAAATACATGGCTTTAGAGGATGAAGCTTCTAACACGAGACATGAACTTGCTTCAGTCAACACACCCCATGTTTTTAGTAGCAGCAGAGTCAAGCACATGGCTGGCAGGTATTGCTGATGTTTAGGTCTGGAGGTGATTTACTTGACAATCCTGTACACTAGGATTTAGGTACTTTAGCCTAAAGGAGAGGCTTTTTGGCTAATTAGAGTAGAGGAAAATTAATGATGCACTCTGTTCTCCTGGGTATTTTAAGCTGTTTCTTAAAGTAGTAAATGATTGCATTTCTGTTAGCTAGGGAAATGGTAACTCTAAGTTCACTATCACTAAACCATTCCTTCATACAGCTAGTTCAGAAGAGCAATTCCGTATTTGAAATGTACTGAGAAACGTCCTGTTTAAAATCTTTGAACATATGTATTTATAGAAACAGCTAGACAAAAATCCAAGAAATATCTTTCTCATGCCAAAAAGGAACAATCTACTCCTAAAATAATAACTGAGAATAGGCATCAGGATGAAGAAAGAGAGTTGATGATTGGAAAACTCAAATCCTTCACCAAAGAGCTTGTGCATGCATCATTCAAGCAAACCTGACTGGCAGTTTAAAATTTTTGTGCTCTTCTCTTCAGAGAACGATAAACCCAGCGGAAGGCTTGAGAGGAACTATGTCAAGTGATGACTTGAAAAGGAAAACACTAAACAAAAGTCCTGACAGGAAAGGAAGGAAACCAAACCCACAATGTTCATTGGGGTAAAGGCTGCTACTGCCCGGGGCTGACATGCACAAGGTGCTTCCCTCCTCCTCTCAGTCATCCCCGAACCAGATTTCCTTGCACAACTAGTTCCCAGCCCCCTGCCCCACAGCCCAGCCTCTCTGCAGGCCCTCAGCCTTTCCTGCCCCCCATCTCCCAACTCTCCACACTTCCTGCCCCAAACCTGGGGCTGTGCATGCTTTTGGTAACTACACTGAGTACCACTACACAAAAAGGGCTGTACAGGAGAGATGCAGCATTGTCTTATAGCCTCACCAAAATTTAAATGTTAATATTAGTTTCCACTAATTCCTGAAGACAGACAGTGACAGTCCTTCCTCCAGGACACTTAGAACCTGAGAGATCTGAAGTGACAGATGAATGAAATGAGCTAGTAGATACTAGTGGAAGGCAGGCAGCATTAATAAAAAAATAGGCCATTGGAGTATAAACTAACCATGTGTAAAATTCCTGGGTGCAGCAAGCCAGTTCTTAGATGTAATCACAGCTTGCCACCTGCCTGGCTTACATCTGATAGCAATTATCTGCAGACTTCATACAGAGGAGAGTTTTACAGAAGAACCAGGAAGACAATTAAGTATTTCACAGAGCGCAGGATGGTCAGCTACAAAATTCCACCCAGCACAGGCAAAAGTTAAAAATCATATTTGACTGCAATTAAAATGTAGTGGTTTTTACTACAGAGCTTTTATCAGTTTACTGTGCAGGACCACTGTGAGACTGCCTGGAGAACAGCAAGTGAAAGGAAAAGGAGAGAGTTGTAAACATGAAAAAGAAACCAGTCAGATTCTGAAAACTCACCAGAAAAACCTTTTACTAGGTTATCAGGACAGCATCTGGATGAAAGAAGCCAGGCTACTTTAAGTATTACAAGTATTTGTAAATGAGGAAACCATTAAATATACAGAATTAACTAGGAGGTGATAGAACTTATTTAATGTTAATTAACTTACCTGTGAATGTTGTATAGTGTTTGTGGAAATGATAGAAACAAACTGAAGCCTGGAAGAGAAAAACATTAATATGTAATTCAACACTGATGACCTCAGAGTTTTTTCATATGATAACAGACCTAGTGTGCTTTCTAAAAATGATTCAGTATTCCTGTACTCATTACAGGATATGAACTGAGTTTGGGGGCTTTAGGCAATAATAAAACTGTCCTCTTTTTTTTCCAAAAGCTAGCTGCTATAAATAGTTGCTGATACAGAATTTCCTGTGTAACAAGTCACAAGAACAGAATTTTTAATAAAAATTCTGATGTAGCTAATAGATAGGATCACCTATTTTTCATACAGGTCTCTCTGCTGGACCCAGGACAGCCCTACTTTTCATGAGCTCCTGTTGATCTAGAAAAATCCAAGTCCAACACCAAGCACCTTACAGTGGAATATAGAAAGACAATAAACTTCAAGTTGGGCTGTTTACATTACTGGAGAAATAAGTTTATAGTTCAAAATATTAAGGGTTTACTAATGATCTGTTTTGATAATACAGTAGGTTAAATGAATTAATTTTCCTTACATGTCCGTCATTTGAACAAGTGGGGATTTTTTACTTCTTCTGTAACACAGCTGTGATGTTTCTGGAGCTCAGCTTTAATCCACAGAGCACAAGGGGTTTGCCTTTGCTAAGGCTGTGTCTCCCTGCACTGCTGCTGGTATTATCAACACAGCTGCCAGCAACCCCTGAGCTGCCTGAAGACCCAGCTCTACGCTCTGTAACACCCACATCCAAAATACACTGGTCCACCCAAGAATCAAAGAAGACTTTCAGCAACAAGTGGAAGTTTGAGATTTAAATAAAAAAAGCCACTGTATGAGCCAGCCCTAACTAGGTGGAAATACATATGACTTTTTAAATCTGTGTCATTCCCTGTAGAGCTCTTTGGTTTGTACTTTTCCCCCCACTTTCTGTGTATTGAGGGCTTTTCCCTGGTCAATTTACTGCTGGGAGATTGCTCTGGGTAGCATATTTCTGCATGGCTTTTTTATTAGAGAGACTTGGGTGTGGTGGTGGTACACTAAATTAACACCTAATTCCTATTTTATTATGGGCAAGAAAAGCACTCTGATGTGTTAAACTTTCTCGTTTTGACCTAAAACATCTCATTTAAGAAGCACTGTGCTCCCTGTACAGAAAAGTAGAAAACTTTAATCTCATAATTAGCAATATGGGAGGGAAAAAAGGAATAGAGGAAAGAGATGATTTCAGATGACTTTGTACTGGGGCTAACATGACATAGCAGTGCCTTGAGGAATGTCAGTGTTTACCCTTCAGTCTCATCAAGGACATACCCAAGAGTTTAGCATGCCCTGGCCGTAGTGGCAACTCAAGAGAAGGAAAAGTAAACATGAAAGAATAGTGGAGATCAGTGGATTGTTGGAAAAGAGAAGTAAAAAGGGATGCAATAGAGAATCTATCTCTCCAGTCTTTCTGGTTATCTGCTAAAGAAAAGGAAACAAAGAATTGGAAAAAAAGAAAAGCCAGCCTGTAAATAATTTCAGGTATTGCATTTTTCCATGTTTACTTTTTGGGTTTGCATTCCAAAACAATTAAGAGCTCTGCTTCTTTACCATGGCAGAAACTCCCCATCAAACAGCTGAAGGATGTGCAATTGAAGTAATATCTCAAGTATTTTGTCAATATATTTCTAAAACTCACAGGCTTAGTGCCTTCAGAGTGATCTGTGTTTAATGTGCACTCCAGTTAGCTATGTTTTCTATTAGGCAGGGAGCACTAGTTCAATAAAATCTTGAGTTACGTACAGCAGTTCCAACATCTGTATCACATTAGAGCAGACATGAGACAAAACATTGACTCTTGAGGTTAAATCTAAATTTCCTGCTGCAATCCTGAAGTTTGATTTGTTAGGAGAAAAGTAACCGAGAGGAACAGAAATAGAGACTAGAACTAGAAATAGAATTCAAAGAGCAATGGTTGCCAACAATTTGTTATTTTTATGAAGTGCCATTTTAGTTAGAAATAACACACTGACCACAAACAGTCTCCCAGCTAGCAAAAAGCCACTTTCCAAAAGGGGCAGTTCCACCAGTTACTCCCCTGCATTTTTACACAGCTTTGCTTTTAGCACAGTGAGAGACCTGAGGATGAAACAGGGAAAGCAAAGGGTGTTCCCTCATTTCTTATGGGATTTTCAGAATTCCATCATTTCCTACAACATGTTACTTTCCCATCCTTTTTT
>VXBB01005687.1:0-42663 GCA_013399915.1 Illadopsis cleaveri | reverse complement strand
TTTTTTTTCCATCCTTTTTTTTTTTTTTTTTTTAG
The DNA here is from genome assembly GCA_013399915.1 of Illadopsis cleaveri. NCBI lineage: Eukaryota > Metazoa > Chordata > Aves > Passeriformes > Timaliidae > Illadopsis > Illadopsis cleaveri. Next base: position 42,628 of record VXBB01005687.1, on the reverse strand, counting down.
CTAAAGAGGCCTGGCTTGGGGGCTGCTTTTGGTACTCATTAAGTCTGCTTTTTAATTGGCATTAAGGATCCCTTTGTGCCCAGGAGCTAAACTGCTGCATCCATTTTGCTGCCATTCCCTGCTGCTCCGAGGAACAAAAGGTGCAGCCTGGAAAGCAAATCCACTGCCGGCTCTCTGGCGCTCAGCCACCCAGGCACTGCCCAAGTGATGATCATGGAGCTTTTTTTTTGTTTCTAATATCCTAAAAGTACATGTTTTGTTTAAAAATTATTTTTAAAATCCAATTTCAGAGCATTAGATGTTTTTAATGCATACAGGAAAATAGAACTCCTCAAGTGTTCTTAGAAGTAGTATATTGCTCTTCCAGGAGTTTTAGTTTCTTCTTTAGTATTTTCAGCTGATTGAAAATCCGAGACCCAGCTGTAAGAATACAGGCCTAGATTAAAGGCAGAAATACCAAAGCACAGATGGGTGGCACAGATACACAGGGAATTCTTGTGTCACACTAGGCTGAAAGTATCAAGCCCAAATCCTCGGATTTAGGTACAATCCTATCGTCAGTCCTCTGTGTTGCACAATGTAGACTCTATTTTCAGAGAAATAAACATTTTTAAAGCTCTTTACTGGGAATTATTTTGTCCATATTAAAAAATGTCCAACATAAGCATAAACAAACAAACAAATCCCAATGCATTCAGAAATTCAGGGTTAAAGACGTATCAGAAGTGAAGAAATGAAGGCATTATCTTGTTTTCCAAATATGTGTATGTACAAAAGCACACAGATACATACAAAGTCATACACAAAAATATGTGTGCATATATATATATATGTGTATAAAAGAGATCAAAAGGTAATTCCCATCAATCTTAAGGACAACTTTAGTTTAGTGCTTTCAAATTCAATTCCAAACCAATAAGATGATGTGTGATACAGCTGAATAAATTAATAATCATTTTTAAAAACTAGCACACAGTGGATACCATGGTACCTTGTCACCCATATTATTTGGACTAATGGCAGTATATTTTAATTATGTGAGAGCATTTTAAATGGTCATGTAACTAAATTTAAAGACTACTGAAGATCTACAGGCAGACAGGTTGTTTCCACGACATGCTGCAGTTACTGTGTTATTGTACCTGATTTAATTCAGGCATTTCTGCAACATACAGACTTTGTCATTGTAGAGAAAGAGAGGGTATGGCCAGAAACAAACTGCTGATACAACTGTCTGTTCCAGAAAATGCTATTTCAGTACCCAACAGCCCCATGCTGGTGCTCAGACAAAGCAAACAGCCTGATGCAGGTAGCCACATTTCTGAAAACACAAAACCTCACAGACTGGAAACACCGCTAAATAAAGAAGCGACTCCAAGACACCTAAACCACTAAACAAGTTATACTGCTTCAAAGGAAGGACAACCTTCACTGTTTGTCTTCTCCACACCTTTGCTATCGTAAATCCCCTCCGTTAGGAAGTTCCTAATGAATCATCCTTAAACTGTCCTAAGAAAAGCACTGAAATTTTATTTTAAGAACTGGCTTTCCTGATAGCTAAAAACTCAAAAATTCAAAAATGAGACAGTGCAATATAGGGATGTCATTTTAGGTGAACCCTGCACTGCAAATTGTGTGAATTTGTTCAGGAAAGTACCATCCCTGCTGTGGTCCCATCCAAAAAAAATCTCCCCAGAGCATTCATCTCATTTGGGAGGCAGGGAAGAAGTCTGTGCAGACCTTCTGGGCATAAGAAAGAAGTTGACCAACTCTCTAACAGTAGGCGACTGTACTTGCATTTTTGCTTACAAATTAATTACTATCACTCTCCTCTCTCATTCTTCAATTGCTCACACCTCAGCATGGCCTTCTTCAGTACACTGCTTGGCCTTTCCATCTTTAGGTTAATAATTCATCATAGTTGATATTTGCTGTAAAGAAATGGGATGTTATCATTTACCTTTCTTAGCCAGCAGACAAGAAAAATTAGATTGAAAATATTCAGGTCTCAATATTAGCTTAGAAAATATTTAAATACTTTTTCCATGGTGTTTTTTTCCCAAATTCCTTGCACATTTAGAGCAGCTAGACACATGAAAATATCTTAACACACTGAATGTTTAGCACAGTGATCAGTGCCTGGAAGTAAGCTTCATCAGAAGGTGAACATTTTAGAAGCACTTGTTACTGGAACAGAAGCTTTTTATGGAGCAGTGTGACCTTCTCAGGCATGTCTGGAGCAGACAACTCTTTTAATTGATTATGCAAACACATCATTGCATTTTGAGCTGTCCACTAAAAAACATTCTATTTTATTAGTATGTAAAATGACAAGCTTAAAACCACTTAGTAGCTGGCGGGGGGAAACCTTAGCAAACAAATATGTAATTTGCAGATGTAATTGAGCCTGTAAAGTCTGAATACATTAGGGTGAAAAATACACCCAAACTCCACAGTATGAAATGATTTTACAGGGATTGAGGGAACATAAGGTAAACATAAGCACTGCCTTCATGCACAAAGTTGATGTAGGTTTTGGATGTTTAGCATCTAAGGTATTTCTTGAGTATAAAGATTGTAGAGGGATGCATTTATCATGCTCAGTGAAAAGAGAAGCGTGTATCATGCTTTTTGATTTTATACCTTATTTTCAGTGTCTAAGGAAGTACATATGGCATTTATCTTGAACTGAACTGTAAGATAACAATTAGCATTCAGAGGGATTTAGTACAGACTGAAGAATTAGTTTATAGATGTAGCTGCTTCTTTGATGTAGTTCTGTTCACACATCATTCTGTTTCTGGGCACAGCAAGAATTGAGCACCAGAGAAACAGTGCCTTTATTTGAAAAGTCCAGGCCGGCTTCCAGAAGGCTCTGCCAGGCGAGCTCCCTTGTTTGACCTTCTCCTGGGGCTCCCAGAGCCCCTGAAATGACTCCTCACATCTTAACACCACCACACTCATTCCCACCTGTAATCAGCATCCGGTGACACTGCTCTGCCTCCGGCCTTGAACGCTCTGCTTTTCTGGGTTATTGTTCTGACTGGCTCAGATGTGTTACTCCGAACATGAACTCAGTGCCCTCTTAAAAATATATCTCAAGTGACAGGTGAGTATTTCACACCCTTTACTTTAAAGGAGCCTCATACAATCTGTCACAACAATGCCTTAATAAATGTTAAATTGGTGACAGACACGTAGAAGCCAATTCATGTTAGCCACACTTCTCAAACAGGACTGGTCAAAGCCTGTCAGAGCAATAACATTTTGAAGACATAGCACTAATGTTTAGTCATTCAGCAAGTCACCACTAGGGCAGAGCCATCAGCAACTTTGCAACGGGAACTATAGGAAATCACTACAGAATGACTTATCATTCCATAGGGGGCAGAAACAATTCATAATTTGACCATGGCCTCCCAAACAGTTTCTGATGACGCTGAAAAAGGGGCAGGCTGCTGAATGAACACCCATGACAAGGACTTGTGTGTCCTCCTTTGATACACAAGATGTAGCACAGTGTAAATACAAGGCACTGTTTTAGAGGGGTAACTCTGTTTTCCCATTATGATAGAATTCAAATAATTGGCATGTTTTACATGTTACAGCTTGGCCTCATCACTAGTTCTTTGCTGCTATTATCTGTTCATTTATGTTTTCACTCCTCATTTCATATACTTAAGTAGCTCAGGGAAGAGTGACCCTCAAGGAAAACACTCTGTAGAAGTCAGCATAGAACTCAAACCCATGCACATCATAGGAAAAAATTCTGAATGCTTTGGCCCCATCTCTAAAACAAAGTTCAAGTTTCAGATCTCTGGCAGATGTTAATACTCAATTCACATTTCATGTTCAAACCTGCACTTTGAAAACTTGTTTCAGCTTTGCCACAGGCTCCAGTAGCCAGATCTGGGCACTGTTGACCACACATAGTGGACTCAAACATGACACCACGTCTGGATTACAGAATAGTCTGCCCCATGTGCCACACACTGATGAAATATAACATATCCACTCCACACTTAAGTGATCCTTTTCCCACAAAGTCTATTCTTGTGGTTGCAATTAATACTGAGAAGGAACAGGAAACTCTGTGCATCCAGGTATCATTTTTCCAACTTGCCTTCCTAAGGAATGAAGCTGATGTGCTAACTCTGCTTGTTTGTGTACATCCCACCACAACTTTCAAGCCCGCAGTCAATTCTGAACAAAAGAATACATCAAAAGAAATTTCCAGTAAGATGCATGTCTCCACTGAGGAAAGGATTATAGCCTAACTCAAATTTTATTAGACATTATAAAATCTTCATACAAAGCAAGTGCGAAGGTCCCAAACATGGGAAATACGTCATGCAGAGCATGCACCTACAGGTCATTTAATAGCAACATGAGATAGGAACCATCATCCATTAGTAATGTTGCTCCCTGAACTAGAGATGCCTACCTGTCAGTGAAAATCTTCTTACAAAGTCTACTGCATCATTTGTGGTACTAGAATTTATGTGCAGAACTGACTGCTTTAAAATGCTTATTGTAAATATTTCATACTGCTCTCAACCTGATAGCACAGTGACAGGGAATGTTAGGCATTTGGGATGCCCTAGAGGGCTGAAAATAAATGATAGCTCTCACCCCAGTGCTGCCCTTTGAAGGGACCCTAGTTAGCCGGATAATGCTATGGGACAATTGTGGTTAAATCCCACAAGAGCTTTTGGAGTGTCATCCACAGGAGCCCTGATGAGTGCAGAAGTAATTAGTTCCAGATGAGCACACAGGCACATAACTTTAAAAGGGTCTGTCTGCTCCCATGCTGGGACAGAAAAGAAATTTCTGCCTAGCAGCCAGGTCAACATGCTCTGGAAACAGGAGAAGAACCTTCCTCGTTGATTCAGCATCCAGCTAGGTGTGTGTTTTGGAGCTAAAGGATGGAATTGCATTCACTGCCAGTGAAAATTATGGGATCATGTTTTCTGGGTAGCTGACAAATTCCCATAAAGTACTATGCTGAAGTTTCTCTGTTTCACAGGGTAGTCCTCTGAGGTCACTGCTCAGCAACTCAGGACTTGGCTTTCCTACAGGTGTTCACAGTGTGCCAGACAGTTCCCAGGAACATACATAAAGCTCTCTTTCCTAAAACATCTAATCTAAACACCAGTATTCCTGCACTTCTATGTATATCTTTGTGTGTTCTGGCACCTGATAAAAGCTCCATTTTTTCAATGAGTGTCACCTGGTGATACCACAGCTTCCTCTGAGGAGGTGCTTTCACAGAGTTCATCCTTAGGTTATACATAGGTTATTTTTATTTCCCAGAGAACTGCAGGAAAGACATCTGAAAAACACGCTTCTCCATCTCATCTGGATTTCTTCCCACCACAGAAGGTACGAGCTAAACCCCAGCTGCTCTCGAAGCAACGGCTCAGCAGCTGAACTCCTGTTGTGTGCAGGACAGTAAAAGCACCAAACAAATGCCAAGTATTGATGGAGCAGCTACAGGTTCGTTGTTAGAAGGACCACTAGTGACTACTAAATGCCATCAGATGGTTAAGCACAGCCATTTATGGTTTAATGGCTCCTCTCAGGATCCTGGGAAAGTACCTTGTAAAAAGCATCAGAGGCCCATTTTGTTTTTAACTAGCCACAAAGGCATTTAACTGAGCAAGCCAGAGTGGGCTCTCTGAAACAAATGGTTCTGGCTGAGCAAGACACACTTGCTGCACTCTCTCTAAGGGAGAGAATAATTGAATTTTCCTGGATGCTTTGGCCCTTGGTGTAGGTTAGACAGGTACTTTTTCTGCAGTCACAGTGGAGCCCTGCAATTTACCACAAGCTTCTATAAATTTTATATATCCCTAGTCACTGCACACAGGCTACCCAATGATAACCACCTTACTGCTGAGCTGAGATTCAAATGTGAAATGGCAGTGCTTTCTGGACCAGCATGACCCTTAGTGGAAGGATTCTACTTTTTTTATATTTAAATTTAGTGTCTAAGAGATTTATTAAGCACTATGATGATTCTGTAATATCGAGTCAACTAAGACTATTATTTTGCATACTTTAAACACATATTTAACTTCAGCTAAGTTACAAAAGTTGTCATTGTGGATAGTGTGCTAGAAACAAGGTTTTTGGAGAAACCTTTTGGCTTCTACTTAAGCCTTCTCTGCTTGGGACAATGATGGAAGAAGTACTATTCTGTGCTCACAAATCCATTCATACAAGCATACCACAGAAGACAGAAGCAGTGCTTCTTTCTAGTGTTAATGGAACAGTCCATCATATCTTGCTTTGCAGCTGGTTCTGGCAGAGTATGAAAATGGATGCTCACGCCTGCAGATCTGGTAACGCTGAAATGCTTCCCTTCCACAATCGTTCCTATTATATAGAACAGTTTGAATTAAACCTTCATCCATGGCCTCCCAAGTGCAAGGCAAGGCATCAGAGTACTCTCTGAATGGGCTGTCATGCGTCTTAGTGACAGGAACCCAGCACTGATGTGCATAGCACAGAACAAGCAGGTTCAGTGGGCTGGCCCCTGCTAGCACCTACCTCTGTCCTGACCTGCTCGTTCTGGGTGAGCCACATCCATGTCCCCTGGTTTTGCAGTGCTGCTTCAAGTGCACAAATCACTCCCTGTCTACAGCTACACCTCTGTCAAAGGTGAATAATTCACTGACTATTGAAAAGGCAACCACTGTCTTTTGCCCTTTCCTTTCTTTCTTTTCCACAGAGTGCCTAAATCAGGTCTGACAAGAAAAAGACCAATAATAATCTTGGTCACACACTGTTGGTTTTATGCTCTGGGTAAAGCACAAAACCATGTCCTTTCACACACTTCTCATTAGAAAGCACAGCCTGAACACAGGGTCCTTTCTAATCTGGGAATTCTGGGAAATAGTGCTGGGGCAGGAGGTGGTGCCTGCTGACAACTTTGCCATAGGGAGAGGGTGGTGAGAGCACATATCAGTGCAAAATGCTCAAAATGGCTCCTATCTAGTTGGCATGGGGTAAGCACCTATAACCAAGTCCTGCATTTTGCTCAAGGGCAGAAGATGTTTCTTGGAATGCAACCTGGAGTACTTGGGTCAAACAGTATTTTGGTGCCCTCTTCTCACCACTTGTATGCTCATATAAAAATCTCCAAAATGAATATGCTAATTTCTTCACCTTCCAAACAACACATCAAAGCCATTTTGCACACACAGATTTTCAGCTAAGACTTCTCTATTTTTAACTCATTAAAATGTAACTGCTCGTGTTCTCAGTCTTGATATAGCAGTCAAAAAACATTCAATGCTCATTTCAAACTACACTGACAGTATCAAATAATGAAAAAACAGGCTATTCCTGTGTATGAAAAATAAATCTCTTCTGTTTGCAAAGGAATTCTAAAGAAGAGCTTAGAAACCACCTGGCTTTTATTCATGTTTACAGTATCTAAGGTTATTTAAATAATGTCTTCGTTCCCCCTGTTCATAATGTTTTGGAACATAGTGTGCTCCAGGCCAAAACATTAAACTTAGAATATACATAAATGTAAGTGACATTTTACCTGAGTGACATGAGGAGTTCCTGAGACTTTGGGAGCTCAGCCAGCCAGCACACTGCACTGAACTGCACATGCAGAGAAGGAGTATTTTCTATACTATTTGTGTGCAGCATATAGTAATTCAGCGAGGGAAAAATTTTCCAAAATTTTCCACTTCTTAAAAGTTTTCCAGTATTAACCCTTTTAATCATCTCTATTCATGTATTTTTGGATGAGCCAATACTTACAGAAGTAAAACCAAAAAAAGGAAGGAAATATAAAAAATATCAAATCAAAATAAAAAGCAGTACACTTTTGCGTAGATCTGAACACTTACCTATAAGCAAGATAACCAATAGATCTGTAATATAATAACCAAACAGCAAAGGCTTCTGCCAGACCTCCACACCAACAGTACCAGTGAGCAGATATGCTGCTATTAACACCTACAGAAAAAAAGATAACTTATTTTCAATCCTTTACATTTAAAGGCAGAGAAATTCACTTATCATATTAATACAAATGCAAAAGTGAAAAACAAAAAAAATCTGCTAGTTACCTCCAGTCCCTAATTTACCTTCTGCTGCCATGGCAAAACAATTACTTCTAAACAGTGAAGCAACTTGCAGGGTCACCAACAGAATTATTTAAAATGTATGAAATACGGTAAGCAAGCAACGTCCCTAGTAATGTGTGCATCTGTTTGTATGTGGTAAATATTACTGACTTACCTTTCCAAAATACCTAAATCCACTTTTAATGCCAGGTCTCCCCACTGTATATGCACCCCCTTGTTTTTGGATACAGACCTCAGAATTAGCAATGTGGTTATTTTTTCAGCTCTGCCCCTTGAACTGATCATATCAGAATAACTATGGGGAGGGGGAGAAAAACCCTAAGTTCATCTGAAACAATAATAAAAAATAATAAAAACATTCGATGGAATGTGAAGAAATAAAAAGAATGGGAAAGAGATGAAGTCTTCCCTGATTTTTGATTTGTTTGACAGATAACATCATTACAGGACACAAAAAGAATCATGCAGATGTCATGAGGAGTGAAAGGACACGTACACAAGACTCAGGAGCACCCAGCTAGAGGGACTGCTGCCCTTCTCTGTCTCTAGCCTGTTTTGTTCTCAGCTGTTTAGCTTTGCCATAGAACCCATAAGGGAATGTATGTTTCATGCTACACTAAATTAAATTAAAAAATTAAAACTGCAGTGTTAATTACAATGCCATTTAGAAAACTGCATATTAATCTATTTATTCCAAGGTAACATTCAATTTGCAGTTTCTTACTCTGGGATGAAAAACAGTTTCCAGCTTTGCTTGTGTTACAGATTTTACTATTTCTTATTTAGGTTTTTTAATAGTCATTTTTGATGTTATGTATTTTCTCCATTTGAGCTTCAACAAGCACATTTCTAGTCTACTATTAAATTTTAACTCAAAGATACACTGAAAATCTCTTTGTTAATTAACAGGCTTTTTAAGATCACAGATTAAGAACAGAATGCTGATGTTGCTTAAACTTCTATTACACATAGAAAATACTACATTTGGTTTCACTTACTTCTCTGTATCTGAAATCAAGATTCTTGCCCTGTCAACATGTAGATCTTTAAGAGTTTTTGCTTGGATTTTGCACTGTGGAACTGGATGTTTGAATTGCCTCTACAAGAACAAGCAGCACAACAGACGTGCAGCAAGAAGAGTAGGCACTAGTGAGTGCCATTATGTCTTGGGCCACTGAAGACAGCGAGTCAAATTTTGGTCTAAGTGAAGGACATGTATGATGGGTTTGGCAATCCACTGCATCAGAACTAACATTTGGCTTCCTGAAGAAATTTTATTATATTGCCCATAAGACATGATGGATGGAATCCTGACCCCAACAAAGTTGATGGCAAAACTCCAATTAGCTTTGATGGAGCCTGAATTTACCCTCACACGTTGAATCCTGAACAGACATTTTTGGCAAGTGATAAAAGAGGAACTTCAGTATTAACCATTATTACAGTCAGTACTTTTGGCAGGGCAGTCATGAGCATCCCTGTCAGATGTCAGTGCATGTCTAGGAACAGGAGTGTGGGTGCAATGGGCTCGCACAGGGAATGCCCTGCCCTGGGATTTGGTGACGCAAGACTCCCAGATCGAGACTGCCTCTTAACAGATGTAGCATATGAAAAAAACCCCACTCCTTGGCTTCAAAATTTCGGTATATTGTTTTTTAAGGACTCATCACTTTGACTACACTGAAGCAGTCTCCTGCTTTAGAAAGCAGACCTTCTTTAGAAAGCTGGAAGGATGAGAAAATGGCTGTGACCCTTGATCTAAGCTATACTAGCAAAAATTTGAAGATTGTCAAAATTATTAGCAAAGCCTAAGTCTGTTAAGCAGCTATATAAGCTGTTTTAAAGGCACTGCTGGTGGGAAAAAAAAAGCAGTACAAGTACTAAGTACAACTGAATAATTCTACTTAAGAAAAGATGGCAGTTTTTAACTTATCTCTCTACCATTAACCAGCTTTACTACTTTTCAGATACAAATGTAGTCTTTAGCAAGTAAAAATAATTGCAGCCTTTTGTAAAATGAGAAGTCCAAATTAAATAAATGTATTTTGTTTGTGTGGCCAGTTTTTGGTAGCAAGGGGGCTACAAGGGTGGCTTCTGTGAGAAGCTGCCAGAAGCTTGTCCCATGTCCAGCAGAGCCAACACCAGACAGCTCCAGGATGGACCCATCACTGGCCAAGGCTGTCCCAACCAGAAAGGGTGACAATGCCTCTGGGATAACATACTTAAAAAGGAAAAATAAAAATCTATTGTGCAGTTGTAATTGCTGCCAGAGAAGAAAGGAGCAAGAATATGGGAGAGAAACAGCCCTGCACACAAGAAGGTCAGTGCAGAAGGAGGGACAGGAGGTGCTCCAGGTATCAGAGCTGAGATCCCCCTGCAGCCCATGGTGCAGCCCAGGGTGATGCAGCTGTGCCCCTGCAGCTGATGGACTTCCAGGGGGATGCAGAGATCTGCCTGCAGCCCCTGGAGGAGCCCACGCCAGAGCAGGTGGGTGCCTGAGAGGAAACTGTGAACCTGCAGGAGGCCCGTGCTGGAGCAGGCTCCTGGCAGAACTTGTGATCCTATGGGGACCTACACTGGAGCAGGACGTGCCTGAATGACTGCACCCCATGGAAGGTGCCCATAGTGCAGAAGTTCATGAAGAACTGTAGCCCATGGGATGGACTCACATTGGAGAACTTCACAGAGAACTGTCCCCCATGGGAGGAACCCCACTCTGGAGCAGGGACAGGACTCCTCTCCCAGAGCAGCAGCAGAAACAACCTGTAATGAACTGACCATAACCCCCATTCCCTGTCTCCCTGTGCCAGTGGAGGAGTGGAGGTAGAACCCAGGAGGAAGGGAGAGGTGGAGAAAAGGTGTTTTTAAGATTTGCCTTACTTCTCACTATCCTGCTTTGATTTTTGATTCATAAGAAATTCAAATAATTTTCCTGAGTTGAGTTTGTTTTGCCCATGGTAGTAATTTGTGAGTGATCTCTCCCTGTCCTTTTCTCAACACATGAACCTTTCATTATATTTTCTCTCCCCTGTCCAGTTGCAGAGAGGAGTGTTAGAACAGCTTTGGTGGGTGTCTGGCATCCACCAACCTCAATAACACAAGTGAGAACTCTCAGCAGCATCTGACTAGGAATATTTTTGCCTTTCCAAGACCTTCTCTATGAGGATGAGGAATGCTTATGCTGAGAAAAATGTGGAAATACAAGGTGTTAATTTGTAGGCTCTTTGATATATCTGACAGCAGGGCAGCCAGATTCTGAGCAGGGGCTCCCCGTCTTGCCATAATTTTGTAAATAACAGCAACATAGTCACATTTGTTCCTGTGTAAAATCAGAATAATTCTTTAATGTGACATTGGGAAAATTCTATATAAACATAAGGCAGTATAACCCCTCAAAGTCTTCTACCTTCTAGCCTCTTACCTGTTCTCTAAAATACTTGATATTTTTAAATCACCATCTCTTTCATGTCTTTTCACTATTTCAGGTATAAGTTTTGTGACCACAATATTTTAGATTGATATATTACTTTAGATTTGTGTGTGCATACATTTTTTTCTTACCATTGATTTACCATTTCTGTTTTACACACAGGCACATTTAGTATGCTGTGTGATATTCTACATGATGAAAAAAAAAAATCAATTTAAATTCTTTATGATTCCACAAAAACCTGACATTTATTTTACCGTAATACTCAATTTCACCAGCATATTTTTACAGTATTAATTGCTCATGCATTGAAATATTTTCCATTAACACAACTCTCAGAATAAACATCTAGAAAGCAAAGTCATTTAAAACACAAGGGTACTTCATTCTTCTGATAATAAATGTGACACTTGCCTAAAAAAGTAAGAATGACTTCCTACAAGTTATTTCCATAGGAGTTAACTTTAATGAGATGTGCAATTTTTCCACTTTATTTTTTCTCAGTTTTTTTCCTTTCAATAAATAGTTGAAGGTTGCAAATCTTGAATTTTGAAAAATTTTACCTAAAAAGATCACTTTGCATTTACACATTATAGACAAATACTTAAAGGCACGTGGAAGATTAATTAATCAAGAAAGGTTTGTGGGGAATCATAATCAAGTGGTTAAGAATGAAGCAGTCTGCTGCAGAAAAAAAAAGCCTGTACACAGCAGTTTCCTCTGTTCAGATTTCACATGGATACACCATGGGGCTTCCCTCAGATAGCTGAGTATTGAGATCAGTTTCCAGCTGTTGTCCAGAGGCAGTTTGAAGCAGACACCATGGTCTGGCCAGCACTGCTTCCTCTCTGCTGTCACTTCTCTTACTTCAACAATTCCATTGTACTCCAACTTTGGAACTAAGTAATAATATTTTTTCTTCCCAAGAAAGGCTATGCTTTCCACAGACACTTCAAATTAGAAAAGCTCTAAAAGTGAATATCCTTTCAACTGAAATTAAATTGTGAATCCTGATAATGTGACCAAAGAACTACATATTTGCATCTTGATTTTGTTTTTTAATAGAAAAGGGGTTTTGCCCCTCAGAGGAGGTAGAAAATTTTCAAGATGTGATGTGCACTTGCATTGTTTGGGATTTTTCTGCCAGCTCCTGAAACACTGGTTGCCACAGCATGTCCCTGGAAAAGGTCATATGGAGCATATTTCAGCATGGGTTTTGGAAATAAGCTTCTCAAAAGAAAACCTGGTATATGGCGCCCATGAAAGAAACCTTCCCCAGTTTTGACTGAAAGGAAGGAGAAAAGGAAATTCTACAATGTTTCAATTGCTAGGGGCATCGTGTACTTCTATTTATTCAGAGTTTCAAGGCAGGCAGAGGGTTCTCCCAGATGCTCTAGGTAGTACTGGCCAAAGCCACCAGGCAGAAGCAGCTGGGAAAGCATCTTAGACTGAAACCCTGGGGCTCGAGGTCCAAGCACCCACTCCTTCAGGCACAGCTCTCTGTACATGTGGGATTTCTGGTCATCCTCTCCTTGCAGGGCAAGGGCTGGGCCTGAGAGAGCTGCCTGTTGCCTTTGGGATTTTGCTGCTTGTGCTTCTTCTGAGCTTGCCCTTCTCAGCTGGGGAGAGGGAGAGGAAGGAGAGTGGAATTGTCTGGGTCACTGCAGCTCTCACACAGCCCTTCACTTTTAAAGTTTTAATTAAGAATATAAAGGGTATCTCCTGTTACACTTAAGGCAGCACCAATGGAGCAGAGGTATCATTACATCATATTAAGGAAAAATTAGTACTTTGTTCCCCTGCTATGAACTCACCTGCAGTGGTTTATGAAAAACAACAGCAGAATTAGGCAAGTATTTAATTAGGGTAATATTAAATTCTTCAGAAAGAAAACAGATTTTTTTAAAAAACAAAACAAGATGATGTCTGTAAATATTAACATATGGCAAGAAGCCAGAAATTTTAATTTCTCATGAAAGCTTTGTCTTTTTTTTTTTTCTTCAAGAAACTTAATTTGCAGATATTAGCTTTCTTTGGTTGGTCTTGTGACAAAAATAAAAATCTTCATTTTCACAAGATGTATTTATGGGAATTTCTCACAGGTCATAACAGAGGTCTATTTTTTAGCCTTTTCTTCAGACTTTTGAGGTTTCCAATAGGTATGCTCACTCAAAAGTGTATGAAAATTGTCAAGATGCTATGGTACAGAGGGTCCTCTCCCTGCACCTTTTCCTGCTACTCAGGAGTCAGCACAGGATAGACCCTTGTGCAGGAGGGAGGAGAGACAGGAATAGCTTTCCCTGCTGCATTTGCTGCCACCTTGATTCTGGATCCACAAATGTAAGAGTCCTCTGACCAAGCATCTCTCAGACACATTACAGCCATTTTTCAAGTTTACAAACCACAGCTTCCTGCAAATGATTGTCTGCTGTAATCAAAGCTAATTGGAGTGCCAATTACAGCCCAGCTAGCGTAATTGGGGGGTAACCAGTTCTGATGAGTCATCAAGTCACAGAAAAACGTGATGTGCATAAGTTCTACAGATTTCTCTGTCTATAACAAGGTATTTTTTCATGAGGAACAGCAGCTCTTTCTCTACCACAGCTAAGGCAGAGCCCGTGAGGGGGCCGTGTCTATGTACAGCAGAGCTGACTCAGCAGCAGTGTCCTGGGAGCCACATGCCAGTTAAGTGCTCATTAAGGTCATCTATTAAAGTCCTCTATTTGCATGCTGACAGTAACTACTGTTTTCCTTGAGTTCTGTGGTGATAACAAAGCCCAGAGTTCCTGGCCACCAACAAGCTTGAAAGCAGAAGCAGGGGACTAGACCACCTGAGTGTCTGACATGCCAGTGCAACAGCGTCAAGTTGTAGGTGAAATTACCGAAGACAGGACAGAGGCACATTCCTGCAGCAGTCCAGCTAGGAATGCCATGGAGGAAATACTGAACTAAACGTTGTGAATCAGTCTAGAAGCAGCTAGTGAGTGCTTTCACACTCTCTGCCTCTAAATGTGACTGTGGGAATACCTGGCAGAGAAGCAATGAGGAAAAAATCCAGTAAGGGGAAGATTACCTTTCTTACTCATCATCAGTCATTTGTTATTGTCCCTAGTATCCCCTAAGTTACTGGAGATGAAGAGCTATCTTTAATACTACACATATTATATAAATTTGCTGAATGGGTTTACGAAACAAGAACAAATTTTTAGGGGAATTAATTTACTAGACTAGTCAGTAGAACTGGAAAAAGTATATTATGTACTTTCCGGTGTACACGTAATATATTTTGGACAAATGGAAAAATACCACCTTGAGCTACAAATCCTGCCTTCTCTTTGTTCATAGGCAATCACAACTACATCAGCTATTTTTTTACAGCTGGGAAAACTGACATACAGGAATTTCAATAGTACAGTCCTCCACCACTGCTGATGGCTGTGCTAAATAGCATCCAAAAATTCTCACATGTACAAGCTTATCACTTTGACTGTAACCAAGTCATCACAGGAGGTATTAAAAAGCAAGTGAGCAAGACAGCAGTTCAGCGTCAGAGGGGAGCAGGAAATAGCACTTGTTAGCACCTTGCGTGCCAGTTAATCAAAGCAGTTTACAAACATTACTGATATTCAGCCTCACCACAAATCTGTCAGGCAGATATTACTACTACAATATTACTACCATTATTTCCCACATGACAAAACAGGGCCACAGGCACAGGTCACTAACAGGCACTGACAGAGTCAACAGTACTGCTCTACTAGATTATACCCATTCCCAGATTTAACCACTAATACAGTTTGGATGCTGCAGCAATCCAGCAGAGCTTTCTAAACATTCACATGTATGGTGATCATCTGAGCAACAAGTGAAATAGGCTTGAACAAGGCTATTCCTCTCCTGCTGGAAGAACTTCACGGAGAAACCTTACAGAGACATGGCTGAAACTTGCAGACCAGCTGGCTGCCTAATGTCTTAGTTCTGAGCCAACTTCTTCTCCCAAAACCTGTTTTCTAGGGGACAACACAGATGCACCACAGCTGGACCACCATCTCTGAGTTGTTCTCAAGCCATTGGAGTCTGATTATGTTTACAGCACTACATCTGCAGCCATTAATTTGAATATTGTATTTCCATTAAAACACATATTTGAGTATTTGTCAAACTTCTTTTCAATTAGTTGGCTGTACCTTTCATCTCGTGCCTGCAACAGGAAGCTCAGAAGACTGACTGTGCTCTTCAGGCTGCAAGACCTTGGCTATCTGAGACACAGATAAGCCAGCCCACAGAAATCCCAGTGCTGGGCTCTTGGAAGTGCACTGAGCTTGTTAATACTGCTGCTCATCTGTGCACTGAGGACATCATTCACTGTGGTGCCTTGGGCATGTTTTCTGAAGAGGCCCACCTCAAGTCAGGTCTGTAAACCAGACAGGAACTCAGCTGGTGCTGACTGTGGGCTGATAAGTAATTCATGTTACTGAATGTCTATGACTTTTTGACATCCATGATGACTGACTTTTTTCAAGTGTCGAACTCACTTGACAAAAGTTACTGCCCTCTGCATAGGTACAGTGTTATTTCCATTACCACATTTGTAGTAAAATGGAGTAGAATTGAGAAGGTCTGGTAGTGTATAACTGTGTAATTACTGTTAATAGGTACCACTAGGACTAATTCACATTGTGCCTCACAACCTGGTATTGGGGGGAAAATTGCTTGTGGCTTCAGATAGCATAGTAATTTTTGTTAATACCACAAATCAAATGTAGTTAAGTGACATTCTCATGGGCACTGTCTGGCTGCTAGGCTTGCTGCAAGCCTTTTTTCTCCTGCACAGCAATGAATCTCTGATGCTGATAATTTGCTCAAGAGCAGCCTTTTATTGCAAATGCAGAAAATATTTCTGAATTACTTTTTGGGTTTTGCCATTTCACATATTTCAATATCTCAGCCAAATATATTTGCCTTGAACTCTATTTTTCTATTGCTTTAATATTATGAAAACAATTACATAGTTAAAAAATCAAAACCAAAACAGGGATGATAAATACTCACCACTTGGCTTATATCATATCCCCAAGGAAGAAAAAGAACTCCTGTGTTATATTTCTCCCAGTGTGAACACATGAAGTTAAACAAGACAATGCTTAAATATATATACATTGTATATACAGAAACTCCAGTCTTCCCATTGTCACGGGAACAGACAGAAAAAAAAGAAAGCACAAAAATGGAGGTAGCCCAGCTATCCAGCCCATGGTCAAATAGTTCTCCCAGAGGAGTACTGGACTGAGTCCTTCGAGCATGTTTCCCATCTATGCAGTCTAGAAGGATTGAGAGGAAAACAAACAAAGAATTAGAGTACAACAAAAGGAGTGGCTTTCTTCACATACAGTTCACTACTGCCATATATAACATACAGGAAAATCACACTGATGACAGTAAACTGAAGCACAACAGCCCCCTCAATACCAACAGGTTAGAACTGCTCATAAAATAATTGCTAATTGCTCCGGTTATCAAATAATTTTTCTGTCCTTACCTCAGCTCTGAAACTAAATGCCACCTTCCTCATGAGTTTTAGAAAGACACACATAATTACTTGCCCCCAGTGGTCTTGAAACATTTTTACATCAGTCCCTGCAATTAGTTTCAAGTGCTGAAAAGTGTCCAGAGAGTTTCTTGCCCATTCACTGGTGTTACAGACCCTCTGAGCCTTCAGACCTTGAGTGGGGTAAATTCAAAAAGGCATTTAAGTTGCTTGATGCTCAATACCTCAATGACTAACAGTTATGTGGCAGCTTCAAGGAGCAAATTTCACAACATTTATTTATATTTGTGCCTACATGTATTTTAAAGTGTTTTCTGGTTTTCATACAGGAGTGTGTTCAGATGGCCAAAAAGGCCAATGGCATCCTGGCCTGTATTAGCAATAGTGTGGCCAGCAGGACCAGGACAGTGATTGTCCCCCTGTATTTGGCATCAGTGAGGTCACACCTTGAATCCTGCATTCAGTTCTGAAGGACAAGAAGGACATTGAAGTGCTAGAGTGAGTCCAGAGAAGGGCAACAGAGCTGGGGAAGAGTCTGGAGCACAAGTCTTATAGGGAGTGTCTGAGAGAGCTGGGGGTGTTTATCCTGGAGAAAAGTGACTCTCTACAACCACCTGAAAGGAAGTTTTAGTGAGATGGGGGTCACTCTCTTCTTCCACATACAAGAAGAAACAGTCCCAGATCACACCAGGGGAGGTTACATTGAACATTAGGAAGAATTTCTATGCCAAGACAGCTGTCAAGCATTGGAACAGACTACTCAGCTAAGTGGTGGAGTCACCATCGCTGCAGGTGTTTAAAAGATGTGCAGATGTGGCACTTGGGGACATGGTTTAGGGGTGGACTTGGCATTGCTGGGACTTGATGACCTTAAAGATCTTTTCCAGCACATATGATTATATGATTCTAAGAATGCATTATAGTTATGGTGCATTATGTGTTGATCACTTCTAGTACTTGAGTGCTTAAAAAATGATCCAGCACTGTACCTTACTCTGACGATGTAGTTGGACAATATGGTTTGATTTGATCAGACAGTTCACTGCTGTCGAACAGGGCAACCTGTAGCCTGTTCAGCTGGTGGAAAGACAGCAAACATTACATTTTCTTCTGGGTCACTGAACTGGTACTGTGAATGGTACAAAATGCAAGGGAGATGGCACAAGGGAGATGGCACAGGGGAGGGATGGTGAATGCAGGGAGGAGAAAGGTGGTCTAGCAGCTGTAAGGTTTCTTAGTTGTAATGTCAAACCATATCCTTAGTCTCTTTTCTGAGAACATGCAGGTTAAAAAATAGAACTATTTTCCTCTTAAAAGTTAAGTGCAAACATGCAGGATGAACCTCTTAGGAAAAAGTACAGAGAACAAACCCTACAGATGACTTGGTTTTTTTCTCAAATCTCAAAATAAAATGGAGATGCTTTTCTTTTTGATATAACTTGGAAGGTGCTATAGCTAACAATTATTAGCTACTGATAGCATGATAGCATTAATAACCCAAAACTGACTAGGAACACAACTCAGCAGAGTGAGACCAAAGACGCCACAGCTGCTGTAGATCATATGCTACTTACTTTTCTGGATTATTTGGCAGCACTATGAGTTTTGTTTAATGTAAATATACTTCAGGGACCCAAACCAGGAAAACATGGGATTTCATTTTGTACAGATTTTAGACTGTATCTCTATTGTAATACCTAAACAGCTGTGATATATCCTCTGCTCAAACACAAATCTCTTGAGACAGTTCTCAGAACTCTAAAACTTAAATATCTCATAGAGGATTTCAAATATAGCTTGCCTTCTTCTAGAGACTCATTCTCTCTCTATTAACAATTCCACTGAATTTTCAGTGTCTTACTGAAATGTGCAGAAAGAAAAATGTATAAGCTTGAGGTTACTTGAAAGTTGTTGCAATAAAATTAGAAATTTTTCCATCCATTAAACAATACCTCTGAAACCTAACCAGCAAATAAAGATAAAAGCAATCCTAAAGAGTTTATTGTGTTTTATATTCCAAGAACACCTATCCCAAATCAGACAGGATTTAGTTACACAGGTGTTACTACTTAAATATAAGAATGTTAGAAGATTTGTCTGTTTATAAATTTTAGATTGTCACACAAGTATATAGATACTAAAATATGTACCTCACAGTGAAATTGCAGCTTTCATTTTACAAGAACTTTGGTTTTTCTAAAAAACAGCTTATAATGTTGTTCTAAAATGCAGTATTTCTAATTATAATGGTCATGGAGAAAAACACAGGAACTATATGACACATACATCAAACTGGATTTTCAGAAATCCTAAACCACATTTTCCATGTAGTCTCATTAGCTTTTAAAAATACTGAAAACATTTTCTGGTTTAGGTTTCAGTTTGAAATTCATGCCAACAATGGTGTGTGTTCAATAGGTAACATACACTGTCCCACACTTCCATTGCTTTAGAATTCTTATATTATGATTTTGTCTCACAAAGATTCATAACTACTCAATTTTATAAAGTTTATATAACTTTTAAAGAGTGGAATTCAAAGTAACAGGAAAAAAGCACTCCATTTCATGGAAAGGAAATGATAGCAAACCACCTTAAAAAAGCAGGGGGGATGGAGAGCAGCATGTTAGGGAATTTGGAAAGAGTAACTATGTCATTAAAATAAGCTGAGAAAGATTATAGTTGCATATTTAGTTAGTTATTATGGTTCTTTGCAGTCTTCCAGAGGGAAAACTTTGGCCATGCAAAATTAAATCTGTGACTAAATATTTCATAAAGTGGTTTGGACAGCAGACATAAAAATCTACATATATATTAGTTCATTATAGCTTTGACTGTCAGCATCATATTCCTTGTCTTCCAAGTATTAGGAACTACAGGCTTCACTGGCAAATACCATCTACATTAAAAATCTCAGAAGCTGAACTTCCCATGAGCCTTCTGGAGTGCCATACAGTAACAGTTTCAATATGTAATTCCAATTTATGAAACAACAGTCACTTCATTAAATTCCATACAATGACATAAAAAATTGCTTTCACAAAAGAAACCACTGCTTCTGAGTACAGAGAACTGCTAGAGAAATCTGACTAGCAGTCAGCTTCAAGGCATGGTTGTCCCATTGCTTTTTATGGTACAAATACAAATTCTGGACAACAAGATTTTGGCACAACCTCACCAACTGGAGAGAAATGCCAAGGTATGTACAATGCAGAGGGAGATGTCTGCTCAAGGGGATACTCCAGGTCAATCAAGATGGCTCTATATGCAGGGGTCTGATTCCAAAAGTGGTCAGCCCCTCTGCACAGCACTGCAGCCTGATGTATAACACATCGGTATGTAGCCTGAGGATCTCAAATATGGCACACAAATGTATGGCTACACTGCAATGGCCTTACCAGAAACCGCGCCAAGGAGGTGGTATATTTAGAATCAAAGAATAGACTCATTAAGGTTGGAAAAGACCTCCAAGATCATTGAGTTCAATCTCTGACCGAACACCACCACGTCAACTAAATCATAATGCTAAGTGTCATGTCCAGTAGTTTCTTGAACACTTTCCAGGGATGGTGATTCCACCACCTTTCTGGGCAGCCCATTCCAAGGCTTAACCACCCTTTCAGAGAAAAATTTCTTCCTGATGTCACACAGNAAACTCACTGAGGGTGGACTCGATTCCCTGGTCAAAATTACCAATAAAGATATTAAATGGGTCTGATCCCCTGGCTGTTCTGCATGTGCTGCATAATGACACTAAAGATGATCTGTTCCATAACCTTCCCAGACACTGAGGTCAGGCTGACAGGCCTGTAGTTCCCCAGATCCTCCTTCCAACCCTTCTTGCAGGTGGCCAGTCCCCAGTTCCTGGGTCCCTCCTAGTTAACCAGGACTGGTGATAAATTCTGGAGCACGGCCTGGCTCTTCCACAGCACCCTCAGTACCCTGGTGTGGATCCCATCTGGCCCCAGAACGTGGGAGACAAGTGGCACAGCAGGGCACTGGCTGCTCCCTCCTGGATTACAGGGGGTCTATTCTGCTCCCTGTCCCTGCCTACCAACTCAGCAGGCTGGCTACCTTGAGGATATCTGGCCTTTCTGTTGAAGACTGAAGCAAAGAAGGCATCAAGTACCTCAGCCTTTCCCTCATCTTTGGTTGCAATGTTCCCCTCTGCATCCAATAATGGACAGAGGCTTTCCATGGCCCTCTTTTTGGCGTTAATGTATTTATAAAAACACTTTGTATTATCTTTCACAGTGGTGACCACATGGAGTTCTAGCTGATCTTTCACCAATCCAATTTTCTGTCTACAAGACCTGATGACATCCTCATACTCTTCTTGAGCTGTCTGCCCCTATTTCCCAAGGTTATAAACTCTTATTTTTTCTCCCCAGGTTCCAGCAAAAGCTCCCTATTCTGCCAGGCCAGACTTCTTTCCTGATGGCTCATCTTTCCACACCAAGGCATAGCCTGCTCCTGTGCCTACAAGATTTCCTTCCATAAATATATCCAGCCTTCCTGGACCCTGATTACACGGAACTGTGCAGGCGCTTTAAATATACTACCTTGAGTCTCACCAGAAAATAACTCTGTTGCACCGTGTTGTGGAAAGACTAGTTTGGAACTAGAGAGCTTTGGAAAAGAAAGCAAAAAAAGCCACACTAACATGGATCTCACTCCCAGGCCAGCATCCTTTCAGGTCTATGTCTTCACACCACTGCACAGGAAGGTGCAACGTACCTAAAAATACACTCACGGCACAGTATAAAGTAGTAAAAATGGAATATGAAACTGAAGTGTAGGTGTTATGGGAAAAAAAACCAGCACGAGGAAAGGAAAAAAAAGATACTTATTTCCATAAGAAGCTCAGGCCTGTCATCACATCTGTCATCACCACCTCTCCTGACACACTCCCTAAGCACTGAAGTGCCTAACAATTTCCTTTTTTCTGCTTTGTCCTTTATTTTTTTAATCTTCGAAAGCACTCTCTGCTAATTCTGGAGTCTGAGCTTCTCAGAATGTCATCATCAAGGGACCTATGAAACCAAACAGCAGTGACTCTCCTATGAAGAAGGCTGAGAGAGTTAGGGTTGTTCAACCTGGAGAAGAGAAAACTCCAGAGAGATCTTAGAGCAGCCTTCCAGTACCTAAAGGGGCTACAAGAGTGCTGGAGGGGGACTTCTTTCAAGGGCCTGCAGGGATAGGACAACGGGGAATGGGTTCACTGAAAAAAGGTAGGTTTAGATTAGGTATTAGCAAGAAAATCTTTACTGTGAGGACAGTGAGGCACTGGATTGGGTTGCCTGGAGAAGCTGGGAATGTTCCATTTCTGGAAGTGTTCAAGGCCAGGCTGGATGGGGCTCTGAGCATCCTGATCTAGTGGAAGGTGTCCCTGCCCATGGCAGGGGGATTGGAACCAGACTGCTGCTATATAATGATTTCCATTGTTCCTCTAAAAGAATTTGAACTTTCAATAGGAATAGGAGTTACTATAATAGAACCTCTAATACATTACTTAATACACTGTTTGGGGTTTAAGTCTTACGATTTTGTTTGGTTTTTGTTGTGGTTTGGGTATTTGGGGTTTTTTGTTTGTTTTTTTATCTAAAAGAACTGTTTTGGAAAAAGATCAGTAATTTATCCACAATGCCACTTTATCTCAGAATTATCGCTAGTGACTCTGTAGATAAAATTACATGAAAATGCCAGACATGCAAATTATTTCACTGTACATTACCTAAAGCATAAGCACAAAAGGTGGTAAAAGCACTGAACAGCCACACCCAGGTGGGAACAAGTCCAGGACTGGTACCTGAAAAAAATGAGATAGTGAGTCGGTGTAAAAGGGGTTAACATCAAAGAAATCCACCAAGATATGCATATACATACAAACTAGCTGCCACTGATTAACCCACTGCATCAAACAGATTGAAATATTTGAGTCTGACCTTCAGGCATCAGTGAGCTCTATCAAAGAAGCACTGAGCAGGCTTGAATGTGTTTGCACCATAAAGGACAAAAGGTAGTAGAGAGGTTTTTTGGTTCTGAAATGACTCTAGTATTGCACAAAACAATGCTAGTAACTAGGCAAAAATATTCACAGGTCATGGGAAGACTATCCATTGAAAAATTAGCTAATGATCATGCAATATATCAGAAAAGAAAAGTTTTCAAGCATGGTTATCAGTGCCAGTCTGGGGTTTGTGTAACACTTTTACCACACAGATCTGAACAGGAAGTTTTTGTCCTTAGGTTAGCAGAAATATTAGCACCCTTTTTTTTTTTTCCCTTGAGAAAAAGGAAAAGATAGTTGAATTGGACAGAGCCCAGGGTTCTGTTCTTGCTCTGCTGATACCATTAATCCAAGGTTATTGTTGGTCTTTTAAAGAAATTGATCCTTTTTCCAAAGAGGCTTCTATTTAACTTAAACATCACTCAATACTGCATCAACACTAAACTACTGTAAATGCAAAGCCCTCTCAGGTTTCTGCCATTTGGCACCAAACACAGGGAATTTCTGCATACAGAGATGCATCCTTGCCTGAATGATGCCAGGAGATGCCTGCACCTAAAGCAGTGCCCTGACCACCTTTCTCTTAGTGCCTCATCTTGCCATTCTGAAAGAAAAGATGACAATTCCTGACTCCTAGATGCAAATCTGCAAACTGTATCATGAAAACCAACTGTGCAGGAAATTAGATCTTTTACTTCTGATGCTGGGTATAGGATTGATATATGATACTCCAAAGGCCCTTTATGTTGCATGAAAGTTTTCCATCAACTGAGAAATGATGGGTACTGTTCTCACGTGGACTCAGGAAGAGCTTGCAAACTATACATACAGGTCTCAACTCTAAGAGACTTAATCACCATTTCAAATGCCTTCAAGTTCCATGTATATCTACTGAGAATGTGTCAAGACAGTATTATCCCATTAAAAAGATCTGTTCTAGTTGTTCTTTTATTACAGGACTGAGTAAATATCATCTGCATGGATAAAAAAGAGCCAAGTGTTCAAGAACCAGTTTTTCAGCCAACTATGTAACAAGCTGGTCCTGAAAACATAACTTCTGAACCAAAACTGCTAACAAGTATCCCTGGCTCTAAAATTGCTATGAAAAATGTCCAAAACCCCACACAAAAGGATACCTCCTGAAGCTAACCACAGGCATAAAAAAATAAAGGCAGCTAAATGTAGTTGTTTCAGGAAAGAAAAGCGTTATCTTCACTTAATTGTCTAGTTTAAAGAAAATCAAAGCCTTTTATCTATATATTTTACATATTAATCACCTGGAAGATTCTTACTACTTTCTGTGAGCTCCAACAGCTGGTCTGAGAAGCCCAAACAAAACATGCCTTACGCTCAGGAGCAATCAGGTCCAAAAAATTTCTGACTTGGTCTACCATGAGGAGCAAGCATGGACTCAGACTTTGAAAGCCATAATTTGAAGAGAAATTTAGTTAGAAACTACGTTTTTGTCTAGAAGCAGTCTTGAATAAGGGGTGTGAATATGTGGAGAAATGAAAGAGAGGTTAACTCCTTCAGGCATCAGTTTAGGTATTAGGAAATGTGAAATCCATGAAAATGTTATGAAGAATATTCAGGTGGATTTTTTCTGCGTATTTAAACCCTGGAATAAACTTTAAATATAACGTGCTTATCAAAGACTTCAAGCAGCATATGCTGAAACCCATTTTAGGGATAAAATTAAATAAGATTTTTCAATAAAATGATCTAAATTTATAATGTTATGTGTGAGCTTTCTATTCCTTCCTGCACCTATAGGAGTCTCATTAAGGGAATATGTGGAAGATTCAAGTGTCTGACACCTCCCTGTAACATTCAGAAGTATAAGCAGTTCAGTAATTCTGAAAAATTACAGTGTGAATATATTTACCTGAGGCAGTGTAGTCCCAGTCATAAAAAGATATTAGAAAATAATTAAATAAAATCATGATAAATCCAGAGAATGTTAACAGGTTGGGAGCAATCCATAAAGGCACTATCTGTTAAAAAAATGAAAGGAAAAAAATTGAGTAAAATTGTATTTCAAATTGTACATCTTACTTTAATGAAATATTTTATATCAGGAAAGAAGGTTTTATATTACATCAGCAATGTTCAGATTTGTGTATATTTCCCCATTTTCAAATTAAAACCGTTTTAATTTCTGAAATTTATTTTCAAATGCAATCCTTTTGCCTGGTTTTTGTGACTGCAGTAAGAATGACATTTTTAAAATGTTGTACTCCCTTTAAAATGTTGTACATTATCCTTATTTACCCTGCTTCCAAGGAAAGCCTTTTGTGATCAGATGTATCAGAACTGAAAGAAGACTGCAGCACCCCAGTGTGGTAATTCAGCATCCACGTGGCAGGTTTTTTAAGCATTGTATTCTCATACTATAACAAGGAAAGTTCTTCCAAAGTATGTGAATAATTTCTTACTCAAAACATCAACAAAATCAGACCCTGAGTGCATTACAATTTTAGATTCAGAAGATCACCCTGTTACAAGCATCTCCCTACTCTCTAGATAGTAACTTTCTGACAGGGCTTCCCTATTTACTCACCAATTATAAACACTCCACTAATTAATTTTACTTTGGAGGGTGCTGAAAAGGACTCTCTGCCTTCACTTAAACCTCTTTGACCCAGTAACCATTCTCAGGCACTCTTGGCTGAGCACTGTGCTTTACACTCAGCACTGTGGCTTTAAGGTGTTCCTTACACTGAGACAGGAATCTCTTTTGAAAACACTCTTCCCAAGTAACACAGTTTCTCTACAATATTTTTTGGAACAGCCTACATAGCTTTCTACATGAATTTTTGGCCAGAACATATTTGCAGAAATGATAAGTATCAACATCACCATCCCTCAAACTCATTATCAATATATTTAAAACACTTCCAAAAATCAGATTAGAGTTCCTGAACACTTTTCCATTATGCTTCTTAGACGTTTTCTGTAATAACATTGGCGGAAAAAAAAATTGTATCTGATATTTGCTCTCCTTATCAGCAGAACTTTATCACTGATTTTAAAACACTGTATGTCAGCTCTTAAGGTATTTAAAATACACCATAGAATGCATACAGCAACAATTAAAAAAATGTAACATATCTATCATTCTGAGTGTTCCAGAGGGCAAATCTAAACCGCTAAGAACAGAGACAGCAAACGTCCCCTGAAGTTCCTTTTGGAGAGCATCTAAGGAGGAACCCTTCACTGCACGGTCTCCATGCTCAGCATGCAGTGACAGCTGCACACTTCCCTGTTTTGCCACCTGAGGATGCAGAAGGTGAATCTCCTGCTGGGGATTTATCTGGTATCTATGACCTTCCATGAAATAAGAAGCACAGATACTGAAAAAAAAATCTAGATTTGTCTCTTTTAATCTAAATCATAGACCAAAAGAGTGCTTTAATACACTATGGGTAAAATGTTTACATAGACATACATGGATAAACTGACTGCTTTTTCCTGGATGATTCATAAGAATTGTTGACTATTAAATCAAGTGGGGCATCACAAACATCTGCTTTCTAATGAGGCTCATCATTCTAAGCAGTCACAATGTCATTTTAAAGTTATTACAGGAAATAATTTATGCTTCCATGGTGCAAGCATGAAGTTATTTTAACCCACTTTCTTGCTAACACTGTGTATTTTAAGAAGGAAACCTTCAGAGGATGTTGCAATCCCTTTGGCTAACAGACACACCATGAAAAACAGTTACAGGAGTTCTGTCCTCAGGAAAACACACTCTCCTGCAATTAAACCCTTAAGCATGTTCTTTCGATCCTAGCCGAACCTAATCTGTCTGGGTATTTAGAAAGTACTCCAGTTGCAAAATGCCTTTTGTTATATTTAATGCCACTTATCCTTACAGTTGGCATTACACTACCATCACCCTATTTCATAATTAGAAAATCACAGGGTGCTCAAGATTAACTGACACACCTTGGAAAAATAGAGCCTGAATTTATTAGTAGGCTATAGAAGGATGAGATGCAATCTTTATTATCTAATTAATGGACAGTAGACGTCTAATACATCAGTGTGCTACATGATTAATACAACTGGAGGTGCCATGGGGAGAATCACATCTGCTCTCCAGCAAAACCAGAGTGTGTGCCTGGACCTTTTAAAAAACTCTTAGTTCCATGGAGTATTAACCGATTTCTGTTTCTCTGGGTCTACAGTCTTCATTCTAAAAGCCTTAACACAAACAGCAAATGCTTTAATAGAGCTATTGTTTGGATAATAAATGGTAAAGTACACATTTATATAAAGCTCTGTTCAAACTTCACTAGGTCACTTGAGACCACTAAAATGCTACTCTTGCCCAATTCTGGTGATAAGATCCAAGTTCCTAAAGGCAACAGAGGGGAGTTTGATTTCAGTGATGTTGGCATACACCTGTGTATTCCAGTGGGATTTCCTCCTTTTCCTATCATTGTCCAGCATCCCCACTGGAGAAAAATGAGCTGGGTTATGACAATATGTTTTCAGCTCACAAATTCACAGATCTCTAATGTCAAGCTCTTCTTAATTTCTTATAACATAGAAAGTACATTTTACAATGAATGGCAATGTCTTAAAACATAGGAAACACATCTTCCAATGAATTCCGTGCTGTAGAATACAGAGAAACTTGTGTTGCCATTAGGATTAAATAGGCATATGAAAGGCAAGACCCCTCTCCCAAAGAGTTTGTTCTCACGGTTTGTTGGTTTTTTGTTGGTTGTTTTTTTTTGTTGTTGTTGTTGTTGTTTTTTTTTAACTCCTCTAGAATCTGGTAAAAATAGTCCATGTGGAATTTTTATTGTCACCAGTTTAGAAACTAGATTAATTCATATCTGAAAATGGATGTACCAGGATGACTAAACTGAGTGAAGGAACTTCTCCTAGTCATTAAGATGCACACTTGTACTGCCCAATTTTGAATGAACATAGTAGATGCAAAACATTCTTTAAAATTTTTTTGAAAATTATCGTGATTTCCCTATTGCAATGCACTGTTCAGGAACAAAACCATTATAGCAACTTGCATTCCTACTGATATTTTACAAACAGTTATATTGTGGTCAATAATTTTGGTGCTCTTGCAGCTCTCATTTTTATCTCTAGGAGCAACATGGACTCTACTGCAATCTCAGTTACATACTGCTTTTCCCTCTGAAGCTGTGCACTGTCAGCTCCTCTGCAGGACTCTGATTCTACATGGTAGTAACTTTTAATGTTAGAATGACTACTTCTACAAAAGCTGAGAGCAACATAATTTCCCTTTAAATCCTTGTGACACATCACAGAGAAGTATTCTGTAACCCTCTTGCACCAGAAGGCAAAATGGAACATTCACTGCGGTACCTTCAGGATTCAAACCAAACCAAAGGGCACAGTGCACACAGCACCCACTTCAGTCTTTGGTTCTGTACTCAGATTGTTGAAATAGGTTTTAAGTTCTCTGCTCTGGTTTGGGTTCTGCTCCAGCAGGAAGCAAATTAAATCATGCTTACCTACAATTCCATGAGATTTTAAAAAATCTAAAGAGGTCACATTTTTCATAGGACCTATCACCCTAAGCTACATGAGGACATTCAATAATGTTGTTTTTCTTCTGGTAAAATGCTGCAGCCATTAGAAGAACTTATCTCCAAAGGTAGATTTGCATCAACAACACTCCCTCTTCTTCTGATTGCAGATGAATAATCATTCATCTCCTAAACCAAAAGCCCCATGCACAGTAAAGCCTCTATGCATCTCGCATGCCAGAGTGCTGGAGGAGCTTTTCTGCTTCGTTGTTTTCCTCAACATTATGATGTGAATAAAAACGAAGTCTCTGAATTGAATTACTGAATTCAGTGTCACATATTTGAATTGCTTTTTTCTCATGCCATGTTCAGGTTGTTTTTTAATTCTTCAGTTGGGTCATATAAACAATTTTCATTAAATTACTGTGAGGTTATGAATTAGAGATTTTGATTTTCCTGCCATATCAAGAATAAGCAACACCTGAATTATAGAACCCAAAGATGCAGATCCAACAGCACTCTGACCACATATATCCTTTTTTGTTTGTACAAAGGTTTATTTTCAAGTCTGCTCCTATCTAAACACTTCCTGTAATGAGGCAGATGCAGAAGTCGTTGCTTCCTTGGAGATCAATAAAGTTCATATTTATTTGAGACACAGATTTTTTTTTTTATTTTTTTTTTTTGCCAACAACAGCGTAACTAACTGTGAGTGGTTTATTTTTAAAAACTGCAGATTGTAATGCATTCAAGAGATGGCATATTCCAGTCGTTATGGTGATCATGGTAACCACTCTCATTTTCAGCTTCTGAGAGGAACGCCTGGCTCCCTCAAGAAAGTCCGCTTGGGAGAAAATGAGACAGCACTTGCATAAAATCATATGCACAGCACAGAGAGAAAGTCGTGCTGTTGTTAGGCAGCATATGCTGCACAAAAATAATCTGTACTGAGTAAAACCATCCATGTCTGCAAAGCTGTTTAATGAAAGATGCAATAATGAAAGATATAAAAAAGAAATGGATGCCTTTCCTACAGCAATCAGAAAAAAACCAAGCCTTTTCTTTCTAAAAAAAAAAATCTCAAAAAACATACCTTAAACATGACTGTGTATCTGCAACATTCGTTTTCTTTTATCAAATATGTTCATTTCAGCTTTATTGATCAATATGTATTTTTAAATGAAAATACATGCTATATTTAAAACAAATTCTTACATTAACATGTAATGTTTTTATTAAATTAATTTCTTACCTTAATAATTTTATTCCAGATGGGCTGCATAATGTATACAGATAAAGGATTTGTATCCACAGCACTGTACTGTGAGGAAAAAGCAAGCATGTTAAACAAAGCACTGAACAATGGCTATTTTTTCTAGGACTACATATCCTTCAGCATCTAATGGCACTCAGTGAGACTGGTGTAAATTTATTTTTTTTCTGATTCATACAGGTTTTATTTAATTTAATAGCACTAGCCTGGTTTAAAATTACCTTGTTAGCAACTCTATGTATTAACACAAAGGCTTAGGCTTGTGAAATGGCAAACAGCTCTGCAGTCACATTTTCCTTCTAAATTCTTACTAATTTTACAGCTCTCTAAGATTCTGCATTTCTACCATATTTTGGATTTACCACCTTTATTTGCACTACCAGTAATGCACAGTCTGAGCACCAGTTCATTGCTAGTATGTAGGATAGAGAGTGAATATGGAATATGCCTGTAGGTGGAATATTATCTTACAGAGATACACAGCTTTTGTCATAGTAACACTGTTGCATTTGCACTATGCTAATTCGTGTAAGGCAATGTTATTATAAAAATGTGCTCTAAAATAGCACAGTTCATTACCACAATACAATTTCTCTATTGGACAGACTTGTAAATACGTGTGTTTTATAAATTCCAGTAAGTATATATCTGTATCTTTTGTAAACAAAATATTTCATAAATCCAAGGCCATCCTGAATTGCTGTTGTCTCCTCTTTCCTCAGAGGACAGTATCAAGTTTTATCCTGCCTTGAGACTGCAGAACACAGAATAATCTGAGGAAGAACAATCTTAACTGATAATAACACTCAAAACCTTGAGCCCTGGCAGGTAGGCATTGCAAGAAGTTATCCATCATGGAGTGGTACACATAATTATTTCAGAAATTCTTGGACTTTGAAAGTGCATATATGGTTTAATGTTGCTAGGATGATGCATATGACTCACAAAGATTCAGATATATCTATATATAGCACTGTCCAAACATCATGTACAGAAAATGGGAGTAAGATAGGGATGTGTTAGACCTCAGTTTGACAAAGCTGTTCACTTGCAGAAGAGCTCATGACAAAGAATTTCCTGTCACATAACTTCAGCTAACAGTTAATTGTCTCTCCATATATATAGTTAATTTATTGACCTCTCTTAGCTAACTACTCTTTGGAGGAGACTGCACTCTGGAAGTACCTGTCCCAAGACATTAATTATCAAAACAACTTAGGCATTTGTCTTAAACTCAGGTACCTACACATGAAATGCTTAGGAACTCTTCCATAACATTTCTTTTTTCTATCTGAATACAAAGCATACATTTTAATTTCCTTCTGGACAAAACAAAGCATTCACATAGTAATTTTGTGTGTTCAAGTTTAAATCACATATCATAAACACAGCATCTAATAAAATTATTATAACACAGCTATGCACTGTAAATACATACTGACAAATACCAAAAAAATCATCTAGCAGTAACCAGTCGGACCAGACTTGCTAAATTTCCAAAGGGAATAAAATTTTCAGTTTAATGAAGTGTACATCACTGATTTTAATTTTTCTAAAAATGCTGTAAGTGTTCACTTTGATGTGTCATTTTTCTGCCGCTGCCACCCATATTACTTAATGCACTATGCAATTTTGTCATCAATAGATTTTCCACCAGAATATATATTTGAATTCTTAAATACATTACCTCAGAAAAAATTAATTTGCAGGTAAAACTTAAGTTTTCATTATTCTGCATGTATTTGCAAGTCCAGATGCTGTATTTATCTTTCAAACACTGATTATTCCAACTGTTTGAACATTTGATAATCCACCTTGCATGTGAATTACCAAAACCTGTGGGCTTTGCTTACATTTATGCCAAAATTAACAATAATACCAAGGCATAAAATACCTATGCCAACACCTATGCCAACAGACCATTCAGCTAGTACTTAATTCACATGAGAACTATGGAAATCCTATGAAAATGAAGAAAATTCAAAGTATCCATTAACACTTTTATGGTTCCAGGCAATTAAGAGTCTGCTCAAAGTTTCACTGTGACTACTGCCCATTTCCTTACCCCAGCTGGTGTTCAAAGACTATGTGAGACATAGGACAATATGCTGACCAGCAAATTCAATTAATTCAGCTATACCTGGATAAGGATGTGTACAGGTCAAAATAAGTGAGTTTTACCCTTGCTTTTACTTTGGCATTCTCTTTCTCCCCTCACCCCCAAGTCAAAGTCATGAATAAAATCAGAAAATGCTAGTGAAACAACAACAGTAAAATGAGGCTCTCTATCCAAAATATTCACTGGCTGTTCAGAACTGTTGCTTCCTCTTAGAAGAAAAAAAAAAAGGAATTCAGTCTCATTTCTCTGAAATCGTTTTCTTACAGAGAAAATATGAGAGACTATATAGATATTATATCATTCTTGTATTTTTTAAAATGGAAAATGTAAGAGATTAATTGTATTTTCTTTAGTGGAAAATGTAAGCTTTCCAACTTATCTCTACATAACAGACACAAACAAGAGACACAGTCAGCTTTTTGTTCACCTCACGGTTTCCAAAGTCAAGCACCAAAAATCAAAACAGACCTTATTGGGGAAAAAAAAAATAAAATTACAGCCAGCTTTTGTCACCTAAAGATGTTTCAAGACACACCACACTTCATCCTGGTAATTCCTATGTCTGTGGCTGAACTGTTGGTCCTCTGGGTGGGGAAGGAACATTCAGCAGATGTGCAGAAGAATGGAAATTTGCTCTTCCCTCCACAACAATTTGTTTGAGCCAGACCAAAGGAAACACCCATGGAAAAATAGTTTGTAGTCATGGCAAAAAAATAAATCTTGACAAATAAAGTCTACTATACAGTCTAATACTCTGCTTTGTTCTGCTCCCAAGAAGCTACTAACCTCAAGGCCATGAAATCCTCAGGAGTTTAATGTTCATGTCTGCTCAGAAAAGCAAAGTACTGAGTAACATGCTCACATTATGACCAATGAACATGAATGCAAGAGTCCATTGAACTTGATGTAAAAAAAGCACTGCTCTTTGCTGTTGTGTAATTCTGTCACTTTCAGGGCACTTATACTAAAAGATAAAAGTGGAGAGGATAAGCCTCTTGGAGGGTTTTAAGTGCAAGTCTCATACAAGTACTAAGCACTTCCCTGCAAACACTTTCTGCCCTGGAAAAGGGATTGATTGTCCTTATACAAAGAAGAAGGGCTTGGAATAATCAGAAAGCTTCTTTCAATTATTTTTAAAAGACGTTGTAACAGTTGGGAGGGAACAGCAGTAGTGAGGGAATAGGCAAAATGGATTGAATTAATCTTATTCCCAAATTTAAAAATGCTCCTTCTGGTTTTATTTAATAGCTGATATCTCCTTGAAAGCCATCTGCTTTCTCTCTCAGTGTTAATGGCTTCTAGCAGAGCTAGAAATGAGAATACACACACCAGACACGCACACACATACATGGTGACTCGGGCAGCACACATGAGATGCGGTTTTACTTTGTGTTCCTGCATCTTAATTTCCATCCAGGGGATCCAGCACAGCATCAAGTTTGTGCTGGTCACCTGTGTGAAAGGGGAAAGGAAATAAGATTAAGGGGGAGGCAGGGGTGGGGAGAGTGGTGA
Organism: Illadopsis cleaveri; assembly: GCA_013399915.1. Taxonomy (NCBI): domain Eukaryota; kingdom Metazoa; phylum Chordata; class Aves; order Passeriformes; family Timaliidae; genus Illadopsis; species Illadopsis cleaveri. Next base: position 9,103 of record VXBB01005687.1, on the reverse strand, counting down.
GAAAGGGATAAACAATTAAGAAAAGTAACAGAAACACAGGAGAAAGAGAAAAGAGCAAAAGCAAAGGTCTGGCAACACAGAAGAAGGACAACTGTTCTGCAGTGACAGAGCAGAGCCAAACACCAAGGGGCAAAATCACTCACAGTGATCAAGGTCTGCTCTGCAAAATACAAGACAAATGGTACCTTCTGGCTCACATCCACACAGCTTAGAAATACTTCCCATTATTGCAAACTGGTCACATCAGCACCGCACAGCATCTGCTGGAGGGGTGCTGGGCCTCATCATCTGGCCCCACACACCCAACACATCATTAGCATTCAGTATGTTTAAGTTCAAAGTATCTGAAACAATCTGGAGACTACACTGTAACCCAAAAATATGGCACTTTCTGAGCATGAGAGTGAGCCCTGTCTTCTGAGAACGTTCAAAACCCCAAATGCCTATGTTGGAAGAGCTGAAGGATAGTGAAACCAAAAAAATGATGTGCAGTGCCTCCAGGATAGACTAGTTCCAAACCAAAAGCCTAGCTATTGCCTTGGAGAGACTTAAGAGAAAACAAACAAACAAAACCCAAACAGGGAGTGAGCTAACCATTTATGAGAGCAGACGCTGAATCTTCACTATACTCCCTACCTCTCCCCAGCTTTGCACTGTGGAGGCATCACAAGGATAGAAGTTTGTAATGACTACGATTAAGAGAAAAATATAAAGCATGTCTACACACACTTTGGAGTCAGGAGAGAAAGCAAGCTGCAAGAAATGTAGTTGCATAACTGCATTATATAGTTATTTCAACTTGAGCTGCTCTTTATGCCGAGACTATTCCTTTCCTGTACCTGAATCATCTTGCTCCAAGTAGCACCGTATAGTGCCATTCAGTCATTTACATTCACCTGTGTTTTGTAAATGACAAAGGGATGGGAGGCATGACAATGGACTCTCTTTTGCAAAAGATAAGGGTTTCTTGTGGTTTAGAAAGCTGCAAAATGACCCCCCCAATCCAGGACATGAACCTATAGTCACTATTTAAGAGAGCTCAGTGGGAAATCACCCTTCTGGGCAACGTCTTATGCAACATGAACTTGGTTTCTGTGATACCTTACACTTCAGGAACCACACAAAAATTAAAGAAAATACTGAAGTACTAGCACATCTGGTAACAATTTTCCATCAATCTTTCCAATTCTTAGAATACATTAAACATGTGGAGTTTAATTCTACTTTATATATGTTTTTACAGGTTTGTAGTTATTATGGGACACGGTCTTGGATTTTAACTAAAGCTTCACAAAAGGAAGAAAGAGAAGCATGCTATAAACAGAGCTCCACAATACTGTGGATGCCAAATAAGTTCAGCAGTTTAAGTGCTGATGTATTCCAAAACACAGTCCTGTTATTTCTAATAATAGAATTGCTTTATATTATTTCATCAGTTAGTTAGTTATTCATAAGTAATGGCTCAAGTTTTCTATCTCCCACTGTTTAATTTGGTGCATCCTCCATTCCCCGCCCCCATATATAGATTTTTTTTTAAATTAGATTACCAATACCTATAAGGAGTTATAAGCCTGTACCAGGGTTGGATGCAGCTGCACAATGAAGGAAGAGGCTGCCCAAGTTGGGCTCCTGAGCTCCTCTCTCCCCTCTCACTTCGCCCCCTTCAGTTCCATTAGTCTGTGCACACTACAGCTAGGAAATATAGTTAGATTTTCCTTCCACCTGATACTATTTCTAGTAAATACTAGAATGTCATGCCTTGTGCAATTCAACAATTCTGACTGGTATTACAAAGTTATCAGAAAGTTGTTATTACACAAACTGCTGTCCTGGGGACGTTTTTTTGCAAAGGTACAATTATTGCTCACCTCCTCAATTTCAGGAATCCCAACACACACACTGAGTCGCAAGCCACATCCTTTCCCTTAATAAAGAATGTATGGACCCATGTCCATGAGGTCATGGGCACATAGAGCTGTGGGTCAGGACAGGCTATTCTTGGGGACTCTGCCTGCCAGTGGCACATCTCCTTGTCTGCAGAGCAGTGTCATGGCCTTAAGATCACAGAACTATGGATTTGGATCACAGGATCATTCAGGTCAGAAGAGACCTCAGCAGGCCTCCTCCTTCTCAACACATGCTTCATCCAGGAGCTTAAAACCAAATGCTTTATCCAAACCAGGGAGAGGTGGACAATCAGTGGGACTGGGAGTCAGCAACCAGTTTTCAACTAATAGTAATTATATTAAGAATGCTGCCTAGTTTCTCTTCAGGAAAAGGCTTTGTTTAGTGGGACATGTTCAAAGACTTACCAACAAAGCCAAAATAATTTAAAAGAACATAGACACATGATTAAATATTGAGCAAGGGGTAATAGAAGACAGTTGCATGTGTGCTGCTGTAAAGGAACAAAGGTAGAGGCTAGCCTAGACTGGTAAAAATATAAATCATGCTAAAGCCAAAACCTGCAGGTTCTCAAGGAACTGCACAACTGATCCTTAACCTGCTGTTTAAAGAAGCTCTAACATAGCAAGAAAGTTGATTTCTATGGATATTTTTTGGGCAGATTGGTGTTCCACACTTGGTAAAAGGAAATAACAAAAGCAGGATTTTGTGCTACACCTATTTCTGTGCATGTACAAACATGTATGTGCTGACAGCCCTCTAAAGATTAAACAGTAGACCAAGTACCCATCCAGCTGAAGCTCTGCCAGAGCATGTACCTAAATACCTGGGGAACCCAAAGTGGGGAAACCACTCCAGGCCCAAAAGGGAAGACAGATTTAAAGCACTTTGTAGTTTCCACAAGAGATGCCAAACAGTGGTTCTGTAGCACATACACTGAACCTTTGTTTTATCTAATATCCTGATGCACGAGAGAAAGGGATACCTCACAGAAAGATTCCTCCCTCTATAAAACAACCCTTAGAATAAGGGTTCCCTTAGACTTATAACAAACAATCCACATTCAAATCACAGATACATCTTTGCAATTAGTCTTCTATTAAAACACAGATGAATAAACAAAAATATGTATGTATACATGCATATTCAACATACAAAAATCAAAAGAACATTTCAGAACGCTAACATCTCTTAGTAAAACAATAAAATGAAATTATGCAGTTGGTATTTGCACTTTTATGAGATTCAACAAGGCATAGAACTCTTTATATTGAATGTATTTGTCCCAAAAGTGATCAAATGAACCTTTGTAAATTCATGGGCGTAATATTGCACTCAAAACCATGCACAATTTCCCATCATTGGGAAAAAAGTCCTCCAGCAAGTAATATCAAATGTCGCATCTGTGTGGTGTGATTTCATTAAGTTGTTGGTTCATTAGCATATGATATGTAGAAGGAAGATAATGATTACAGAAGTCATGAAATGCTACACTATATCAGCTGCAATTACAACAGGAGATGACACATTCAGTTGGCCCATGGCTCTTTGACACATGAAACACATTAATGCAGTGACAGATAATGTAAGAGTAATGAATTATTTGGTTTATTGCACATACTACTCAACAACATTTAATTACAATCACAGTCTTCCATCAAAGTAACATGAAGAAGACTGCAAGATTTTATTTGTAGAATGGTGGGCTGTTGACTCATGGTTTTATTGAAGCTGGACAACGTTGGTTTTCACTGCCTCAAATATTCAAGGACTTTAATAAACTACGGTGGTTTGGAAAATCTAACTACAGCAGACACAACTGATAACTGCTTTCAGATAATATCTAGAATTAAATATTAGTGAAAAAGCCTAAAAAAGCTACATGGACAAACACTATATAATAAACGTGTAAAGAAAGTACTCAACATACATAAAATTGTCCATATGCAATGAGCATTATTGTATGAGCATTATTAACTGTCTCCTAAGAAGTTCCAGATAGCATGCAAATGAAAGTCTCCTATCCTAAATTTTCAAAATCACATGAACTCCTTGTGTTACCAGAGTAGAAAGCAAAACTGCTGTTCAATTAAGGTGGGCAGAACCCACAATTTTTCTAAATCTCATAGTTACACTTGTAGCCTTGGAAAAGCATAGACTTCACAGAAATCCAATCTTGTATCTGGGTGAATCCTGACCTTCCAGACACTAATTCACTAGATTATACTCAACACATTTTGCTCTTCTGCTATCAGTCAGTATAAGAGAAAGAGTCAGACCGTGAAACATGATCATCATACATCTGATCTTGTTTCTCTAACCCTCCAAAATGAGGGCTGAGATGTAATTTGAGAGATCTTCTAGTCCAGCTTATTCACCTAATGCAGGATCACGTTCAGTATACAATAAGGATGCAGATCAAGTTTCCATGAGGTAACGACCCCATTGCTTGCAAGAAACAGCCATGTCAGCACATCAAAAGAAAATACATTACCCAAAACGCTCTTAAAAAGGTGTCAGCAACTGTTTATCAATATTCAACACTAGATTGTTGATCTTGCCTCAGAGAAATCAAGCCATTTCTTAAGACTGATAAAATGATTGCCCAATCCCCTTTAGTACCTGTTCCAGCAGGCCTTATCAACACAAGACTGATATAGCAGACACCTTAAATTTCTCTGTGCAGCCAAAACTCACGTATTGTCTTTCTTTAAAAGGGCACTCTTAAAGACCAAATTGTTGCTAGGCTCTTACTCTCACTTTACTCGGACTGTTTCACACAGTTCATCTTTTCTAAGCCTCTTGGTATTCATAGTGTCATTCTGAGGACTGTAAACTGTGGGCCAAAGCGGCAAGACACATTATTCCAGCTGATACCTGATCAGTATATCACTTACAGAAGTAAATGTAACTCTTTGATATATTTATGACACTTCCAGCTTAAGAACTTTTTTCTCTTTACTATAACAGCCACAATGCTGTTCACACTCTGATCCCCTGGTATCTTTCCTGCAGTCTGTTGTCCCTTATTTTATGTTCTAAATGTTGATTTTCTTTCCCCTAAGTGCTGTACCTTGTTTACTGAATTTCTTCATATTGATCTCTAGATATTATATCCCTTTTCCAACTATATTTCAAATCATAAACCTATTCTTCAAAATTCTTTCATATAGTGAAAATTTTACAGTATTCTCCCTTCTGTTACTTAATGAAAGTATTGAAAGCAATTGAGTTGGGACAGAGAGATAGCTGTGTAGGTAGAACCCCACTTGATAGAACCTCCTACTTTGACAGAAAACTTTAAATGTTTCCATTCTCTTTAAGGATGCTTCCATGCTCTTTGAAGAAATATTTTAAACACTATAAAATGTTTCCATTTTACAATGATTTCATCTTAGTTACCTCTACCTACTTTACTTATGAGAACATGGAACAGTAGCAGACCCCTCACTGAAATGAAACCACGTATACCTCATTTACCCTCCCCTCCTTACCATACCCCTTATTCACACAAAGTAACCTGCTAAAAAAACTACTTAGAGAATAGAAAGAGTGTGGACAAAACAAGATGAAAATGTGAAACCTTGGATGTTAATTTTTAATGTTGTATCTGATTTTTTAAACCATCTTTTCCAAGGCCTATTGTTTGAGTCCAGCCTCTACGGTTTGTTCTTAGATCTCTTTGATTCTGAAACAGGATAAAGCATCAAAATTTTCTGGCCTGAAAAACCTCTGTGCACAGGTACTGTAAAAAAAGGCGACTCAAGGCAAATATGCAAGGGGAATCCTAAGAATGAAGTGATGAGAAGAGGCAATGGCAACATGAGCTCACCACTGACATGACTGTATTCTGGTGAGAAAGATAAAAATAAAGAACCAAATTCTGCTTTTATCTGTACTCATCACCTGGTTGTTGCAGAACAGCTTGTTTCCAACAGAAACTCAAGCAGGCAGAAAAAAAGGTATCAGTGTAATTCTACAGAACACTGATAAAACATAGAAGTAGGAATGACATGACCCAAGCCCTACAATTCCAGTTGGGCGTAGCCTTTCAGCATGTCCTAGAGAATAGCACACAAATCAAAGATAAGAATCTTCTGTGATACAGTTGCAGCAAATCACCTGAGCTTGCAAGTGTCCTGAAATCAGCCCCTGCCCCACAGGCAAGAAGATGGCAGAAATATCACAGCAGTAATACTCAGGGTTATGTCTGAACTGTCTGATTGTTGCATCTCCACCTGTTCTCTGTGTGCTTTTAAGCAGAAAAAGGAAAACTGAATCTCTGACACCCCATTAACAGGCAGAATGAATGGGAATATATTTGTAAAGTGAATATCTATCCCTGCGGAGCCAATGCCCGTGCTATAAGGATTTCAGAAGGTATCACACTAAACTGGTTCCATTATAATACTATGGACTGAATGTCCTGGGTGTACTTGTGTGTTTGTTGTCTGGTTTAAGTTCATCCTAAGGGAATGCGTTTTTGTGCTCTGAGGTCACTCTGTGATGTAAGCCAAACCTTGCTAATTGGGGAAAACTTGCTTCAAAAGCCTAATATACATGGAACTAACATGCTAAAGGGTGCTGAAGTCTTTGCATTCATTAGAGGTCTGCCATTCCCTTAGCAAAGAACTGTGCTGGTTTTGTTGCCAAGGCCCTCCTCCAACTGCAAACAGGAGACAGACAGTGCCTGAGACATACAATTGGAGCATTCATAGCAGAGAAATGAATTCAGCTGTGTGAAAATTTCAAAAATTGAACAGAATTTTTTTTCAGGCCATATTTACCTTTACAAAAGGAGCTGATTACACAAATTATTTTTTAAGCTGTGTTACGCTCAGCAGATAAATTGTGCAAAGTATGGGGTATTTTAAGCCACTAATACTACTGTGAGTACAATGCTGCTGTGTGGTGTACAACAGAGAGATGGATGCCACTAAATCTAAAGTTTTCTATGTGTGCTTCAAGTCCGGAAGCAATACATTGTTGTAGCTCAATATTGAACGTATGCTCACGATCCTTTCAGAGATTCCCTACCTTCAGAAATAGCCAGGAGGTTGTAAGAAGAGGTAACCCATGTGTGATGGGCACAGTGATCAGAGTTTAGCACCTGTTGAGTAGACAGCAAAGGAAGCAGCAATCTCCTCCTGGGAGAGGGGCTGGGAAGCTGGAGAGGCAGGATGCAGCAAGGCCCTAGGCTGAAGGGGAGGAGGTGGCAGCCAGAGGGCAACAGGAGCATGTGTCAGGCCTGGAAGGTGGTGAGAACAAAGCTGTGAGTGTGGCAGCCCTAGGTATGGAAAGGTGAGGGACAAGAGATTGTGGTAGTGATTAGTGTCTCCTTGCTGCACCCCTTTTGTATTTTTGGAGTACTTTAATCCACCGTGAGTAGCATTTAAGAAAAGGGAGAGCTGCCATCACCTGCCAGGTCCTCCTGCAACCTGCAGCACCAGAAAAATGGTGCAGATACCTGACAAGGTCAGCAGCACCAACCTCATGTAGCTGTACTTCTCTGTGTGAAACCCGTGCCATTTGGATTTATTTATTTTCAAGATATCCCAGTCACAAGTCATGAGTCACCTCAGATAACAGAAAACCACTTGATTTCATCTTTCTAAGGCCTGCACTTACTAGGATTTTTTTTCAGAACACAATAGAACAGATACTTCTTAAGTATCTGCGTTGGCTGCTTCTTATAGTTAAGAAAATTACCCTACATAGTTTCTTTGCAATGTTCTTGAGAAACCAATATATTCAAATGAAATGATTTGATATGTGATTCTGTCTATTGGTAATTATTTGCCCTGTAAATCATAAGTATGGAACAACGATTACAGCTTTTTAAAAGAACATTGTTTTGATTATTCCTCATCTGCACTTGTTTGAAGCTGTTTTCATTCAAGTGATAAGAAAGAATTTAATACAAGTGTTCCCTGTATTGTACTATGAACTCAAATAATTCAGGAAAGTTACTTAAATAACAACGTCCGTTTATGCTAAAAATAGCTTTTTGTTTTTCCTCCTCCTGATCTCAGGCAAGACTGCAGCTCCACCATTCAAGCACAGACCTGTGCAACTCACGCCCTGTGGCCAGAAGCAGCTTGCAGAATATTTTATCCTGCTCACACTGGAGACACACAAAGAAGTTGGTACATTTTAACGAGCTGCTGTGCAAAACAAGTTCCTAGGAAGCAACCTGGAGAATGCTCTCGAAGTCACAGTTCCTCCACCTTCATTCCTGCTGAGGTGAACAGGCAGAGCTGCTGGCGAGGGAAGAGAAGGCCTTGATAGGAATCAGGAAAAGCTGAACGCCCTAGTTGGAGTCCAGCCTGGGAAGGCACATGGTAAGAGCAAGAATGCAAGAATTTTGGGAAGCATGGTGTACAGGCTGCTTTGAGAAACTGAACATAAAATAAAAGGCTAGTGGTGTGCTGGTAGAAGCAGGCATGCCCTCCCTGCTTTTCACGGGGAATAGGAGGAGGGTGTGTGAACAGGGTGGCTGTGAACAGGGTGGCATGGCCCATTTCAGACACCTGCACCTCAACTGCAGCAAACCTGGATGATCCTCCATACTGCATCCCCTGTAACTCTTAAGTCCATGACATAACACTGGTAGATTCAAATATCTAATGATTCACCCATTTATTGGGATTCTGCATGCTGGTTATTCGCAAACATGAGGTTTAGTTCAAATTATTTAAAGTAAGTTTTTATTTTCCCCCTCTTGGCTTTTTTATTTATTTCTCAATGCCAGAGCATTCCTGTGTCTGAAGCTTTTGCAGACAGCCAGACAAGCAGCATCAATGCGTGTTTTCTTACAGAAACACCGGCTGCCTCCAAAACCACGCTGCTCTAAAACGGGCAGAGCTTTCACAGACGTTGATACTCACTCAAAACCCAGTTCACTCCGTCTCCACACCTGCCGCCCCGCAAACACCCAGCTCCTGCCCAGGGCACGCATGGATCCGAGTCGGGATGGGTGCGGGCGGGCACAGGTGAAGGTGCGGGACATCCCCCTGCGGGCACAGGGATGGCCCAGCCGGCCGGGGCCGCACGCACAGCGGGGCTGGGCTGGGATCCAGCCGCCCGGAGCCCAGAGACGCGACCCAGGGAGGACCGTCCGCCACCTGCCCGCCCAGCCCGGGGCTGCCCTTTACCTTGTAGTGTCGGAAGCCGTGCAGCTGCCGGCCGCTCACATACC
>VXBB01005686.1:82009-107298 GCA_013399915.1 Illadopsis cleaveri | reverse complement strand
GGTTGGTTTGTTTGTTTGTTTGTTTGTTTGTTTGTTTGTTTGCCTCGCTTGTCCTTTCCACAATTCACTGCATGAAAGTTTTGTGCTATCCAGAAATATTTTTCATGACTTTAACATATCTATTGCATGCCTTTAGTATTTGAACAAACAATCTCAAAGCAATCTCATCTTAATGTATTGGAACTGCAGTAGAATGATTTTAGAGTTCTTTTATTTTAACCAAGAAAACAAACTGTAAAATAAAATTATATTTCAAACTTTATCTGTATGTAACAGTAGGTGTGGACACCAAAAGCAGAAAGTGGTGTAGCCTACAGAGAAAGCATCATGTCTTCATTCTGTGCCAAAGCATATCATCAGTATATCATAGCCAAAATTAAGGAAATTAATTCAGAATCAGGGACATTAATGATCAGTTATCAGCAGTATAATACAGTGTTTTCTTCCTTCCAGGAAATAGCTAATAAACTTTGATATTCTTTTCTGCTTATGGCTTTAATTGGATAGATAGGAAATATAACAGAGTGTACTCAGATTAACATTTCTTGTAGTTAGTAGAATATATTTAAAGAGGCAAAACTGTTGTACTTTCTGGAAAATCTTGTTATAGCTGTCACTGCAACTGTAGAAATAACAACACCAAGAAGAATTATCTCAAGCTTTGAGTACAATTCTTACTTCTATTTGACAGGTACTCAGTACTTTGCCATATAGCCCAGAAAACCTGGGTTATCAACTTTATAAAATAGCAAACAGTTTAACTAGGGCCCAACAAAACAATACAAAGACTTATGACTGAAAAATCTTCACAAACTTGTTTTGAAGGTAACAAAAAATCTGTATTCTTACTTCCCGCCCGCCCGCCACCATTGTACTACCAGTGTTGTTTTTCTGCTACTACCAGAGTAGTATTTTCTCTCCCTTTTTACAGTGTTGGGTTTTTCCCCTTCTACACATGAAAAATATTGGAAAAAAAGATTCCTTACTTCCCAGTGTCTTAAACTAAATGTAGATATCTTTTGGGTATTTGGTCCTCATCTTCAGTAAAAAGAGAAAAAATACTCACCATTTATTTCATGGTTTAAGTGGATATACATAATCATGTTTTAGAAGCATCTTACTTCAATTATTGGACTGTATATTTTATTGGAATATTTACAAGATAAACAAAGATGCCAGGTGTTAAAGATTTAGTGTGTCTAAGGATATGAGATGACTGAAGAAACTTAGGTAACTAAGGATATAGGTGATTAATGTAGGCTTATGTGACTCCAGGATATCAGAACACCGAAGCTAAAAATAATGCAGCTTTAAAGACACCAAAGTTCTTCTCTTAGAAACAAAACAATAAAAACCACAAACAAACAAACATCAACAAACCTTTAGGGTTTTTTTAAAAGTTTTGTTGGTTGGTTTTTTTGGTCGTGTTTTAAGGAATAAAATTTATTGTTATTCACAAGGACTATTTCGTCTTTTTTGTCAGCTCTTATCACAGAGAGCTTATGAGATTTTTATCTCAGCATCTCAATCACTTAAACTCCTCACCAATTCTGTCTGAAACATTTAATTTTATCATAAATAGTTTTGGATAGAGGCAGTGTCTCCTGTCCTGGAACTAATGTGTTTTTGTCACACAGAAGCGCTGCGTAAGGTAACCAGTTTTAGGGACTTGCAGAAGGGAATTCAGTGATGTTGTAGTCTCCATTGCAAATGTGCTTAATCTTGATGTTCCAGTGTAACTCCTCTATGTATACTGAACAAAGAACTGAAGGCACTGTGTTTACTTTGGTAAAATCCCTAGATTTTCTGGGTCAACACACTGTATTCATCATAGGTAGCGGGAAAGCTTCAGCTAGAAGTGGTGAATGCTGATCAGGTTAGTGCTATTCTACTGCATGAGACATACAGTGCATTAAATGAGTATTTTCATATCTTTTAAAAATGTGTAAGTTATTTCCAAGTTTTTGTTACAGTTTGGGTTTGTTTTCTTTTCCACAAGTATCCAAACAAAATTCTAGGCAGTTACATTGAACACATGGACATCAAGGAAATTGGTTTCCATGGGAACCTTATCCACAAGACAGATTTCAAATGGTTTTCTGCTTTACAGGTGACATTTCAGTAATTCTATGGGTATTAATATTGAAAGCGGACATGAAATATATGACATAAAATGATTTGTATGTGTGCGTGTGTGGACAGAACCTCAGCAAACAGCATATTGATTGAACAGCTTTTTCAACACTGTGACTGTGACTGTCGGTTTATTGTAAACTATTCCCAAACACCTCATTTTGGGACAAATCTGAATATCATTTGTTCTGCCTCTAAGCTTTAAGCACACATATAGAGGAAAGAAAATTAGTTTCAGCACAATGCATAATAAGTTCACTATACATTAAGGAATTTCTTCATTATGAAGCATTCACATCTGAAACCAATTTTCTTCCTGCAGGAGGAGGCTACATTAAGAGTGCTGCAGCCTAATTGAGATAGCAACACAGCAACAAAGCTGGAAACCTGGACAGAAATGTGGCAACTGGTGAACCCTGCTGCCTTGATTAGCACAGTAATTACAAAGCAGGTGTTAGCACACTGCCTTAATGCGCTGCACAAAAGGTCAAGAGGACTTAGCTATCATTTTTTCCTCATCAAATTATTGAATATTTATTTCACCACTTTTCTGATTTGAATATGTCTGAGGAGGACTGGTGATCTCCATAGAGCAAAGTTACTTTTTGCTTTTTTCCCCTCTCTTCATTATATTTGTGTTAGACAAGAGGTCATTTTGAATAAGAGTATGTAGTAGCTTGTCAAAAAGAAACCGCTTAAACCAGGGACTAATACCCAAGGGATACACTACTTCAGTGTTAAACCCCTACCAAAGTGTGTTTATCTGGTCTGAATGTACATCTCAGTGTGTTTCACTGTAGCAAAGGAGACAATCCTGAGATTATGAATATATATTTTTTTCATAGTGTAGGTACTTAATGTATTTGTTATTTCTCTTTCAACTGAGAGAATGTTATGATTTTCAGATGCAAATATTAGTCTTAATCTCATCCCTGAGGAGAAGTATCTACCACTCCTTTCTTCCTTTTTGAGGAACGCATATCTTCTTGCTTGAAGACAACTGCATCTTCAAAAGAGAAGAGTGTATGAACAATTTAAAAAAGACAAGAAAAATGTTTGCTGGAAAATTAAGTTAGTAATCATAATTTATTTCTAATTTATATTGAGTCAAATACTTCCAGAGTATAGTTAAATTAAGGGGGAAAAGACAACACAGACCTTGAAGATGGAAGTAACAAATGGAAGCAGAAATTGGTTTTGTTTGAGCCAGAGAAAAGCTATCAAATAAAAATGAAAGGTAAGACTTTATTTGATTATATAATCACTTAGAACACAAGATTGGTATTATCAGAGAATTTCAATGGTCTAAATCTAATGACTTCAGAAAAATATTTTCAAAGTTTATTTCTAAACATTTTGGGAAATCAAACCACTTTGGGATATGTACACTGTACATAATTTGTCATAAATACTAATGATGAAAAAATTTATTAAAGATTATGTCTAGATTAGATATTTCCAATCTACCTTAATGTATGTACATAAGCAAATATATTTCTTCTGTTTTGAGTCTCTTCATAGTATTTACAAAAGCAGTGCTTCATATTTTTAAAATTTGAACAAATGATCTCTAGTATTTTTTCAGTTCAATCATTTAATGAAATCTTTATTGACACTTCTTTATAATATCCTTCAAAAAATTTACTTCCTGAGTAACAAGCCATTCTGATCTTCCCTTGAAAGACATGATTTAAAGATTTTTCTTTCTGTTCTCTAGACATAGCAGAACTTAACACTAAGCAAAATTTTGTCTTATTTTAGTATGCTGCTCCTCCTGCAACAGAAATATGCACGTATGCCCAGATGTGAAATGCTTCTTCCACTGCTCTGAAAACTGCAGTCAGGTTTATGCTGAGGGTTGTTCAAGGTGAAAGTAACATTTTTTACCTTTTTCACACATCAGAATATCATGTGTAAATGCAGATCCTTGTGCAGATTCCTACAGATGAATGAGAAAAAGAAAAGTACTAAAGACCAGTAAATATTTGTGACTACCTTTCCTACACAGTAGCTGCTTACTGTGGAGGATCAACAGAAGCAACCCTTTCCCACAGGGTATCCCAACCTACAAGACATGGACCTTGTGGGTCAAGGTGACTGCTGCATCAGACGGAAGATAGGTTATCTGAATGTCAGGAAAGAGAGAACCAAAAGCAGCTTTTGAAGAGAAGATGCTGAAATAAATGGACTCAGACATTTTTTTAGCAGCAAACTCTAGAAGATGCACAAAGGCCAACTGGCACTGGAGAAGGCTCTCACAGGTTAGGTTCACACAGAGACTGAAGTATATCTTTAATGCAACCTCTCGCCATCCACACTAAAAATAAGCTGAACAAGTGTCATGCTTGTCCTTGTTTCTGTCCACACCAGATGGGATTCCTGATCTTACTGGTCTGTTTACATGTGATCACTGGATATTGCATGTATATCTTATCTAGGAAATAGTCAAATATACAAGAAGTGAGGGTATAAATTTAAGTAAAATGTGTCCTGCATTCATAACTGCTAGACAAAAAGTTGACAATTTCTTATATTTGTACAAGCAGCAAAAATTTCAGATTAATTAATGTGAAGATCCCTCTACATTCCCTACAGAATACATGAAATCATGTACTTTTATCACACTACAAACCTGTTACTAATTTTTCCTTGCAGATAATTTTTTAGTATCTTCAAAAAGACTTTAATCCATTCAAGATGTATCTTTTCAAAACAGAATTTTATTTTAGAATATTGTTGCAATGTTACTGTAACAATAGAAATTTTTTTAGGCTTATGCATTCCAAAATTTTTCTGAACTACTGTCTTTCTGAGAATAGTCTGAGGACAAAAAGATAAAAGAAAATAACCATCTCAACTTAATTACTTTCTTTGAAAAGGTGAAATATATTTCAAATTTAAGTAAAGCTGAGGGATAATAAGTACTTAAACTGCTTGAAGATAGTTTTCTAGAGCTTATGCCTTTTTCAGATAAACATTCAAAATCTTCATTTTTCTTACAAAGGGAGTAAACAGATTCCAGATTCCAGCCTTTTAAAAGAACACATAACCAGTCCTGTAATATCTTATTTATTTTTTTTTTCAGTGTATACAGGCATACACTTACATTCTCAGTGGTTGTAAGGCATTTAATATCCAATAATTTCAGTAAGAGTTATCTTAATATTTACTGAGGCTCTGAACAACATCTAATCATATTTCTGTCTCCAACTGTTTTTCAATGGGTCTTTAAGTGATAAATCACATAAAACTTCTGTTCTGTAAAAGTCAAGATGCTATACACAATCAACCTCTAATTTGATTCCAAAAAAAGTGGCCCTAGAAATTTGGCCATATAGTCCTCTGTAAAATCTGAATTTAGCTTTGTCATTGTGCATAAATTATTTGTGGAAACTGTTGATTTATTTTGGTGTTCCAGTTTCTGTCATCTATTATGTTTTAGGGGGGAAAAAGCACAACAGATTTTTTTTTTTTTTTAAGAGAATTCTGAGACTTTATACACCTTATTTATTTTTTCCTAAGAGAAAGACATCACCCTAGGCTACATTTTTTTTAAATTTCAGAATAATTTTTAAGAACAATTACCATCCACAAAAGTAATTTCTTATCTTACTGTAATTTTGCAGGGAGGCTTGGATAATTAAAACCAGCTGCAAACAACTAAAGCTAGACTGTGTGTGAACATCATTTATGTCTGTCAAAGAAACTATCTTTGATCTATCACAAACATCCAAATAAGTGAGACTTCCAAACCCAAATCCAGACCAAGTCTGAGGACTTATAAAGCATTTGCAAACTGATATGCAATCTTGCTGGTCAAATATGGTAGTCTTTAGAAATTATTATCTTTTAAGAAAGCAATCACAGGTTGTTTTCTCCTACTGGACTGTCCGCAGCAGTCCTCTATGCATAGCTCATTGTTATTTTCAATATTATACTACCAAGAAAAAGTTTTAAATGTCTGAGTGATAGGGTCATCAGTTAATCAGCTTCCTGCAATGGGAAGAACATTTGTGATTTTAGTGTTAAAATTTGAAGTTGTAAGTCATCATGGTGACAACGTAGTAATGCAATAAAAAAGGCATAATTTTATGCCTTTATATTTGAAATTGCTCAATTTAAAATTATCCCTATAAGCACTGGGACTGACGGGTTTCATTTTCAAGTTTTGAATTATTTAAAATTAAGTTCAAATTGAAGCGTCATTGAACTGTGCCCTTGTGCATCTTGGTACTATCAAACTTGTCAAATCTGTGCCATCCAGAGTTTTTCAAATAAATCCATATTTTGAATGTATTCCAAAGTCAGCTAACATCCTTATAATTACACCTGGGGGTAGGGATGTGTGATAGGCACACCATATATGCATAGATATTACCTTAGTTGTATATTTGCATGCTTCTTTCTGTGAAGATTAAAAAAAAAAAAAAAAAATCACTTCCAAAGCAAAAATTTCCCCCAGTACATCCTTTCTTCCTCTGTCTTGCCTCTCTTGCTTCCACTGCCTGGTACTAAGTGAGTCTATCAAGGTCTCTTTGGTATCCATAAGTTCGAGTTGATTGCATGGAAGCATTTGCTCCTTTTCCATGCTGAATCAGGTCAACTGCAGAACAGCAGCAGAGGGATTGTGTGATTGACAAGTCTGCCTTTGGGATACCACCAGACATGAAAGTACACTGGTAGCAGAGGCTCCAATTAATTTCATAGAGAAACAGCACAAGAAGTGGAGCTACACATTTTTTTTTTTTACATGAATCTTAAGAAATAACTAATAAATGCATTCAATCTCAGAAGCAATCTTTGGAAATCAGTCTGACACAAATTATCTGTGAGAAATTTTGATCAGGAAAGGATTTTGCTTCAAGCTCACTCCTACAGCATTTATCCCTGGTGGTTCATATTATAATGGTCTTAAAGCAAATGCTCAGAAAAGGTTAAAACATTGACTGGAGTTGCAGAAAAGTTGAAGTCATTTAGGCACTTAGAGAGGAAGTTTGTTATTTACTTTGATAGGTAAAAAAGGGCCAAACTGCATTAAACCAAACCCAAGTACATTATATAAACATTTCCATTTATAATCTGAGTCATCTACTGGCTCAGTAATTCTAATATCAAGGATGTGGTAAGCTTAAAAGTAGCTCTACAGTACTGAGTTGTAGCAAAGGCAAGCACATGCTAATTTTAATTTGTGCACCAGATTGTAGTCCAGTCAGACATCCTCAATATAGAGTACATGCCTTAGTGATGAAGGTCAATATTATTTTAAATTCAACATGCAATTGTGATTTTATTTTACCTGAATTTCATTTCAAGTTCTGGTTGAAGCCTTTTTTATTTGTGTAATTTGCCTCCAATCATGTTTAAAAATGGTCTGAGAATGATTTTCACCTATGATGCATTTGTTAGTACATAAAAAGTATCTTTGTTAGGTGAACCTCAGGCTTGAATGTTCTCAGTTTATTAACTTGGGAATAATAAAGTTTTTAAAAACTTTGTAAATTCTTAGTGAGTTCTTTACAGTACTGTGGCTTTTTGTCCTATGCCATTGGGAGTGAATGCTGAAGGCAGACTGAATGAAAATTGTTTTGACACCTCTGCTGAAAGAATTTTAAGATCATTTTATTCAGCTGCAATTATACTGTTGGGTAAGGAATCCAAAACCAATGGTCTCATTAGTAAGTGTTTCAGTAAAAACTGCCATCCATTGTGACAAGATATATTACATGTTATAAATTCTCTTGCAGTCAATGATAGCTTTTGTATATATAAAAATATTTTTTCCCCATGCAAGCCAAGAATCTCTCACATTTTAGCTTAGATCATCACAAATTAAATTAGCAATTAGTCTAATTTTCAGAGATAATCTTTTTCATATGATTGCATTGACAATGTGATTTCTGAAGGATGGAGTAAACTTAGTGACATGAATACCAAGTACAACTGCTCATGTATTCCCTACCTCTGCAGAAAAAGTATACCAAATGCAAAACAATTTCTTTTATCTTTATCTTGCCCCAATTACTTTTACATCCCCACTTTTGGCAGTATGAGTTGGCTTGTGCTGACCCTTCATACTTCTGTTATCTGATCCACCTAGCTTCACAATCTCCTGAGAGTGATTTGCTTGAAATATTTTGACCTTATGTGGGTGATGTATCTTTGTAAACTAATTGCAAGAGACAATAAAGATTTTTTTTAACAGCACATGGACTAAACATAGAGATTTCTACCCCTTTTTTAATATTCTTTCAGGAACAACAGCATATGTCAGAAAAAAGTGCAGTAATCTGCATTTTTAGGTCCTTATTATAGAAAATATGGAAAATGCTGAACACTGTGAACCAAGAAGAACACTTTGGGGTTTTTTAAAAATATGAGTGTTTAGCATGCTACAAAAAAATCACTTAACACCTGGTGAGGATGGCTCTTACGAGCTATTAAATGAATAGCATTCTCCAAACTTTATCTTAAATCTGTGTGTGACTCAAAGCAAATGTTATATTGCTGTACTTAGTCCTATTACAGTATGATTACTTGGAAATCTGCATTTGGAAACATTTGCCAATAGAAAATAAAAGATGGTAAATAGCATGAAACAAGCTCATTTGCCTTGAATACACTATAAATATCTCACATAGATTGCACTAAGTGCAGCAGTCCATGATAATCTGCACATTGTATGCATATGCATCTTATTCCTTGATCACACATTTTTTTGGCTGGATGAATGTACCTTCCAGAGAGAAACCATGATGCCCAGGCTGTACCAAAGTGAATGCACAGTAAAATATGATTAAAGAAGTGTCTTGCACCCTGAAAAGTCTTGATGATGCCCCATGTGTACTAATAGTCTTAGGTAAAGAAAATTTGTCATCCCACCCCTTTTCATCTAAAGATGAATTCCTAAAGGCTCCAGCATGCAACATGAGGCTGTGCAATGGTTTAATCTATTGCTGATCATCGATAGTAGCGAATGAGTTTCAGGAGTTGCAGGTGACATCCCCATAAAAGCTTCATGGGCCACATTTTACCTGGCCTTGCCTGCTGCCCTCTGTCAGCTGGCCAGCCTGTGCTGTGCCAGAACTTCCATGATCTAGATAAATTGTCACTGTAAACCACTCATAGACAGCCTGGATAGGGACTGCATGGATGCTTCATGTAATCATTCCTAAAGTGTCTTGTCAATCCTGAACTGAACTCCCAGAAGCTGAAGGAAGCATGACTCTGAAGATACAACAGATGAGAAATGTTAACAGAGGATGTGTTTTTAATTTGCAGTTTTCTTAAGAAAATTGCAAAGGTAACAGTCCATAATTGCATCTTTAGTATTGAGTTTAAGCCTAGTTTCTTAGAAGTACTGTCCTACCCATCTGGTTGGATGTTTCTAGTAAGTGGCAGCTGAAGTGACATCATGACAAAGACTTGAGGAAGATCCATAAACAGACTAAGATAACAAAGATTGTCAGACAAACCATAGACAGAACATGTATTTCTGATGACCAAAACCAGGAGCAGGGGCAGCAGGTAAACATTATTGTGACATGTAGCAGAAGTTACCTCAGCATTGAGCTTATATCAATTTTTTCTAATGAAAGCCACCAGTGCAGTTAAAGATGGTGTTTGTAATCTTGAAGTGTCTGGATGCATAGAGACACATTGGGTATATATCTAACCACCACAACCAAGAGTTATTGGTAGCAAACATAACCACTGATGAATAGAATACATCAATGCATATTTGAAAAGCCCAGTGTGAATTGGCTTAAGGAAAACGGAGTAGCCCATGGCCTTTATATTTAAAGCAATGCAAGCACAGTTCCTGTGCCAAACTAAGCCTCCAGTCAGTTTGGAATGCACACAGCATCTGCTATTGCTTGTTAAAAACTTGACTGAGTGTGCTTGGGTTGGCAGTCCTTTCCCTGCCTAGGACAGCATCTCAGTTCTGAAACTGGTATGTATTGAACTTGATGAAAAGAGAGTTAAGACGATAATACTTCTTCCACAAGGGGCATTTTATTGCACATATAATTTGAAAAGATTTCCTGCTCAAATCTGCTTAGATATGTTACTTTGCTTTCAATTTCCTCTTTAGTTCTAAGAGGTACATTACAAGCTTATATGTCCACACACGGCCTGGATACAGAATAAGTTTCCCTTAGCAACATTAATGATATGTATTTTTCTTCCACAGTCAGCGTACAAATCACAAATTATGCAGCTTTTGGTGAAGCCTTTCAACTGCTGAATTCCTTCTACCTTCTTGTTCTCATTTGAAGTTTGTTGATCATAAGCACCATAAGAATACATCTGCTGAATGTGAATAAGACTGTTACTTCTAGTTCTAGGATCAGGAGCCTCATAATCTTCCAGTACAGATTTCCCAGTTCATTTGTGATACATAATAAATACCTTAGGCAACCTTGTCATCCACCAATTTCTCTGCTGACTGTGATGAGGATTCTAACTTCATTGCAGTGTTTTAACTGACATACCTACACATCATTGATTCCATCCATGAAGATACCATTATTTCATTTTTTTTTTGCTTTTTTTGATTCAGGATCTTGCATTTCAGTTTGGCCCTGTCTTGAAGACCTAGAATATAGTTGTACTGGCTGAGTCAATGAAGTAATTTTCTTTTTCCTTTTTATTTTTTTCTTAATTTTTTCTTTTTTCTTTCTTCTTTTTAAATATAGTCAGTATGCAGTAATAGAACAAATGTAAGTGAATCTTTAATATTTCACTCTTGTTCTGATTTTATACAATATGTAGAACTGGAATATGGCTAGATCAGGGGAGGTCCCAGAAGGACATTACAGAAAACCCACATGCCTTGAAAATCCTGTTCTCGGAAAAGAAGAATTCTCCAGACAAAATAACTCTCTGTCATGCCAGGAAAGAAGAGAGCTTTGTTCTTTGCCAGGAGAATGAATTGTCCTTGATAAACTTCCTCTTATATTACCTATGCATAAATAATAACCTGCTTTGATTTTTATTTTATTTCTTTTGTCTGAAAACCTGTGGGATTTGTGTGTGAAAATCTGGTAATAATATCTTCAATGCTGATATGTCATTTTGATTAATTTCCTTTGTCTTGCCCACAAGATCTAACTTAATGCTTTCAGTATAGCAAATGGCTTTCCCTTCCTACATTCTGTCCTCATGTAGCTTGTAGGAATTGGATGGGTTCATGTTTGTTACATCATGTTTGCTATTTCCAGAATTGAGATGTGTTTTCATTTCCTGGCAGGCCATTTTATGGGAATTTTCATAATTCGAAATCTAATGCATCGCTTTCTTCCTCTTCCTGTACGGCCACACAACAAAGCAAAATTATCTATTAATAAGTCTATTTCCCCATTTCCTTTTGGAATTCTAGAATGATTAAGAATTTTGCTGTTCTGATATTTAAGGTTTTTTTTTTCTTTTTTCTTAAGAAAATCCCAATGGCTTTTCATATGATGAAAGCTATGAAATTCAGCCTTGTAATTCAGCCTAGAACTGTTGATTCATCTTAAAGCTGTTATCAGCGTTAGATCCATTTTTTTTTCCTGTCTTGTTTATTTAAATGTTTAAAATATACTGGATATTTTATTTAATTTATGATAGATATTTCATGAGGAAATCCATCTTGGAAAATTAGAGAATGAGTATTGAGAAATTAATAGTACTGGGTAAGTGTTTCAAGAACATCTCTGCTTTCCTAATTTGTATCTTTTGCTTAGAATGTGGACAAACCTCTCAGATGTAATCTTCAGGAAATTCATTCCTCTGGAAGGTCACAAAATATCAGGGTTTAAACCTAGCCAGGCACTAGATCACTCAGTCCCTCCTCCGGCCCCCATCTATATGGGAGAGAGAATCGCAAGTCCAAAACTAAGAAAATTGTAGGTTGAAATAAAGAGAGTTTAATGGGACAGAAAAAGAAGAAAATTTTAAAAAAGAAAAAAAATTAGAATATACAAACAAGTGATGTAAGTGAAAACAGTTGCTCTCCACCCCTGGCCTGACGCCAAGCAGTAGCTGCCCAGCCAGCTTCCCTCCTATTTTATATCCTGATAATGGTGCCATACATTATGGAATATCCCTTTGGCCAGTGTGGGTCATCTGGTTCTGGCTGTGTCTGCTCTCAACATTTCAGCCTTCTTTTTTAGTTTAAACACAACTTAGCAATCACTAAAATATCATTGTATTGTCAGAATTATTCTCATACCAGATCTGGAACACAAGACTGTCACCAGAGGACATGAAAGAACCACGCTTACCCGTCAGGTTGTGAGACGAGAAAGAAAAGAGAGAGTTTATTTGGGATGTCAACTTATATAGTCTTTGGAATTTGATCAGGGATTGGGGGACGAGAGTAACACCTCTCTGACCCCAGTGGTCAACCTAGAAGTCCATCAATTTGTCCTTCCCCCTGGAAGGAAAGTATTATTTACCAAATATCAGTCTTTGTTTATGTTACAAGCATGAGAAAACTCCAGTAGAAATGTAAAATATCGGCAGGCTGAAAAATCAGTGTGACACAAGTCTGTAAGAGCTCTTAGAAGAAAAATCAACTCTATCCCAGCTGAAACCAGGACACAGAATAAGGCTGTGAAGTTTGCTTTTTGCACTGTAACACATTCTGAATTAGATCTTTCATTAGCTGGGCTAGTAAGTGAATAAATTTCTTCAGTTTGGAGGAATGATTGTTAAATGTAAAGCCATGAGATTCTAAAATAAAAATACTACCATTAGATTGTCCATTTCTTTAATGTATTTGTTAAAAAATTTCAATTTCATCTTCCTTCATAGGTCAAAACAACATGTTGCTGGAAATTAGGCATGTGTTAAACTAAGTTTTATGTAAATACTGTTTGATTAAGTATCATTCAGGAAGTAGCACATTCCTCTTTTTTGGTCATTAGCGCAGGGTAAGATTCAACTCTTATTAACTATGTCTTTTTTTGTTTGCAACCATTGTACATATGAAAAAGCCTAAATCATGTATTAAATCCAGATCAAGTAGTAGTTTCCATCTTTTCTCTGCAGCTTTATACATTTCACCTTCTAAAAAAAGAAAAGAAAATTTTACAAAGTACATGTTTTACACTTTTACATTACAGCTACAACTGTTAAGGGATAATGTATTTAAGCTGAAAAGTCCTAATAACACAGATTTATAATGAAATGCTTGTCAAGTGTCTAATAGTGATACTAACCAATTATTATGACACTGCAAATTGTGATCAAATCCAATTACAGATATTTTTCCTAGGTCATATACCTCCAAAATACTGAATTGTTAAATTGCTAGCCATTAAGCTCAATCTCATTCCTGTTTCTTTCCACAAAAATGAAAACTGATCATTTTGATGAGCAACTCAATGTCAGAAACACCATCAACGTTCATCTGCTCCAGCAATCTGCTTTTCTAGGGGCACCTTTTGGGTTTAAACAGCAGTTATGATGACAATAATGATTCCAGTGTACCTCTGATTCAAAGATTACAAAAACACTTGTGTTACACGTAGTTAACCTGTACTTACTATTTGCTTCACATTCCCTGTTAAATATTATGAGTAGACATATTCAGCCAGAAGTGCAGTGAAAGAAAAATGTGTTGCATCAGTTCTTGCAGAGGACCAGGCTGGGGCAAGCATGCCTTAAAGCTCTGGATACTGTTTTTTCTGTGTAGCTAGATCCCCAGCAGCCACTGAAGTCAGAAGGCAATGAAGGATTGAAGGAAGAAAGGAAGGCCCTTGAACCTGAAGATGGTATGCCTAGGGCTGGAATTAACCTAGGATGGGGAATGGGTGATGTCTAGCATGCATTTAAATTGCTGAAGATTTCCCTTTAACATTTGTGATCTACAAATAAAGCTGTCTATGATCAAAACTTACTGTTTAAAAGGGGGAAATGTAATTTTTGAAAGCTAATTTGAGAGGTCTGGTGTAGTGAAGATTTAGAACCTGGTCTGAAGAGAATTAAATTTTTGACCAGGGTAACTTTAGAAATTGATGCTTTAAAACCTGTGTTCACAGTTCAGTTAGATCAGTGAAGAAAATGGAGTTAATATGGCAGAACTTGATTCTATTTGGAGGGCAAGCACCATCTAAACCCCCCTAGAGAAACAAAGACTTTCCTCTACTTGTTCTATGAAGTTTAGGGTGGAGCCACCCCACTTACTGACTTGAATTGTTACTGTTGGGTTCCAGCCATCAGAGAATCATTAAAATGTACAGTGGAGCATCATAATGCCAGAGCCTGAGAATTCCATAAATCTGTCATAACAGAGAACACAGGACTGAAGAGAATTCATTGTGCTTCTTATGCAGATTTAAGTTTCAGTGTATAATTTGAGTAGAATGAGCCCTTATAAAAATGGAGATCTAATTCTAGTATGGAAATTCTAGGGCCTTCATATGAGGCTACAGGTTTCTTAGGACCAGTACTCATATAGATAGAGATGTATACTTTATCTATATCATATATATTTCTTTATGTATATGATATCTATACACACACATATTATGCACATGCATCAATATCAACAAACTAATCTGATAATAATATACATATAATGTAAATATATATTCATGTACATTTTATACTATGAGAAATGGCTGTGTTGGCTAAAATGCCTCTTTGGAGGAATGTTTTATGGAATGGGTATGTTGCCACATAAAACTTTGACTAAGATAATTACAATGCATTTCAATATCAAGGCAAGGCATAAATCAGCACACTTTACAGTTTTGCTTTTAAAAAATCCTCAAAAACCCTCATATGTTCAGCTGGCTTTTAAGATATATGAATGTGTTTAAAAAGCTGTGTTTCATTATTGAAAATGTTGTTGGTAATTCATGGGCCTTAGCAGAGCATACATTTTTATCCTGGCAAACCTAAGTATTCTCACTATTTCTTGTCACCTAAAAAAGAATATAAATTAAACAAAATTTACAGGTGACAAAATATGAGCATGGGGGACTCTGTAGATTTTTTATATATATATTTCATGAATGTTTCAGTGTTTCTGCAACCTCCAGAGAAGTTAAGTGTAAAAATTAAATTACTCCACTGAGTTATACTGTGAAAAAAAGTTGAGAAAAAAGGTGTGACACATCTGATCTTATCACATTTATTTGGGGAATGCCCAGATTCTCCATTTTGAACATCCAGTTGAGGGTTGGGTCAGTGGAGTACCTCCAAATGTAAATGAAGGGCAGATTCGGGATCCCTTGATGAAACTGAATTGTCACAAGTCTATGGCTGCTGATGAGGTGCATCCCAGGGTTCTGAGGGAGATGGCTGACGTTGCCCTGACAGACTCCTTTGTATATGAAAAGTCATGTCAGTCAGGGGAAGACCCCAGTGACTGGAAAAAAGGAAACATGACTCTGATTTTTAAAAAGGAAAGAAAGGAATCCCCAGGGAACTGCAGACCAGTGAGTTTCACCTCCATGCCTGGGAAAACCATGGAGCAGATCTTCATGGAAACACCATTAAGGCATATACAAGACAAGAGGGTGAACCTTGACTGCCAGCATGGCTTTACCAAGGCAAATCAGGTGCAGACAATCTGGTGGCCTTCTATGAAAGAGTGATTGCCATCCTCTTTAACAGATGATTGGCTGATGTAATCTACTTAGACTTCTGTGCTACCTTTAACACAGTCCCAAAAATCTTCCTTATCTCCTGACTGGAGAGACCTGGATTTGAAGGGTGGACTATTTAGTGGTTAAGGAGATGGATGGATGGATGGATGGATGGATGGATGGATGGATGGATGGATGGGTGAATGGATACAGAGAGTTGTGGTCAATGGCTCTGTGTCCAGGAGGAGGCCTGGGATAAGTGATGTCCCCCAGGGCTCTGTCTTGGGACCTGTGCTCTTTAATATCTTCATCAATGACACAGAGTGGAATCAATTACTCCCTCAGCAAGTTTGAGGACGGCACCAGGCCGAGCTTTACATTTGACACAGCAAGGTGAGTGTCATCCTGGATAAGCTCGAGAAGTAGGTCCATGAGAACTTAAAGAAGTTCAACAAGTCCAAGTTCACCTGGGTGGGGATGATGCCTTTCCCTGAGTCCTAAAGATTAAGAGCCAGACACAGTTAAGGGATAAAGGGTTTTTACCTCAGTATTTAATAAGTATTTTTTTGGTACATCACTTCACCAAGGTGGAATATGTAGAAATGCACACACTCACTAGATCGCATATACAATTTTATGGACCTTACAAATTACCATATCTAAAAAAGATGTCCCAATGAGAGGCTTGAATGAATAGCATGATATTCCCCCATCCTGAAGAATTCCCCCCTGGATGGGCCTAATCTTAATTTATGGGATGCACTCTAAAGAGGACCTTGGTCCTTTTTCAAGATACCGTAGGGCTATCTGATCTCCAACTATGAGGTCTCTAGAATGTTTGGTCTTCTGGCCTAACAGAATATCAGGGCTATGCTAAATTATCAGACTTAAGAAATTACAAATATGCATGCTAAGAGCACTGAGGGTACATGAAAGGTATATAAAAGTTATATAAAAGAAAAGGTAAAAAAATCATCATGGCATCCCCAAAAATCATCATCAGGGCAACCCCAGACGTGAATACAGACTGGGAGAGGAACCCACGGAGCATTGAGAGGACATCTGCAGAAAAANGTTTTTACCTCAGTATTTAATAAGTATTTTTTTGGTACATCACTTCACCAAGGTGGAATATGTAGAAATGCACACACTCACTAGATCGCATATACAATTTTATGGACCTTACAAATTACCATATCTAAAAAAGATGTCCCAATGAGAGGCTTGAATGAATAGCATGATATTCCCCCATCCTGAAGAATTCCCCCCTGGATGGGCCTAATCTTAATTTATGGGATGCACTCTAAAGAGGACCTTGGTCCTTTTTCAAGATACCGTAGGGCTATCTGACCTCCAACTATGAGGTCTCTAGAATGTTTGATCTTCTGGCCTAACAGAATATCAGGGCTATGCTAAATTATCAGACTTAAGAAATTACAAATATGCATGCTAAGAGCACTGAGGGTACATGAAAGGTATATAAAAGTTATATAAAAGAAAAGGTAAAAAAATCATCATGGCATCCCCAAAAATCATCATCAGGGCAACCCCAGACGTGAATACAGACTGGGAGAGGAACCCACGGAGCATTGAGAGGACATCTGCAGAAAAAGACTTGAGAGTTCTCATGGATGAAAAACTGGGTATGAGCCAACAGTGTGGCTCACAGTCCAGAAAGCCAACTGCATCCTGGGCTGCATCAAGAGAGGACTGGTCAACAGGATTTCAATTGAAATCCTCAGTTAGTATAAAATGGAATAGCTTTATTGAGAAAAAACACTGTCTCTATAAGCTTTTTCGTTAACATGAATGTTCTGTGAATCATAACCAGCTCCATAATCTTGATTACAGGAAAAAGTATACATTTATATAGGTTAGCAAGATTTAGCTACAAATCAATGTAGCTAAAAATAATAATTTGTGTCTCACAAATACTTCTGAAAGCATTGAATTATTGTTGTGAATTAAGTTTTCAGAACAAATTTTGGCTGACTTGTTGAAGAAAACCTTTCCTTTTTCTTTAAAGCTAGGCTTTTAATCCCCCAAATACTATCTAAGATAATGCTGGCAAAACACCTTTTTTTAATCTCTCAAGCAGCTTGTCTGTTTATCCGAGCATCAGACAAAAACGACATGTCAGATTCAGATAATCAAAAACTCACAGAATGGTTGAGATTAGAAGATCACCTTGTCCAACCTCCCTGTTTAGTCAGGGACATCCAGACCAGGTACCCTGAAGTATGTGCAGAAGACTTTGGAATATCTCCAAGGATGGAGACTTGTCCTGGCTACAGAGGAAAAAGAGGGGTGGAGTATCTAGCACAGTTTAATTCCATACCTCTTTTTTTTTGTATTTTGTATTAATAATGTTGCTTTTACTGCTATTTTTTCTTATTTCATTGCTGTTCCTCTTTGTCTGGTTGTTTGTTTTTTTAATCAAATAAATAATTTTTACCTTAAGTGGGAATCTCTGGTTTTGGTCTCCCTCTCACCAGGAGAAAGGGTAGGAAGAGAGCAGCTCAAGCGTGGTTTAATTTTCCAGCTGCATTTAGACCAGCACAAGACTTCACAAAGTTCCTGGGCAATCTGTACACAGAGAAAAAGTGTTTTCTGCAGTTCAGGAGGAACCTTCTGTGTTCCAGTTTGTGCCAATAGCCTCTGGGCAGCACCAAAAATATTCTGGTTTCATCATCTTTTGTGTCCTCCATTCAGGTATTTATAGACGCTGATTGGTAAGATCCCCAAGCCTTCTTATCTCTTGGTTGAGTAGCACCAGCTCTCTCAGCCCTTCCTCACGAGAAAAATCCTTCAGTCTCTTCATCATCTTTGCTGCTCTTCACTGGACTGTCTCTATGATGTTCAAGCTTCCCTGTACTGGGGAGCCCAGAATTGGACCCAGCAGTCAGGTGTGGTCTGACCAGTGCTGAGCAGAGGGGAAGAATCACCTCCCTTGACCTGCTGGAAATACTTTGTCCGATGAAGCCCAGGAGACCACTGACCTTTGACATAAGGGCACATTGTTACCTCACGTAAAGATGCATCTGGACTTGTCCTGGAGCATGCCAAGATACAGACATATATAGACGGGTTAGTCTAACTTGAAATATCATTACAATATCTGCATATTTATCAACATAGATATTTGAGAATGTCTCCTAGAGGAGGTTTTAGTTCTAAATATTGGTTATTAAATGACGGCTGACTGAAACTGAATTTTCAAATATCATTTAACTGATACTGCTTCCTTTCTTTGATTTCTTTGATGTCTGAAGTTATACAAGAATATTATGAAAGGACAGAGAATGTCTATTATGTGAAGATAACAGGAAAATCAGTAGAAAAAACATAGCCTACAGAGATATCTTTATCTCAATAGTTTCTAAAGATATCTGATTTAAGTGTTTTTGTTTTTTTTAAATATGCACATTTTTTAATAATATAAACTAAATTTAGTCATTCAATATAACATAAAATTAGTTGGATATAGAGGACTGCTTTTGTCACATTATACACTTGTTTTTTCTTGCATGTAGAGCTGAGCTTTTGGAAAATATTGAGACTAATCTAGGAGGCCAGAAATACCTAAACTGATAATTGCTTCTAGGACCCATATTTAGAGTAGTCAGAAGTAGTTGAGAGCTTGATTTCATCCCTGTTGCACAAAAATTAAGACAAAGCCTGCCTCAGAGAGATGCAATCGAAATGAAAATGACAGACAACAAGCTGTAAGCACACAGCAAGCATCAAAATGCCTTGGTGTCAGGGTCAGTATTACAGTTCAAAGTCCAATCCAGTTATCAATTATTGTTCGTAGTCACTTTCCAAGCCAGTAGTATGGAAAATTAATTTATAGTTCATTCCTTCCTACTGTTTATGGATCTACGTCTGATTAAACACAAAGCTGTTTTCAGGTTGTCTTTTTTATTATTTTTTAATCTTGTAAATGAGGTTATTTGTTTATATGTAACATGAAATTAGATGTCAGGTGGTATTTACAATCACAGTCGGTTGAACAGATTGCACTTAGAACTTTAGGAAGATGGTAACATGATTTAAGCTTCATATTAGACCTACTTATTGCTTTAACCTGCAGAATATTTGAAAGATAATTAGGAGAATAGAAATAATTTTGATAGGAGTTTGAACATTTTTTTTTCTTTACAATTTGTAGGCATAACCTAGATAAACCAGAACTAGGAAAGAATCCTCACAAAAGCTTATGTAATTGGAGATCCCATATCACTTAAAGAATTATTTACAGTAACTGTTAGCAGAATATAATAAATAAATTAGGTGAATATGAAAGAAAAGCTACCTGTAACTCAAATTTTCTTCTTTTCACTTTAGTGAGTTTTCTTACAAACAGGTTCTTCCAAGTCAATTGTGTTAATACAAGGCCAAGAATTCTTGAAAAACTTCAAAAGTTTCAAAAATTATTGTGATTTAATGTAAATTTCTCTCTATTTATTTAAACGTTGTTTGCAATTGTAATAATTTTGTGCTGTTAAACAGTTACAGAAGTCATCTCCATTTGGTGGTATTATCCCTTCATCCCAGAATAGCTATAAAGAGATGTGCAAAAGATTAACCACAAGACTAACTTTTCTTTCCCTAAATTGATGATTATGACTTAGACAAACTGTTTAGATAAAGTCGCTACGCTAAATAATTTATAAGAACTAAAGTAGTTTTAAAGACAACAAGATGACAAGGGAATTTTGCTTTTCTTTGATAGTAATTTTAATATTCAGGGAAAGTAAAGGGTGTTGAGTTAGAGATATCACACATAATTGATTTTTGGTTGACAGTTTAGAGAAAAATACTATTTTTTGTTAATAGGAAGAGTTTAAAAACTGTAAGGTCCATACAATGCATAATGTATCTAGCACTAT
Source organism: Illadopsis cleaveri (assembly GCA_013399915.1). Lineage (NCBI taxonomy): Eukaryota > Metazoa > Chordata > Aves > Passeriformes > Timaliidae > Illadopsis > Illadopsis cleaveri. The sequence continues at coordinate 86,693 of VXBB01005686.1, read as the reverse complement.
CTCCATTGAATTAGGACATCCTGTGAAGGTAGAGCATGAACAGGAACATTTGTACAGTCCATGAGGGTAGCATACAAAAGCCTGCATGACTTCTTGCTGTTACCTAAAACTTTTTCTCCTAAGAACATGTAAAATTGTAATGCAAGTTTCTCGATATACTTTCCTAGAGCTTTTAAAATCTATGGTTGAAATTTCAAGATGACAATGAGTGTTTGGTGTGTCTTTCTGTGCTATACTCTATTTTGATTTTGACCAATCAAAGAATATGCTATAGGAAAGCAAAAGAATGTGACAGTCAGGAATGCATGATATTTTAGCATTACACATATTACCAAACCATCTAAAAACATAATCTTCACGTGTTTTAAGAAGTCCCGGAGGTGTAAAGAGAAAACAAGACCCCATAATCTTGATCAATCAAGGTTGTCTAGAAACAGTTCTGAATATTAAGTACACATATTGAAAACATTAAGGTTTCTCAATTCAAAACATAAGCTGAAAGTAAAATACTTTTCATTCTTCAGCAGAATCTGGAGGTAATAAGACACAATTTCAGAGAAGTTGATATGGTTTTGTTTTTATCAAGCTAATGAGCTGAAGCTTTTCACCTTCAGATGCACTCTTCAAGGGCAAGAAAAAAATATGATGTCAATTCTAGTAATTTAAAAATTTAGTAGTTTGGAGATATAAGATCTGAGAAAAATATCTCTGTCTGGATTCAGTCCAATTTTTGCAGTGTCACTGCCATAATCACTGGTAAATTAGTAGTGGAAAGAGTTGGTGGCTGCAGGAAATAATACAGAGAGACAGAGTTCTTTGTAGACCTGTAGGATGGCCTTGTTCTTAATCCTTTTGCTCTTCCATACAGAATCACAAGAGAAATTCCTTTAAATTCTTAAATATATTTATGATCTCAAAATCATCCTGATGAAAAACTATTTTAACACTAATCCTTTTTTGAGACAGAACATCAAAGTAATTCTAAAGTCTCACTATCTACATTAATAAGATAATTTTGACAGCATAACTAAAACCAAAAGAAATTAAAGACCTGATGATCTATGATCTAATGAAGTTCTATTTTTAACAGAAAACAATAAAACCCCAAACACAAACAAGAAAAAATAATACAAAACCCCACATACATGTTCTATAATGTGATTTTTTGACTTCTAAATTGAAATGCAAGCCTTTATACGTGATCTACTTTTCACTTACCATTTATATTTCTGGATTTCATTTCTCATATAGAGCATTTGGAAATGCTATTAGCAACTAATGATAAAGGATAAATACAGAGGATAAAGAATAATTTTCAGTGTTTAAAGTAAACAGATACATCCCTTTCCTCTGAGGAATCTGCTGCTGCGGTGAATTATGATACAACTTTTGACATTGAAAGTGCTGAGTTAGGTGTAATTTCAGATCAAGACATCAGATTACAAGGTCAAAAGCTATCCACTTGAGATAAATCTTATATCATCATACAGAACTGAATCTCCTTGATATAGAAATTCAGTAACAGAATAAGCAGAGTACTATTGTTCTTTTTCTTTTTAAATTTATATCTGAGAGAGGTGATAGTTATGATTTAACTTGAGACAAAAGGCATCAGACCAAAATAGGAAAGCCAAGCTGGAACTCTTGTAATGCCTTTAGATCCCAATCCATCCAAATGAGGCTTTCTGAGTGGACACACACGCTGAAAGCAAATGTTCCATAAAGCATTCCCAGTGCACCTGAACAGGGTCACAGCCCCAGCAACAAGGATCAGACTGATTTACTGTCAGACTAGGCACCTCTTCTGTTCCTTTTTATGGAGAAAGAAAGGTTTGGTAGCTTGCTCTAAGAGGAGGAAATACTACAAAGAGTATTTCTCCTAGCAGCTCCAACCGAAATAATAAGTCCCACTCCCACTCTTTGTAACAACTGTCTGTGAAAGTCTCCGTGTATCTACCAGCTTGTGGTGTATCTGTTGCTGCAGGATTCTGAAATCTATTTTCTTGGTCAGCATTTTTTAAAAGAAAAGTCAGAAAAAACCTGATTTTTTTTTTTTAATATATCTATGAAAACAATTAGATTCCAAGATGTCTGTTACAATACCTGCTACAGCTTTCTTTGTGAAAATACAAATATCATATCTCCAGTGCCCTTTTGGTAACCAAGAGACTCAAAGATATTGTGCTCCCATTAAGGAGAAATCAGATTCCAGACTAATAAGTGTAGACAGAGAAGAAACTGCAAGACCAAAAATTGTATCTGTAGCTATGCAACTGCCGAAGGATTTCTCACAGAGATGGTTAAATGCAGTTCCCAGGTAACAAAAGGGGGTTTTTTTCTCTACAAGTAAATCTCAAAAAACAGGCCAGAAAAACCACAGTTAAGAAACTAAACACAAACAGGTCATAAAACCATAACACATAATAATTGCATGTCAGTACATTGCAGCATTTAGTAACACTAAAAGAATTTCTAGCAAAATCTGTACAAGAGCTCCCATAAGCCAATCATCTGGCCAGAAAGACACGGAAAAAAACACAGCACTCATATTTCACTAGGGCCTCAAAATTCAGATTCTAAAGCCAGAATCACCAGAAATGAACCACACTGGCATGTCACTCACCATCTACATTACATTCAGTCCTGACTGAAAATGAAGATGATTGAAATATGTTTAAAAGATTTGTCTTTAAGTTACTGTGAAACCACAAGGGAGGAATATAACAAAGCTATTTGGGTATCAAATGTGTGAAGATCAATCTTTAGAGCAGTCTCACAGAACAGGCAACAAAAAGATTTTTTGCTAAAAATTATCTTCTCAATATAAAAATAAAAATTAGAATGAATACAATGATAAATAGTTAAAATTTAAGCACTGTTAAATAGTGAAATCGACCAAGTCTGTCTGCAAATTCTTTCAGATGCTGACACATGGATTTGGCTGCAGACACATTAAGAAGGAATAGTCATGTAATTGTGGAAATTTAAAATGGCCACTGTTGCCCTCAGCTTTCTTCATTTTGAGTGTTTAGAATCTTACAAGTAGATTCTCACGCAGCTCAACATCAACAATGTATATTTTTAGATTGTTTTTCATACTTCTCCTCTGAGAGGAAAATTGATTGATGGTGGTGTTCACCATCCAGGTTGAAGAGGTGGTGACCTAAATGACCAATCTCTTGCCTTTGTACAAACTGTATATAATATGGAGTTGGATTGTTGATAAAGAAGAGAATGTAGAAGAAGATAGAATAAAGTATCATTAGCTTTCCCTTCAACTGCTGCTGCCTGCTTCGTTCCTTCTGCGGGTCCAATCCTCCTACATACGGACCCGAGTGTGGCATCCTGCTACAGGCCACTGATACCAGCATATTTTATTTAGCTTAGATCTAGAACCATTGACTTGCTTGCTGAGTTTGCTAGTGAGAGTGCTAGCTGACATCAACCATAATTTTAACTGTTAAATTCTCCTTGTTTGTATTAGTTTTCTGGTCCTTGTTAGTTGTATTCCCCTCACCACTCACATCTGCATTAAGAAACATCTTTAGGTTTTACACTTTACATCTTCGGTCTATTTGGATTTATGGTTGTTTGCAACAGCCCTGATAATTTCTCCTGTCTTTTATAGCTTGCAGCACAGACAATCCAGTACAGTTTGCTGCAGGCCAGGTAAAGTTTAATTTTTGTCGTAGAATGCAAGCAGGCTTGCCAGGTGGTTTCTGAAGGTGGAGAGAGTTACAAACAAGAGACTGAAATAAAATTTTGTGATGGCTAGAGAAATCAGACCATAGGAGTACTCTTTTTTTGTTGGATTTCTATCTTTCTATATGTGGTTCGCCATTAAACAACAAAAAAACCAGTGGTTTTAACTGTTTCTAATTAAGCAGGACATTGACAGTCTCTTTCAACCCATGAGTTTCAGGATATGATGGAGTATCAGATGATAATCAGAAATGTTTCTTCTCCCATTCATATCTAACCCCAAACCAAAACCAGAGTACATTACTTGTGGTAACAGTGATACAGACAAAATTATCTATGTAAACTGAACTTCTTCCAGCAGTAACAGATACAGAAATTTATATGTTATGGGTAGAAGGAATAGATTAGATGTTATTATGATACTTTTTCTAACTCTCAGTTGTAACCTTAGACGTCTGATTTCCATTAGAGTATTAATTTGCTAATTTCTACTGGTTCTCTAATGAAAAGTTTAATCCACTCTTCACAGATTTATGCACTATATTCACTAGTACCATCTGTTGGCAAAAACAAACCATAGATTTACCGAACAAATAAATGTTAATATCTAAAATAATTTAGTGACTTGGAAAATGTGGTACAACCTAGAAACTTTTATGGGTTTTTTTTTAGCTTTTGTTTTCTGTGATATTTTCTCTGCTTCCAAGCATTGTGTAGACAAAACTCATCTAAAACTCTCTTGTGGTAGAATTTAAACCCAATACATGGGAAAGTAGCTGGTGGATTGGTCTGGTGCTCTTGGCAAGACTGAGAAGACTTCTTAATTTTCTCTCTCAGATTAAATAAGATGACATGCTTAAGCACCATCAGAACTTGAGTTTTCCTGCACACTTTGACATTAAACTACTTCTCATAGATTATAAAAGACAGAGAACTTTAATATGAAAGTACTGTAATTCTGAGGAAGGAAGGAAGGAAGGAA
>VXBB01005686.1:58189-74559 GCA_013399915.1 Illadopsis cleaveri | reverse complement strand
AAAAAAAAAAAAAAAAAGGTGACCTTTCCCCCTTCCATTATCTTGGCCACTAACTAGGCATTTATCAGCATGAACTTTAACATTCATAACTGTTTTATGTCCTGAAAAAAAATTTTTAATCAATACTAATATATTTCCATGCTGAAGCAGAACTTTTTCAGGTAGAAGTTCCTACTTGTTGCTAGTTTGGTGATCTTTTCACTTGTTTTTTCACTTCCTAGGCAGCGCATCAATAATTTAATAAAGGCTGATTAATCACATCTCCATGATAGCAATGTGAGGAAATCAGGAAGCAAAAGTACAGGAGCAAATAAAAATAAGAGAGAAAATACAAAACAAACAAACGAACAACACAAGCTCAAAACCCCCCAACTCCCAAACCTACCACCCATCAAGAATAAAAAGTGAAGGTAACCATATCCAGAGATCCACATCTGCTACACACCTGTGAGATGTAATAGATAATAGGCTTCTAGCAGATTTTCAGCTCATGGAAGGAGACTTGACTTGACTAAGCAGCTTAGGTATACTGGGCTGAAGCTCCATGTTGCTGACACAATCATTCTGTCTATAGTAAATCATATGTCTATATAAAGGGGAAAAAAAGGGCAACATTCCAGAGAGAGCTAGGGAAGTTTTCTAGGGCATCTGCAGGAACAGCGAGACCAACCACTTTGTGTGACCAACTATTATCTCCTGGTCAGGTCTCAATGCAAGGCTGCAAAAAGATAGATTTGGACTCAGCTGTCTTCACAAGTAAATGAAATGGTAGAAAACTACTAACAGTTAGAAGACTTCAAAAGGTTGGAGAACTGTCGCTGTGTCCATGTCTCTCTGCCTCAGCCAGCCCTGGCACCGCAGCAGGGAAGGGTACGGCTTGGTAGCTGGACGAACCTTGCAGATCCCATGGGTTCTGGTTTGCCCGCAGGAGTAATGCAACGACAGCAGGAAAGAGGGAGAGAGTCTGCCCAGGGTTCAACCACTAGCTTTATTCATCCCACAGTGGGGATAACCTCAGCTCAGGGTGTCTGCCTCAGCAGAGACCCCTCAGCAGAAGGAGCCCCTTAGCAGAAAGAGCAGGAAAAAGCGGGAAACTCCCAAAGGCAACATCTTTTATTGGGGGGAGGAACTTGGGGATGGGTTTAACTGAGGACAAATCAGGGATCATGTGGGTATGGCTCTGCAGGTAAATGACATTATAACAAATCAATAACTCAGGCAGGGAGACAGCCAAAGTCTTGCCCAATCACTCGAGGCCCTCACTGGAACTTTCTAGACTTTTGGGAGAGGCCTCAAAGTCATTGACAAGACCCAGGGGCTGTATAACTTATGATTGACACATAACTAGGGTTGAGGTAAAACCAAGAAGGGTTGAATATGGCTGACATGGGGCAAACCATTACAACTTACAAAAAACAATATAAAACAAGGAACAAACACATACATGAAACTGATAAAAGCAAAAATACACCACTACAGAGAAGTATTCTGAGCAGCAGCTTTCAGAGAAGTTGCGCATGAAATCAAAAGAGAAGTCAGATCTACAGACATGTAGACTCCTAGGACCATGATGTTTTCCCACCTAAATGATTCTGTGATTCTGTAATGCAGAAAACAACCACCATAAAAGAGCAAAAAATAATAACACGGACATGGCCATGTCCATGATGTGTTTCAAAATGTTGTCAACGAAGAGAGAACAGGCTCACACTATAAAATGAATTTCCTACCAACATCACAGCTCTTCTTCACTTTCTTGCCTTGAGCCACCACGGAGTGGGGGGAAGAAGCTGTCTTTCCCATCAATCCATTACGAGATACCCTGAGGCAGCTTTCTTAGGTCAAAGAAAATCAGGATTTCTCTTTTTCAAACATAGACACTTCGATCCTTTGTCCCATATACTTTTAAAATGTAATTTTTTTTGTCAGATGAAAGAAATATTATCAGTTCTCTTCTTCCTCTCTCTTGATTTCTTATAATTCAAAGGGCTAGATTTCAATGGCAGAAAAGGTATTAATCCTTTGACACAGATTGGAAAGTCTCCTGTGTGAATTGCTTGCAGGCTAAGCTAAATTCAAGTAAATAGATTTCTTCATGGCCTAAACCAAAAAAGGTAAATGATGGGAGAAGGCAAGAGTTAGACACTTACGTAGTAGTGATTAAATCATACTTATTTGTATGGGAGAAAAATTATAGAGCTCAGAATGACTTTTTTGTCTAGAAAACGGCATAACTGCCAGGACGCAGATCCTGGGTGAATTTTGGAGATGAGGTAATTATATCTTGGGATGTAGTTTTCTCATCTTTCATATGCTTTAGGAACCCATTTTTATTAACTGTACAAAAAATAACCAAATGATTATGTGACAATGGCAGAACCGAAGGAGTGGGCAGTGCTCCAGTAGGAGAGTTAACAGCAGTCTGGAGTCTGACTATAAGGGTTTTGGATGGTAAGAGGTCAGTCTGTGTCTATACAGATTCCTATGCAGTTTTTCTGGGGTGTACTGAATGGGTCCGTTTTTGGGAACAAAACCTGTGAGAGGTAAATAAGGTACTGGTATGGCAAAAAGCGAAGTGCAGAGAAATCCTGAAAATTGCAAGAGCCATAGCAGTATCAGTTGGATGGGGAACAGCCCAGCAGAAAGAGGTTCACCCAGTCCAACTCTTAAATAACCAAATAGATTCCTTCACTCAGTTGACTATCTTAGCAGAGAAAAAGAAGTAGAACAAGAGGAAGGGAAATGGGATTATCTGTTGGAATGGCTGCAGGTGAAACATGGCCATTCCAGGATGAGAGACTTGTTAAGAGAGGGGTAAGTAGAGGATGGTCACCCTAAAGGCGTATGAAACATTTATCTCTGCCTGAGGCCAATTCTACACCAGAATTGAGAAACATCCCCTGCAAGATTCCCTCTCTCTGTCTAATGGCAGGAAAAGGGTTATGGGAAACTTGGCAGGTTGACTACATTGGTCCTTTTGACAAATCCGAAGGAAAATAATGTATATAGGAGTTGAAATAGTCTCAGGTCTGGTGCAGGCTGAAGCAGTAGCATGGTTCACAAGGGAAAGTACAGTGAAAGAGTTACGGTTCAGTTTCCTGCTCAAAGCAAAATCAATACTATGAGATAATGGCAGTCACTTCACAGTAGGAATAGTCCAAAATGGGCAAAAACTAGATGAATGCTGTGGCTGTTCGGCAGCCTCTACTCTCCACAAATCAGTTGGATAGTATACAGGACAAATGGTCACCTGAACCAGTTTTTAAGATGTCAGGATCCAAAGTGGCCTGACCGACTTTGAGAGATTATGACCAAAGTCATTGACCAAAGGGGAGTAAATGGATGTCCATGACTTGTGTCATTTTGACCTAAGTCACCTACTATCTCTTCTGGCAATGAAGGGACTGAGAATCCCCAAAACTCTTTACATTTTCCACGTCAGCCAGTATTGGCAAGCTTCCCAACTATTGGGTTATAGAAGTGCAATATAATTTGTGGTCCCTCATTGTTTTAAGAATAATAGAAAATTCTCATTTTCTGAAGATTAGTCCTCAAAATATAAATCATGTTCCTTGCTGGACTGCTTTCATTGACACAGTAGGTTGTGGCTTTTATCTTTTTGAATTTTTTAAATACATGCAAAACAAAGTTGTTCTGGCATGCATCCTGACTGCTGCTTTAATGGTCAGTTTAACCTTTGCTGACAGAAAGACAAAGTACGGCTTCTTTCCTGTATAATGCTCATATTATAGCTAGAACTTAAAAATCAGCTGAGCATTCTGGAGGAATCACTTTCTTCTCACTTATTTGCTCAGTTTGCATTGTAATTAGCTATCTTAAACTGCAGTCTTATCATTTAAATAATTCCAATTTAAGCATGCTCTGGACTTAAAAAAAGAGAAGAAAAGAAAAGGATTTAATTAAACTAAATTGGAAATTAAATTAACATAAGGAATAACTTCATCCATGATCAATTTAATGTTCTTGGCTGAATATAGTGGTCATATCATTGTAAATTCTAATAACTAATACTCTGACATGTAAAAGAACACTAATTTCTATCTATCTACTCCTGCTTATTGCAGCGTTGGATGTGCTCAATACTACAAATGCATCATTTACCAGGCTAGAGTTAATGTAACTGCTATTATTACTTTGGTACAATTAATGGATAGAGCTAAAACAAACAAGCAAAAAAAATTGTAATTTTTAATATTTTTAATAATTATAGATATATTTTTAGTTATTATTTATGATGTAACAAATACTATCTGGACTTAATCTTCTGTCTTTTACATACATCATTTATCAATTTACAAAGATGAAAATCTGAATAATATTTCTAATTTTGAAGGTCATTTCTGTCAAAACAAGTTTTGTTTTTATTAGCCCAACAGAAAGAAAGAAAGAAGGAAGGACAGAAAGATAGAAGGATGGACGGAAGGAAGGAAGGAAGGAAAAAGAAAGAAAGAAAGAAAGAAAGAAAGAAAGAAAGAAAGAAAGAAAGAAAGAATGCAAGAAAGAAAATTAATTATGGCTAAACACCGTTAGTGGCTAGTAATGGACCTGTGAGGTAATGCTTCAAAATCCTCTGAACCCTCTCATATCTAAAATTATTGCTATTGATATTATTAATATTGGTAGCAAGAGAAATGCACCTTAGTCATTTGATGCCTGATTGCAAAAGCTTTTTGCCATTATGGTTATTGCTGTCATCATGTGCTACTTCACATTGACGAAGTCATATCTCTGTCATCACTAATGGTCCATTATTAATACATGTCCTCAATCATTGATAAATTCAGCTGAATAATTGTCGTGCTCTACCACAGATTTTTCTGCAGCCTCTGGGACCATGATAGCATCCCCATGCTTACATAGGCTTGCATCCAGTATGAAGAACTTCTGATATAGACTTGCAGCACACTAACGTGTTAATCATAGTGTCTGTGTTTGCAATGCCTTGATATGTAGTCCAAACAGTCATTCAAGTTCGCCAGGAGACGTGACTCAGAGTGGCTCTTGTCATTTTGCTTAATAAAATAAGCCTTATACAAAACTGCACTGCATTACCTTATGTAGCATTTTGAATCTTCCTTACTTTGCCATGTGACTGTCCAGCACCTAATGTCTATCATTTAACTGCTACAGGCACACCAAATGATCAGACTGAGCTCCAAAGCAAGCCACATGTGAAACTGAAGTTGCATCTGCTTTAATAGTGATATTGCTTAGAAGATATTAACATGATCTTGTCATGCCTGACTCATCACTTAACCTGAGTCAGAACAATAATTTCCAAGCAGACAAATATCACAATTCTACAGAGATTTGTCATCTTAAAAAAAGTAGTTAAGAGATGTCCTGTCTGCTTGTAAAGCTTCTCTCCTCTTGCCTGGGTTAAATGTTACAAGCTCCCAGCTTCCTGACTCAGGAAGTTAGAACCTGTGATGTGATATTATATCAGAACACAGGATAAGACTCAACACATTAGATTCATATGACATGCTGTCCAGGGAAGGACTACCTCAGACATATGTTTTCACATATTTTTATATGTTCTTTCAACCCAGAGGAGAAAATCAGGACCAAGGAACTCTTAAGTGATTACTTTTTAACAAGGTGAAATTGGAAGCATAATTATGTATTCCTTACTACCTCTCCTATCCAACTATTAAGGCTGCATTTTTAGTGGCACATAATTAATCACTTGTGATTTATCTTCATTCCCTTAGGACACTTGTATCATCTTGTGTCTGCACTTTTGAGGTTCCCTGCAACAGTCCTGATATAAATGTTTCTGACAACTAATGCTTCATTAACAACAATTACTCACACCTGCATCCTTGTACTAGAGTCATTGAATAGGTCAATCTACAAAAAAGCCCTAAGAGTCTAGTTAGAGGGTAGATATATGTTCATATTACATAGATAAAGTATTTTGTTAGCTTTTCATTGTTGTCATCTACTAGTTTCAGAAATGTCAGTGGTATGTCATCAAAAGTGCATTAAATATTGCTCTCTATACAGATCAGACCTGAAACACATGAAGGTGAAGTATCCTGAAAACTCTGACCCCTCACAGCAAGAACAGCCTGGCCCTTCTCCACATAATTACTCTTTCTTGTGCCTGTTATTCAGCTACTTTCCTCAATCAATGTGGAAAGCAAGTTGAGGGTATCTCATGCTCATAGTCAGAAGAAATTGGAAAGCCATCCTGTGTATACCTCTTTTTGGGAAATTTCTCTAGAGATCCTACTGCCTGCAAGGGCATGGAGTCTTACCTGCACTACCAACCCCACCCTCATGCTGATAAATGTTGCTGCACGACTGCTTTGAAACAATAATAAGATAAATGACAATTGTATATTTTTTTTTACATCTTAAACCATTGATGGCAACTGAAGTTAGGAAGTCTGATAAGATTTCATCACAGAAAAGAAATATAATATTAAAGGAAAACTTGAGGTGAGAGCCCAGGTAAGGTTTCTTTCCAGGAAGGACTCCATCCCTATGATAAAACTATGAAGGCCAGAAAAAGATGGCACTTTCTTCAGCATATTAATGAGAAACATGTAGCCCAGAATGTCCAGCAAAGCAGAGACAGAGCCTTTATGGTAGAAAACTTGCATCTGTAGAGTTATGTAGTTAAAATGATGATTCTGGTTTTGGTACTTATTTTGTAGTTTCTAAGAGCACTTCACATAGTTTGGTGCTCTCCAAAACCAAATTTTGTTTGAGAATACATCAACAAAAAGAAAAAAATTACAAAAAAAAAATCACAAAAACACCCAAGAAAACCAATCAAAAACAAACAAACAGACAAAACAAAACCACAAACCAAACAAACCCAACCAAGCAACCAAACAAAACAAAAAACAAACAAAACCCAAAAAAAAAACAACTAAAAAAAACCAAACCAAACCAAACCAAACCAAACCAAAACCCACAAAAACAAAAAAACAAACAAACAAAAAAACCAAACCAAAACCAAACCAAAACAAACAAACAAACAAAAAAGACCAGGAAGAAAAAAGCACATATATCATTTCATATGCTTTCTAAACAGTAAAGACAGGAAGATTGCCAGAATTCATATCTCCATATTTATCCCTGCAGAAGGGCTGACATCTGCCAAGCCACATAATGGTGACTTTGCAGTGTTTTTATCACTTATTGACCCATGCTTCTTTTATTTGCTTTTCCTTTTCCCTTTACTGGACTTTCATATGATTTTACTAACCCAGAAGAGAACCACACCACTAAATGGAACACATTTAATTTGCCAGAGGATTCAATTGTGCAAAAGTCCAGCAAGTATGTAGATGAAGCTACAGACCAAGAGCTTTTTGTCCTTGACCAAATTTTGCTCAAGAGGTTTCATCTTTTATATTAATACACAATAGCCTCTACTATTTTTTGAAGTTTCTTTTATAAATCAATGTGGAGATGGTTGATTTTTCATTAGGTATATCTTGCCTAGTCAAGTAAAATTTATTTTATTTCATTATAAGAAGTAACTGTGAGAGTTCATGTAACTTCTTGACAATGAGCTTCACAACAAAATAAAGTTTGCAATATGCTGTTGCAAGATTCTACCTCATTTTTTAAAACTGTCTTTTTTAATGTTTGTCCAAAGTACTCTGCTAATCTTTTTTGAACTGAGTAACAAAAATTCGATCTAGTGCATTTTCTCACTTTTTTTTTTTTTTCTCCAGGAAACCTGTTAATTCTGCAGGAAAAAAAGAAAATTCTTAATCTAATACAATCTCTCCAGGCAAGCCATATGGGGAAAAAGCAAAATCACAATATGCCTCAATAGTTTTAACAGAAATTATTGTCATTAGTGTTACTTCTGTAATCCTACAATAAACACTATTTATAATTATGTACATGTGTAGCAGTGTGCATTTTGGGTTTTCCAAATTACTGTATATTTTGTTATTTGTTCATAATGGTATATCCCTTCACCCCCCCACCCCCCACCCCCTCCTCAATTCCCTGTGGTCTTTCCCTGAGATAGATCCTGTCAATCACACTGCCACCACGCCCAAAGCCTGAAAGGTTCTGGTAAGGCTTCAGGGTGACTCAGCAAGGTATCAAGTTCCCCACTCCCCTTTCTGTTCATAGATGGCCCTGCCAATTGTCCTCTGTTCTTGGTCACTCCCCCTCTTCCCTGAGATTGGCTCTAAGTATCTCCTTGCCCGGGAGACGCCCCTTGGTACTTAATAGGCAACCCGATCCCTAGAGGGTCTCTCTCACGCTCTCTCCTCTTGGGTCTCGGGGTTGAATAAACCTATCTGCTTCCCACGTGAGAGTCCTCCTTCTTCCTCGCCGTGTAACATGTTTCAGCCTGAGGTTCAGACCCACCAAACATCAAAGCTACAAGTCTGTGCCCTTCATATGCGGACCGGTGAAAGAGCTAGCTGGTAAGCTACACCGGACACCGGCATATACATGTATTTATTTTTCTCTGCTAAACAAGGTGTAGCATTTCTACCAAGGCTTACTGCCATTTTTGTCAAAAGGATAAAGTGATTTGAGTGACAATGTTTGTATTGATTTCCTCTTTCAATACTACCCCAAAGGCTCTTACCATCAAGAATAACTTCTGTGGCTTTATTTTATTTATTTATTTGTTTATTTATTTATTTATTTATTTATATTTTTACTGTGTTCACTGCAGGATGCTACAATAAAAGTTACATTTTGTGACTTGGAAAATTAATATTAACTGAGTGACAAAGTACATACAGTAACAACACACAGAAATTCTTGTGCATTGCTATACCATGAACACACAAAACCAGCATGTTTTCTTTCAGCTAGTGTAATTTTCCACTTTTGAAACTCTCCTAATTACATTTTCACAAGTCATTAAATGCTGGAGAAACTATTAAGAAAGATATGCAAACAAAATTTTAGTTTTAAACAAAGGATTAAGGATTAGTTTTATCAGTAGAAAAGCAATATGGTAAACTATACTCCACTGCTTCATATTGTCTTCAAATAATTTTGGTTAATTAGGAAATGACCACTTGAATCTGTACAAATACTCAGAATGGAAAAACTTATATATGGCAGTGATCTGATAATTAACTTCATTTTACATTTATATATAAAGTCTTTGATTTTTATTACTATTACTCTAAAGATTTTGTAATGGGAAACCCTCACTAGAGAAGTCTCTTTCTGAAGGGCTATACCCAGGGGAGAAGATACATTCTGGAGTAGTTTGTGAAGGACTGTACATTGTGGATGGGATCCCACGCTGGAGCAAGGAAGCAGTATAAGAAAAAGGAGTAGCAATGAGGAACTCTTATGGACTCATCACAACCCGCATTCCCATCGCTCTGCATCATTCAGCGAGTGGATGAAGTAAAGGAGTTAAGAACGTCAAGCCTGGGAAGAAGGCTAGGGAGAGAGATCTGCTTTTAGGGTTTTTGTTTGTTTGTTTCTCATCAGTCCACTTTTTTTTTAAATTTAAAACTAATTAAATTAACTTTCCCCAAGCTGAGTCTGTGGTAATTAGCAAGTAAGTGATATTTCTGTATTTATCCTAACATTAAATTTGCCATCTTATTTTTTCCCCCATCCTGTTGACAAGGGGGAATGAGAGAACAACTGGGTGGACATCTAGAAGCCAGCCAAGGTCAACCCATCACAATTACTTGCCTTAATTCTCATTTTCACACTTATAGAATGGTTTATTTGCTTTACTTTCACATGAGAGGTTAGCTTATTGTGTAGTGGAAATAGGATGGACAAATCATGTTTGATAATATCTTGATACAAATTGGTTCAAAATTTTTCATGATTTTTTTCAGTTTTTAGACTCATTTTATATCCATGACCTCTGGTTGCCATCTGTTCTAAGGAGCCAACTGCTCTCTGCCCCCATACAGCTATTTCTCATCTACAATTTACAGTGCTCTCTGTGGCATCAAAATCCCTCTTTGCTGGGTTACATGGTAACATCATTGACAAGAAAATTTGGACACTAAATATATTTTAAAAATAGCGTACCTCTTAAGGCAGACTTACTGGTGAAGAAAAACTAACCAACATTTAGAAGTCTAACCTGACCTAACCCGTTCTTACCAAGTAAATAAAGTTCTTGCCAAGTTCTTCTAGCCACATAAGCAAATGTCAAATTTTCAGGGACTTGAGTTGAAGTAACCCCTATAACCTCTCTAATTTACATCAGTCCACTCCAGGTGGACCCAAAAAGGTGAATTCTGTTTTCCATGTGGTAGTATCTAGAGAGAATGTGTCTCAGGTTCTCAAAAAAAATGTTGTTCAGGGCACCGTGCTTTATATAACATCCCTTCTCTGACAAGCAGGTCAAATGTACAAGAGACACTGGGTCAGGCAAGACACACAATGCCAAGCACATTTCCAGGAACTAAGCACACCTCCACATCCCAAATGGTGGTTCCTACACCCACCTTTCACAGCACAGAGGGAGGAGGTTTGCAGTGTAATGTTGCACATGAAACATGGTGAGGAAGGAGGTGGCATATAAGAAGGGAGGCAGGGAATCAGCAGAAGTACCATCCACCCCAGGGCATCAGATGGCACATTCCATTGCATCTCCCCTGAGCTCTGCTTTCAGCACCTGTGGGCTCACAATAACACAGGCACATGAAGGCTTGAGGGCACTGGGAAAGCTTGTACCACTGCCATAATCTGGCATCTGTATCCCCAAGAATAAGAGGAATGGCCAGCAATGCTCAGCCATGTGTTTGCTACACATTTGTACTTTCTGCAGTGCTTATCAGCCTAGAACTTACACAAGAGAGGAAACAATAAGAGCACCCTATCTTTCAGGGTGGCTGTCAGTCATGAGATGAAAGACATGACTGTTCTGAAGTTCACTTGCACACACAGTAAGTTGTTCAGCACCATCAGCTGGGGATTTCTTCACAATCATGCTGCAAAATCCTGCTGTGTAAACACAGCAACCTCACATGCGTACACATTATGGCACTCTAATGAGAGGATTATACTCAGTAGTGATGGTGGCCACAAAAAAGGAGCAGGCACACTGCTATCAGCTCCAAAAACTTCACTTCCTAAAGCTGAGGTAGGAAACCACCTGGTAATGGAGCTGGGAAAACTTTTTATGAGGTTCCCCCACACCTCTATACCACAGAGAGATAATGCCTACAGGACCAAATGGCTGCTGCTCATGTTCTGACAGTAGCAGCCCATGAAGGAAGTACTCTCATTTTCAGAAAGGATCAGTGAAGAAGCCTGAAGATGGGTGAATTTGGTGAAGGCAAAGCAGCAGAAGGGCCAGGCTCAGTCCCTACCAAGCAGATCCTTGAGTTGTCCATGATGTGTGCAACTGCCTGACAACATGAATGGTTGAGGGCAGTGAGGCTTCACAGACTGGTAAAGGCAAATACTGTCTTCAGGGCATATGCAGTGCCCTCGAAAGGTACATCGATTGCCAAAGGGCCACATAAGACAGCTGCATCTGCTTTTCCAAGGCAGGAATAGTGTGCCATGGCACTGTCAGCCCTGCCTGTCCTGCCCTGGCCTCAGCTTGTCCCCAGGAAGGTGTCCTTTGCTCAGGTCTGGGGCTGTGCTGACACTTCCCCTGCTCTGCTCCTGGCTGGGACTGTGGGACAGCCTTGGCTGCCAGACCCTGCCGTCCCCACTCCTGGGTGCTGTTGGCCCCCATGGAGATATGAAGGCGTGTTGTAAAAGAAGGAGTTAACTGCAAAGTGTTACAAATTACAAGGTAGAGCTACTGCGATGATAACTGAAGACCCAGAAGGTGCCTGTTCCATCTGGCAGCACTGAAAACAGCACCAGCTGGACCCTTTACCCAGATTAGCCCTCTCTCTCTAGGCATGGCCATGTCACAGATGTGGGCATCTGGGCTGCTGAGCAGCAGTAGAGAAGACCCAACTAGCCCAGGACTCTGTGGGCACTGTGAATATGTAATAAAATTCAACATTACTGTACTTATGTATTTTTAGCATGTCCCCTGATACACACTATCAAACACCTCTGGGCACACTCGGCTTTATTTTTCTCCATTAGTATGGATGTTCAACGTGCTGCAGAGTGTTCTTCCTGGAGAAAGTGACCTTGCTAAGCTTCCTGTGCCCTGTCCACTCAAGCCAGACTGAAGAGTGAAGTTTTCAGAGACCGTAGAAGGGGACCACAGGGATTTGGATCGCTTGGAAGGTGAATAGAAGAAACACATTAGGGCTTAAATTTAACTTTGAGTTTGCATCCCTGGGGAGTACTTTGGGAGAAAGGGACCATGATGCATGACAACACCAGGACATACCTATGCCACTACTATGCCTTAAAGGCCCAGGAACATTAGTTTAGGATGTTTACCAGTTCAACATGAGACCAGTACAGAATCAGACATCAATGCTATACCAGTATATCCCTTTCTAGGAATGAAATTCATTTGGTTAAAAGTAGATATTTATGAGAATGATTTCTCTGTTTTGGGGCTTCTGATGCAGTTTGTGTTAGTGCTTGACATCAATTAATCTTGTTTGTGAAACCTTTGATACCCATCTCCATCCATTTAGCTATTCTCTAAGCCAGGGCTTCCAGGACCACTTTGCATTCTCTTCCTAAAGAAAATATTTAAAGATTTCTTTTAAAATTAACACAAACTGTCCAAGATACTGAAATAGTTGTTTAGCTCTTGGTGGTCTACTCTTACAAGCACTGTTTAAAGACATTTCAGACAGATACACTCACCTGAAAAATGTAATCCTCTCAAAAGTCCTGGAGAATATATTTGATTACAGTCTGAAAGGTGTAGTGAGATGGAACAAAACTATAATCTTAAAAGTATTATGGCACACAAGAGGTGGCTATTCAAATATGTTCTTGGCCTCTCTGTATTTGTCAAGCTAGCCCAATCTTTCCTACTCCACACACAAGTTACCAACAAGGCCATGTAGACATACATCAAGTATATATGTCTATGAGCAAAACACAGAAATGTATTCCTCCGCTTCTTGCATTTCTTGTTTTCACATGTCCACAAAAAGACAACATGGCTGGTGAAAGGTCTACAAATCTAGAGCACAGTCTAGAATGGCTGAGGGAGCTGGTGTTGGTTAACCTGTAAAAAAGGAGGCTCAGGGGAGAACTTGTAACTACATGAAAGGAGGCTGTATCAGACTCTTCTTCCTAGTACAAGGATAGGCTAAGAGGAAATAGTCTCAAATTGTGCCAGAAGACATTTAGATTAGACATTAAGAAAAATTACTCCACCTAAAGGGTTGAGAAGCATTGGAACAGATTGTCCAGGGAACTTGTGGAGTGACTAGCCCAAGAGGAAACTAAAAGATTAGTTAATGTGTTGCTTAAGGACATGGTTTATTGGTGGACTTGGCAGTGTTAAGGTTCAGACTAAGTGATCTTAGAGGTTTATTCCAAATTAATGAAACTATGATTCCATGACTTTATTGTTTAATTCAACCATCTTCTTTAAAAAAAAGCACTGTCATCACATATGCTTTTGTGCCAGACACACATCACCTTTTTCACTTTGATGCTGTAGTCCAGGTATGGTGCTGACATGTCTCTAAGGAGTTTGAACAGATATACTGGTGTGTGTGCCTAGTGCTCTTTGAGTAAATGCCACAAGCTGTGACTGAGGCAGTGGGAGGGCACATGTTCTTGTAAAAGCCTAATACTGTAAGTCTTAATCTGAAGTGAATCAGTTTTATTCTTTCTATTCTGCAACCTTCTAGATTGCAGAAAACAGGTGCTTCTGCATCTTCCTTCGCCTCTACGCATTGTCTGGTTCAGGGACAGAAGTACTAATGCCTCATTATGCAGTGCACATTTTTGGGGCTTGGAGTCCGGTGTCAAAGAATACATGAAATATTGTTTTATTTCTCCCATGCCTTTGGTGAAGCAAAGACTTCTGTTGGACATACCAGACAGGACACCTATGACAGGCTCAAGCCATGAGATAAAAAGCTGTTCACCTGTGCCTTATATATGCAGTTCATTCCTACCTATATAGGCTGAAACTATTGTAGAAGACTAACGTACACTCCAGTTTAGAGGAATGGTTTTCTTCTCAGGGAGAGTACAGACATAATATAAGCAGGAATTGAAGATGCACTGAAAGGGATCAGAAGTGTAGCTTTCTTTGTGGCTTGTGATATAACCTTGTTGAAAACATGACTGATTTGAAATGTTATTTTCATGAAGGTATATATCTACAGAACATTCTGTGAATATAGGAGTAAATGGGTTATTCATCACTTGAGATCATGCACCTTATGAACAATGATAGCTACGTCAGGAAATGCAGTCAGGCTAAAGATAAACACACACTTAATCATGAATCTCACTCCTATATTCTGTGTGGAAATAATAAGAAAATTAGGCCTAAGGAAGTTAGTGGCAGAAATATGTTAATGTGAGTGGCAGTCCAGCTGCAAACTTTGTTTGATT
The DNA here is from genome assembly GCA_013399915.1 of Illadopsis cleaveri. Classification (NCBI taxonomy): domain Eukaryota; kingdom Metazoa; phylum Chordata; class Aves; order Passeriformes; family Timaliidae; genus Illadopsis; species Illadopsis cleaveri. The sequence continues at coordinate 60,102 of VXBB01005686.1, read as the reverse complement.
CTTCATTTAAAAAGTGTAACAACTACAGGAAGTGCCTTTTCTGAAAATACTATGGGAAAACAGAGTTCAGAATCATTAAAGGACTTTCAGGAAGGGCCTCACTCTTCATGCCCCAAACCCTTGCTCCCACACAATAATACCCAAATGTAAGTCACAAAGATATTTTTTATGCATTTTTTTTAATGTATTCTGTGACATTGCTGAGGCACACTTTTAAAAGTTTGAAATGGTTCTCTTACAAACTCATTTCAGTCATGATTGCACATAAGAAATATAAAAGCTTACTTGTTCCAATATGTACTTTTAGTATTATACCCGTATCTTAAACATCATGAAATTCAATGTTATATAAAAGGTGAAATTTCTGTGGGTTTAGATGTAACATAAAATTATAATAATAGAAAAACTCCACAGAATTTTACCACAAATAATTTCTGAATAAATATGCTTAAATCCTCAAGGTCACATGCCTGAAGCTGAGCAAAACCAAATTTCTGACCCCGACATTATTTTGACTTTTATCAATGGCCTAGAAGAAATAAAGTTGCAATCAATAATTTAAAGATGACAAAGATTCTGTAATTGGTTAAATAATGAACAGTACAAATCGTTGCCACAAGAAGATATGGTTNTTGGAGCGCTTCCATAACCCTGTTCAGGTTGTATTCTGACTCTGTCAGTGGGTGGGGGTTTTGTTTTTGTATTATTGCATTTATCTTATTTCATTTACTTTTTTTTCCTTCTTCTTATTAAATTGTATTTTTTCTGACTTGGAGCCTCTCACTTGGTTTGCTTTCAAACCACTACAACTTTGTAAACCAAGACAAGAAAAATATTCCTTTTGAAACAAAACAATGCAAGCTGTGTGTACAGAAAGACTATTTTAGGGAGAACTATACTAGAATGCAAAGACTCCAGAAGACTAAGTAGATAATTAAATAGGGAATTGCAATAGTCTCCAATGGCATAACTACAACAGGTAATTAATGAACTAGGAAACAGGAGCAAAGAGGTGCCTGTTACAGAGATCCACATCTTGAGAAGGGTCTTAAAACACTGGAGAGATTTTGAAACAGAAATAAAGGCATAGAATCATTGAATATGCTGGATTGGAAGAGATGCATCAGAATTCCAGACTCCATCACTTTGTGCTCCGCAGGACACCCCAAGAGTCACAACATGTGCCCGAGAGCATTGTCCAAACACTTCTTGAACTCTGCCAGGCTTGGTGCTGTGACCACTTCCCTGGGGAGCCTGTTCCAGGGCTCAACCCCTGCTCTGGGTGAAAAATCTTTTCCTGATATCTAACCTGAACCTCCTCTAACTCAGCTTCATGCAGTTCCCTTGAGTCCTGTAATTGGTCATAAGAGTGATCAGTGCCTGCCCATCTCTTCCCCTTCTGAGGATGTTAAAGACTGCAATGAAGTCTCCCCTCAGTTTCTCCTTCTCCAGACTGAACAGACCAAGTGACCTCAACCCTCCCTTGCCCAGCTGTGACGCTGTGTCTGATGCCCCCCGGGATAGTCTTGGCCCTCCTGGCTGCTAGGGCACTGTTGACTCAGGTTCAACTTGCCACGGACCAGAACACCCAGGTCCCTTTCCACAGTGCTGATATCCAGCCTCATGTTCCCCAGTCTATACACACAACCAGGGTTGGCTTGGCCCAAGTACAGAATCTGGCACTTGCCCTTATAAAACTTTGTATATTTGGTGATTGCCCATCTTAACTCGTCTAGCTCTGTCTGCAGGGCCTCTCTGCCCTCAAAGGAGTCAACAACTCCTCCCCATTCAGTGTGGTCCGCAGACTTAGCATCGCTTTGAGTCTCACATCCAGATGGTTACTGAAGAAGTTAAAGAGAGCTGGGCTGGGGGTGGAGCTCTGCTGAGCCCAGCTAGTGACAGATCACCAGTCT
>VXBB01005686.1:12390-50260 GCA_013399915.1 Illadopsis cleaveri | reverse complement strand
AAAAAAAGAAAAAAAGAAAGGCTAACACAAGATATAGGAGTATATTTATCTCTAAAGCATACAATGAAAGAATGATGTGCTGCCTGCTGTAAATATATGAATCCCTTTTGTTCTCACATTCTTGCAGTCAATTTGAAGGTCATTTGAGAGTCCTTGTCTTCACTGGAAACAAGGTCCCAAAATTGCTCTAAAAGCAAATCTTCTTGAAGTACAGTTTCTGATCCCAAGAGAAAATTCCATAATTTTCAAATGAAAGAGTAGGTGAATGTGCAGCTTACTTATTGCATCTGCCACAGCATGGCATTTAGGGAGTTCATTGCTATAAACAAATATAATGAAAACTACAGCTCCTGCACACAGTGTTCCTAGCACCTCCAGATCAGCTTGTGGTGTTTTTCTGACTACAAAAAACTGTTTCTTGTCCTGAAATTTTTAGTTTAGTTTAGTTTATACACTATAAGTGCAAAGCCATGAAATTCAGCTGCAATTGCTTGGAGCAAGGAAAAAAACCTGATTATTTTACACCCTATTTTGTTGAAAAATTTCTATTTTAACAGGAAAAGAACCCTACATTCATGTGCAGTGTTAGTATACTAATGTATATCATTCTACCAGAAGAAACAGATGATAAACAATATTTTTAATCAGGTAAAAATTATCTGTTAAAGAAATACAGATTGATCTGTGATAGTGAGGCTCCTAAAAAGAATGTTATTAATGAGATCTTTATAATTTTATACCACTGTGATCATGATCAGGATAGCTTTCCTTACAGCATATGACTGTTATTGTATATTTCAAGTATAAACTGATTTATATGAGACAATAGGTCTTATGTGATTGTTTGCCACACATAATTAATATTTTCTAAAATTCCTCTCAGCCCCCCCAGTCATTTTCATTGATGATATTCCTTTGCCAGTAGTTAAGCAGAAAACAAACTTCAAAACCAACAAACCAAAAAAAAATCACAGAATCCTAGAATTAAAATATTCTAAATATACATTTCCTAGCAGAAATATCTAATTAGAAGTTAAAAAGAGGTTTAAATATCTGTCCTCCTTTAGCATTGCTCCTAAAACACATAATTTTTATGTCATCCTTCTACTTAGTAAAGTAGATACTTTCACTGTGCATCAAACACAGCATATGTAAAGCTGACATGAATAGAAAATAAAACTACAAATTGTTCACACCATCAGTAGTGTCAAATAGAAGACTAAATGATTACTGAGAAAAGTTGTAACAGAAAATATTTTAAATATATAGAACATTGTCAAAAAAGAGATGGGTTTTTGGAGATATGTAAATCAAAGTTGATTCTGTTTCTTCTTTACCTCTCTTGGTCATCCCAACCAATAGAGCACACATGGGGGAAATAAAAAAAAAAGAGAATGATTTTTTTTCTGAGATTTTTAAAGATAGCAACATTCACCTGTTTATAATTTCTAGACCATGCATTTTGTTTAATTTTTTATCAAATAGTTCTCTAAATGTTAGTGAGAGGAAGTCTCATTATTCTTTTTTCTAGCTTTCTTTCATTTGTCTATAAGACTTGAAACAATTTTCTTTTTAGGAGTTATATTAATGTAGTTTCTTGTAGTTATAAACTCTCTGTGAAGATACATTATTTTTGATGTTTCTCTAAATAGTCACCAATCAATTTGGAATGACAAGTAAAAAGTAAGTCTCCTCTGTGGTTTGCTTCTGTTTTTTTTTTATTGTGTTACAATCTAGCTGAGTAAAACTATTAGTTAAAAACATTTCATAGTGTCTAGACATCCCAGTGTTCTCAAAGCTAGACAAGAGGTAGCCCGTGCTGAGATGTTGTAATAGAAAGCTGTGTATGTCTCTTTCTTTGCCTGGACGGCTTTGTTCAAATTATAGTAAAATTTGACAGGGGATGAAAAAATCCCATTTCCATAAGATCAATAATAATTTTATTTTAAATTGATGAAGTCTTTATTAATGTAAATAGATAGCATTTTAAAATAGACTATTTCTAATTTGTGCAGCAAAGAAAATGTGCTTTATGCTACTCTGTATTTGTGAACTATTGCATAAATCATAGAGACCATCAGTACATAGGTAAAGACACCTATGAATACATTTGTGTTTAACCAAGAAATAGCTCCAATCCTATTTTTATTTTGGTCTTCCTTGTTTCTTTTTATAGTGAAACATTAACTTAGTCTGATAGTGAATCACAGAACTTAAAATTGAAAAAGGATCAGAGCAGAATAGCTTCAAACGTTCTCAGGGTAACTGTTATGTGAGAAACACCCCCCTCTGTCTAAGATAAATGATATTGACATGAGAATAACAGCTCAAAGGTTGGAAGACTATTTCTTTGCAAATAATAGAAATAAGGGAGTGTGGGGAGGTTCCGTTTAGTGTCTTAACATGCTTTTTATGTTGCAGATCAACAATCTGCATCTTCATCTTAGCAGCAATTTTTCCACAGACTACTGGAAAATTTTCTGACTATGTGAAAATGAAGAGATCACAGCTGGACTATTTCTACTCATGTTTAGAACAAGCAAAAAAATAAATAAATAAAAGGGAAAGAAAGATATTCTGGAAGCATAAGAATAAGGGAGCTTTACTATAAGAACTTAAAATGATTCCTGATTTCTTTCTGACACAGTGATTTCCCAGAGCAAGTTAAAAGATGTCTTCTTGTTTTATTGTGATGCCCTCTATCGAAGATGGTGTTTTGTGAAAATTCAGTTTGAAGTGGAGTTCAAAGAAAGGGGAGAAGATTAAGTGAATGCACTTTCTCTAAATAGAAGCTGTGGTGATATGAAATTCCACTCAAGATTGTTTTCCAATAAAGATCCATTAGTAAGGTAACAAATGACAAAAAGAGCACATATGAACATCTCAGTAACAGGTAGAATTTCCTCCATGAAAGCCTAATTGCTCTATCTTTTCCCTATGACTAGAGTTCTGTTTTGATGGGGATGACGGATAAGATGGGGATTCTGTTTTAGCTAACTGCAACATAAGCACTTCTGCTATTCATTGACTCTTCCACTTGAAATTAGGGGTTCTTCATTATATGACCACAAGATATGTAAATTGAAGGAGGAGGTGATACCAAAGGAAGATAGATTTCAAAGTAAATACTTGAGAGTATTCACTAAAGAGAAGAAAATGTACAGCTCAAACAAACACTTGGTTGTAAATAATCATAAAAACCCTGCTGTTGCTGAATAGCAGTTTTAGTTACTTTCACCATAATAACAGGTCTCTTCAGATACAAACACTGCATCCAAATTTTTATTACAGTACAAAAAATACCTCAACCTGGCCTCTATTTATATGTTCAAGTCTTTTTATATATGCAAGGCTAGTACAGTGTTACTTAAATTACAGCATGGAATATTGCCTCTAGTTCTATCTTTTATGTAATTTCATAGAATACTCAACTGTGCTAAAATGCATATTTATTAGAGATCTTTGCCCTCTGCTCTTAATTGAACTGCTCTTTTTAATAAAAAAACTAAAATAATAAAAAAACCTCTCTGCATTCACTGTTCACAACTTTTGTTCTGCTGTAACAACAGAAGAAATTGCATTCACAGGCAAGACACAATTGGCACTTTCTCACTGTAATCAACCAGTTGTGCAGGCTCTTCTGTGCTTTATGTGGTATCTTTAATAAATGAAATGTTGAGGTAATGAAATAGCAGAGACTGCTACTGGAAGTCAATCAGGCACAAACTGGACATAAAGGTGTTCATCTTCCAGAAGACAGGTCTCGATGCTTCTGACAGGGCACTACTGAAGTGAACATTACTGTCATATGTGTGGGATTCAGGTCAAGTTGCCAATATACAGCTAGTGTTAGGAACATAAAAGTAATGTGACAATAGAAATAGCATCTTGAGTGCTACTTGTAACCTATATATTGACTACAAATTGTACAGATGGAGTGAAGTGCAACTAGATCTCTCTAGAACAATTATTGGTAAATGAATTGTATGACCTGACAAATTATAATGTACAAACAGATCAGTTGTTATGTAAATGACATTAAAAAGTCAAATAGCATCTTATTTTTCACGTAATATTGCTTGTTTTTACAGTTCGACCTTACCAGTGAAGTATTGATTTTCTGCTACCTGTTGACCAAAGGGGATGGTCACATGGTGTTATTGTCACTTTGACATTTGCTCCGTAAGAAGCTATGAATGGCAAAGATTTCTGGTCTGAACTTTGATTAAAGAGTAATCATATGCCAATAACAGTCTCATGGTTTCAAAACAAGTAAAATCAAACTCCTAGAAGGATTAAACACTGAAATATTTAAAACAGCAGATGTCTAGCTTGATCCCTAGACACAGCTATAATTCAATGACTGAACAAAACTGAGGATAGTGAGTTGGAATAAAAAGTACTGAGCAGCGGTACTCAGTACCTCATCAGAGGTTTCAGCTATAGTGCACATTATTTATTAAACTGTCAATCTGCCATAACTAGAATAGCATTAGATAGAGTTCCACAGCAACTAGCTCAGGATCTTCTGGGAGTGCTGTATCAGTAAGTCTTGAAATCATTACCCAGATGCTTCAGGGTAAGGCAGTGGCTGCCAGTAAAGTTAGTGATAATTCTGACTAATTCTGATTAAATACAGACATCTTTTTTTCTTTTCTTAGCAGAGAAACAGGTAATCACCATATGGAATAAAGTGACAATAGATTGGGAGCTTAAAATGGAAATGTCATCCATCCCTACAAGCATGATAGTGACAGTGAAAACCACTGTAGTTTCTCTCAGGCTTTGAAAATATCCTTGACAAAATAACAATCAGAAGACTCTGTTGAAAAGAGTCCTCCCTAAAGGTAATCTGAATAGTGAAGACCACACTGACGTGATCTTCTGTTCACAGGCAAAATCAAGAAATGCTCAGAAGATAAAGTCAAAGTCTATGTTCGCTCCTTGCCTCTAACCAAATTCATTAGTATTGGGATTCTGCAAAAACATCTATAGAGATTTCTGTTCCAGCAAGTAAATGGCTGCTCATTTTATATTGAGAAGTTTTAACAGCAAAGGTGAAACATTTAGAACTACATTTTTTTTACCTAAAATGGAACCAAACAAGGCAGTATTTTTGGTCAGGTTTAGTTTATTATTGTATGGGTTAAAACACAGGTGTCATATCCATATATGGGAAAGTATGTTATTCATTACAAATGGTTTTATCTCAGAAGAGTCTTATTGTTAGCAGAAAGCATGTTAAACCCATTGTAAAAATGGAAATTTAAGGACAGTTCTAATATCACATGAATACCAAATGAGACATGCCTAAAAATGGAGTCACACAGAGGACAGCAACAGTCATTACAGTTCCTGGGAAATGCAGTATAGCTGGGATGAAGATATGGGTCTTTGAAAAATAGTGAGTGCCCTGCAATTCTTCTTTCCACTTCTCTAAATGTCTTTTTTTTTGAGCTGTCACATCAGCCAGTCACCCACAGGCTGTCTTTTTGCTCTTGGTACAAAATGGTTAAATGTCTTAAACAGCGAGTCTCAAAGCATTGCCTATAGCTGGTATCAAAGCAACGCTCCTGTGAGCTGAGCTGCACCAGACATCTGCTGCATATATCAAATAACCAACCATCCATAAGAATTTTGTATGGACAGTTTAAATACAGTGAATGGTTAAGACTGACCCATTAAACATTACTGAGACATTCTCAAGGTAAATCTTCAGTCATAGAACATCAGCCTCACACCATGAGATACAATTAAAGGTCATCTGCTATAGCAGAGAACATATGCTGATGTTATCAAACATATGGAGAAAAAAAAGGAAAATTACACTGAACACAAGGCAACAAAATAAAATAAGGATAGTGTAGGCATGATGCTGCATCTGTCACATCCCTGGATGGGAGTGTGCTGCAATAATTTAACAGAAACCCCACATGTAAAACTGACCATATTCTAAGTTGACAGAGGAAGTTTTTGATGGTGTAGAATGCATGATCAGTAGCAAAACACCTTATTAAAACCTGAAAAATGCTGGTATCATTGTGAACATTCTACTGGCAACACTACATTACAAAAACAAACAAACATGCAAACAAGTAATTAGTTTCAAATGATATCTACTGAAATACAGTAATCCCTAAGAAGGCTTCCTACAAATCTCAAAACAGTTTTCCACAGAAATTTTCTTTAAGGTAAATAACCCCTTGAGTGTAGCTCAGCACCAAACTGAAGAGATTGTTTCTAACAGCCACAAAGTACACTAGCTGCATATGTAGCAGCTTTGTCATCAGTTTCACAGATGTTTGCAAATCTTAGCTGTCCCAGCTGTTTGATGGGTATTCATGTCTTCTGTGGTCTGACGGACTGAACTGCACTTCTTTCTCTCTGTTGTATTGATATGATATCACATGGTGTCATGAAGTTATGAGGATGGGCAAATGCATGAGAAAGGTGCTCTGGGAGCATGGGTGACAGCATCACAGACACCATAGGGATCTCACCAAACAGAGGTCTGGTCCCCCGTACTTGATCAAGGAGGGCTGGGAAAGACGAGTGAGTGAAACTAGGTTAGAAAAGGTCCTGGGTTGTCTGGGGAGGGTCATGGGCATGAGCAACATGTGGGTGCCCAGGCCACTAAAGTACAGCATGGGACCCATACAGCAAAACCCAGGCAAGAGCCAGGAAAAAGGGCCTGAACTCCAGCACAGTCCCCACAGGAGAAATATTTGCCTAGTGAGTCTATTTCCAGGCCTTGTCCTGGGCCACTTCACACTAAAGTTGGCCCTCATCACCTGCACCCCAGCCCTGGGAGAAGGAAAGAAGTTGAAATGTCCATTGCTATGTGGCTGCTTTTCTGAACTAGATAGGACTTGAAACTTTACCTCACCATAATCCCAAATGAAATGTTAATGCTTTTGTGAAGCTTGCAGATGAGTCAATATTTGCCATTACTGGAAGCAGAAAAGAGAAAGTGTGACTGTATGACTCTATAACCCCTGTGAGTGTAAATCAGTTCTTATTATTAGTTCATGTAAAAACTGTCGCCCTGTATCATAAGCCTGCAGAGACCTAAACTACTGAGAGCTAGCACTGCCTATCTCCACTAGAAATAAACTTATATTGTTGAGAAAATCCATTAAGGGCAAAGTAATACGAGAAAATTGTATGCCTTGAATATAGACTGTATTAAATGTGAGAATATGACCTACATACTTCATCTAAAAAACAGATTGTTTTCTCAGGTGCTTTTTAACTTTATCCAGATGTAGCTGAATTGCATTTCTCAGCTACCAACCGTATATGCTTAGTGTGTGATAAACATCTCCTACATTTAAAATTGAACACACAGAAGCCCCCCAGGAGCCTGTTTACCTCTGCCTTGAAGATCTTCTTAATAGTAGGCATTAGTTTGGAATTACAGGACCAAACTCAGTCTCACAGAGTATATGTAGTATTTCTACTGAACAAACCTCAGATGTTCCCAGTAATCCTATGTGTAGACAAATGGGGACCCAGACTTTGAATTTTGAGTTCAGTCTTAATTTAGGGATAACAAAGGAATAAAAACAATGTTGAAAAATTGAGCCAACACCATCCATTTTAAATTCCTTCTGCAAATTTGAATTTGATGCCTCTTTGTCTTAACCCTACAAAGTTTTTATATGCTGTATATAAAGTTAGATTATGAACACAGTGGAACATCTTGATGTAACTGAACACAGAATCACAGACTCATTTAGGTTGGAAAAGACCATTAAGACCATCAAGTCCAACCATTAACCATTAACCTACTACCAACCAGTTCAGATGACAATGGATTTCAATGCTGATTAAAATCACAAATAAGGCAGTCTAAAATCCCTTTATTTCAATGAATAGCAAGCAGTCTTTATACAGGGTTTTGATGATTTATGAAAATCACATTATAAAATAAGTAATTGCCTAAAAAAAAGAAATTTAGAAATTGAGACAATAGTGGAATTATCATTATATATGTAAAAGAACAGTCAAATCCTCACACCTTCCCATAAGATACGCAAAGGATTTTTGTTTTTTCTTGATCAGTCATTGAATACATATAATGTCACAAAGTTTTAGGAAAGATTATCAGCTACTGCACAGGAACAGATTATTGTTGATTGAATTAGGAGTGATATTGTAAAAAAAATAGCTTGTTCAAAAACAATTTACTGCACATAGGATGGGATAGGAAACAAGGCTGATTTCTGATAACGAAGTGATGCATCTTAGATATCCAAAGTAATGAGAGATGTCTGAGGAACAACACTTCAAAACAGAATTCAGTGTACAGCATCCATAATGAAATATCTTGCAGTGCAGTTCCATTGAATGGCAAACTGTTTATGAGAACTGAATCATCTTCAACATAGAAAGAGCAGTCATCAATCTCTCTTCTCGTTGAAGTTTTGTAGTTTAAGCACTGAATAATCAAACAGGCCATTAAGAGTGGTGGTTAATAATAACTATTTGAAAACTCATGTGAAAGCAGATAACGCTTCCATGTGACTGTCTGCTTTGTATATGCCCTGGTATCAATATACTGTGAGAACAGCATATGGTTCCTTTGATGGAAAGTAATGGAAAATGACAGACTGTTTGAAGATACTGTGGTGCCAATTTCATGAATAATGCATTAAGGTAACAGGTATAATCAGTGCAGTTTAATAGTCTGCAGCCTCCAGAGATACAACAACAGCATACAGAGGAATTATCCATGTACTAAGACCACCTGACACTTATCTTTTTTTTCCTTGATTTTATTTGATTATGACGGCACTAAAATATGTCTTTAAAAAAGCAGTGTCAGAAACAAGAATGTTATGTTTGGAGTCAGAATTAATTTAGTACACATGTTCGGTGCAATTTACCTTTTAATAATAAGCACAAATTTCAAAATCCATTTTCTCTGTTTTGAATTGAACATAGGTTTTAGAGCTGAAAATTTAATAGGAAGAACAATTTTACGGTTGTCATTCATGCACTGAAATAATTTTCTATATTGTCAAATGCTTTTATGCCATTTACAATGATACAGCACACTGCACATATACCAAAATTGGTTTTAATTTTATTATTTTCCTATATCGAAAATAAGTCTAAGAATTAATTGAAAAAAAACCTGTCTTGCAAAATGCTGCTAAAAGATTTTGCATGAAGAATATGCTGATTTGTATTTAATGATAATAGAAAAGCTCTGTGAAAGAGATTTACACTTAAGGATACATAATCCTCTTGGCACTCAGGTCTTACATTATGATGTCATGACTCCATAGCAATGAGTATGAATTAGAGTAAATTACTTGGGACACAGGATTACAGTCCCAATACTTACACTTTTACTCAAGGAAAGATGCCTATGTTTCTGAGTTAAAAGTTCCATTTTCTACCTGACAAATGAGCTACAGTGATGTATGTCTAGGTTTCAGCTTTATGAATCTATTCTGATTGCTATGTATCTGCTTCTGAAAAGACATACTGGCAGGTCTCACTTTAAAAAAAAAATGCATGATGGCTTTTTAAATAGCATTCTACAAGCCAAAAAGGCAGTGAGTATTAATTTTGTATGTGTGTGGACATATACCCATGTGAATTTACATAAATACACATCCTACAAATAAGAAAAAGCAATGATAATCTAGGATGGGTTAATGTATGAAATATTTTTGAAATGTAAAATAAGGCGCTCTAAAAAAATCAAGTCAGTCATCACATATAAGCTGCTATAGAACACTGCTGCTCATTAAATGGAATATTCTGTGTTATAATAATCTGCTCTGGTCTTTCTACCTGTTCTTCACTGCAGTTCTAATTGCCTGTATGAATACTTCATGTTGTGCAGTTCTTAACCAGTATATGCAAAAATCCATCATAATGTGTTGGGGCCAAATTACTATATTTTACATTTATAGCAACTTCAAAAAATCTAAGGTTTTTAACTGATTTTTTCAAAGCTCAAATACTTTCATTCATTACTGGAAACATAATGTTTCTTATGATGAAAATATTTTTTATTCAAACAGTTAGTAAAAGTCTAGTCTTATAAAGAATAATATATTTGAACATGAAAAATAAAAGTTTCTCCTCTCTAAACAGGTCCTTGTAAATATATGTCATTCACACCTTGGAAATTTTGAATGCAGGAAAGGTGATTTCACTAATTATCTACCTTTTTTTTTTTTTTTTCTTTGTTTTTCCCATGGATTGTATAAACATTTCAGGACCTTTCAGCTTCTAAGGCAGTTTGAACCCATCTTTTTTTTAAAACCTCCCTTGTCAGCCCCATCTAACACTCAAGAACACTCCATCATTTGTACGTCAGTCATTTCTGACAGAACTGTAGGTGATTTTTATTGTTATTGTTTTCATTCTTGACAATAAAGATTTTCTAATGTTAAAAAGTTCTGCTGTATTTCTACCACAGTGAAAATCACAGCAGGTACAGGAGCAGTTGTTGGCCTGGAAGGTTAACTTTGTTAGCAACACCTCATACCAATTAGTTGATTCAGAATAACTGCAATATTCTTCATAATCTAGGTTTTTTCTGTTGGATTGAGGAAACAAATCAACATGGGACAGACTGAATTATTTCCCCATCTATTGTATTGGTTCAGTTTCTGAAATTTCAAAATTACTACAGAATTGTGGTAATCACTTGCCTGAACTTATTCAATTGTAACAACAAAAAAACAAAAACAAAAACAAAACAAAAACAAAAACAAAAAAACCAAACAAAAAAAAAGAAAAAAAAGGAAAGCCTATGAGTATCAATTGCAGCTGTTTGATATTCACAGTTGTTTAGCACCTCCTCCACATACTATGCATGAATATCAGAAGAAAGAAACAAGAATGCAAAGCATAAGTAAGAGCTTTCATGGGACCACAGAGCTTAACATGAGGAATTCTGCCAGGTCAGATTTAAGCATGGGGTCAAAAGCTAAAATTGCCGGTTTAGAGTTTTAGATAAGACAAAACAGTTTCCCTAGGGCAACTTTACATCAAATAAAACATATTTTAAAAATATTGTTATGTGAAGCATTACTGTTGAAATTCGATTGTCTTGTTGGTTTAGAACAACCAGCAACAGGACAAAAAATTCCATGCACAGTGTACTTCATTTGAAATCCCACCTACAACACTGTTACATTAAGTTTCAGGCATAAATAACAGCAGAGAAGAACGTAAATGTCTTCTGAAAGCCAAATATCTACAAACGCATTCCCTCCTGCTAAGTGACTGCTGGGGTGTGCAATATCACACAGACCACTTGTTATGATGTGGACATTGCTGATTCACACTGACAGCTTGGGCCTGCCTCAACTATTGCCATTCTGTGGTTGCGGGTTCACCAACTATCAAGGGATATCTGTCAGCTCCACCTCTCAGCATGGAAACCTGTAAGCAGAGACCAGAAGGAAGTTCATGATATATCCACCACGGTTGGTATAGGCACTGGTAATTCTAAACTTGTGTCAGTGCATTGCAAGCATCAGACTCATAGCCAAACAAACTGTGGTCAGAACAACTGCAGGAACTTTATATGCCATCCTTCTGTGAGAGGGCTAAAACAGCCCTTTGCAGTGCCCTTGGCAGTTCTGAACATAGATGTGGCAGGAGTGTATAGAGGAGGAATCATTTTCCACAACAGGCCAGCCCCAGATTGTCCAGCAGAACCATGTAGCCAGCTGACTCTAGTGGCTGTTTCGTGCATGCACGCACACCCATGTGACATTTTCTCATCTGGGCAATTCAGTAGCCCAACAGAAACTGGAAATATTGTTATCCGCTCTGCCATTTTAGTTTTGCCTTATTTTAGTATATGTTTTTTGTCTTTACCTTCTTCCTTTTGGGTGCAAGGGAAGTCAGAGTGTAGATGGCCTGACTATCTTAGCTTTACATGTCTCGTACATCAGGGAAGAGATTGGATGGGAAGAGCAGTGCAGCCCTTCTTTTATCATCAGAAAAATATGTGGAGAGATGAAAAGTTTTAAAAATCTGTGAAGACACAATAAACTGCTCTGTTGCTTGTACAACAGCCTCTCCACAGCCCTCTGACTCCCAGGAGCAAAGATTCCTGTAAGGAGTGCAGACATAGACTCTTTCTTTTCTTGACCATTTCCAGGGATGACTCGTTGAATAAGAACTGTGAATAGGACGATTCATCATCTGATGAATATCCCTTATGCTTTCCTTCTCACTGTGACATAGAGGCCACAGCTGCAGGGGCTGCACAAGAAGGTTGAGCTCCCAAAAATATTCCAGAAAAGAGAGGATTAAATGAGGTTGGGTTATGTAATGTGGAGAGAAGTGCCAAAGAAAGATGACCGAGATGCCCTGTGCAAATGTCTGTCTCAGTAGCCTTCACTGACTGAAGAGGGAGTCAAGAGTTCCTGCCAGAGCAGTGTGAAAGGCCTTTGAGTACTGCAATCTGTCATGCTGGGGAAGAGGAGCACCTACCTTCACCACATCTATGAAACATAGCCTGCTACGGGTGCCCTTGGAAATTTTAATTCCTCTTTTATGCTCAACATTCAACATCAATGTTGAACAAACTGGTTCTAGTTGGCTGACACCTATGAACAGGGATTCTGGCACAATTTGAGTCAACTTATGTCAGTGTCCTCCTGATTCATCCCAAAGTTACATACAAATACTTGGAAAGCCAAACACTTAGCAGAATGGGCCTTTTGTACCATAGTAGAATAAGTCATTGGTAGGGCCCAGGGTTCTGGTCAGTCTAGGGGGAGAGCCAACCTTGCCTTGTAGTATCCTGCCCCTTACCAGGATGAAAGTGTTGTGGATGGGTGTTGTGACTACTTTTTTCCACTTTAAATAAACCCAGCTGCACACGAGCATTCAGGAGCTGATAGGTTATGGACAGTCGCTCAATGACTGGTGGCCCAGTGAAGCAACTGTGATTTTCCTTTGCCATTCGGAACATCTTTTCCTTAAACTAGAAATAGCTTTGTTCTTTTCTCTTTTCACACCTGCCAGAAGAATGTCAGAAATCCTACAGATAACAAATCTTTCAGACTTTTCTCAACATGGCATGGCAAGGATGATAATTTCCTTAAGACATTTTCACTTCTCTGAAAATGAAGCCTGAAGTATTTCTGGTTTTTGTGGTTTGTTTTTGGTGAGGCTTTTTCTGAGGTGGGGAGAGGTCATAGGAAAAGAAAAAAAGACATAAGTTTAAACAAAATAGGAATAAATTAAAACAGAAAAGAGAAAAAAGAATGAAAGGTGGAATATATACATATATATGAGTTAGAAACAGATTTTCTTAATATATGAGTTGGAAACAGGTTTTTTTTACTGTTTTTGTTTCACCAAAAAGTTTTCTTTCTATGGACACATGCTGATAGACTAGACCAAGCAGCTATAGTTTCAACATTTTGGAAAAAAAAAAAAAAAAAGGAAGAAAAGAAAAATAAAATGTTTATGACCCTGACCTCCTTTTCTCTTCTCCTAATACCCAAATTTAGCCTTACTAAAGTGTCTCTGTACTTTCACTTACACATAATCTCATTAGTGGGTTCATAGTTGTCAAAGTTATGCACTTTGACTTGGAATTCCATGAAATTACGAGATTTGGTAATTATGAAGAAGTCATAAATAGAGAGAATTGTCTAAACATCCTCTGGGGAATATTTGTTAGAGAAGAAGGTAAATTATTTCACGGTTATGTGGATGATAACAGTAGCAAAGAGAAAGCAGACAGGATGAAAGAAAACTCAGAAATAAGTGTAAAAGGATAATATGAGGAGGCAAGTTAGTTTTCAACTTTAGAATGACGAAGGAGGAAGGTAATAGGAAAAGAGAAGAGACAGTGCAGAAATTGTGATTGAAGAGATGTGTGGATTGCAATTAGTGAATGGTAATTAAGGTGGTGAAAGACTGCCTGTATCTATTAAACACAGTCCTGAAAAATATACACTAAAATTTTGCAGGGGTTGAAGTATAGCTAAGGGTAATTGAGAACATGTACAATAATTTGTCAAACAAGGACAGAGAGGAAAAGATGTAAAATATCCCTGTGAAAAATCCTTTGGTGTAAAAGAGTTAACCAATGGCTCTTCTACTATAACTCCCAGCAGGCTGCTCCAGGAAGAAGCTGGCACAATATGACCACAATTTCCAAGGAAAGCCTGAAGCTTATTCAGCCAGACCTATTCATTAATCATTACAAATAGGTTCCTGTAAATAATATAATTCTTCTTTTACTTTTTGGTAAGAAGAACAGCTCAGAGCACAAAAATGTACTAGCTGCATATATTGCAATTATCATACTAGAGGTAAAAAAAGCTGAAGTTAATATTTAGAGTTAGGTGTTGGATTTTTGTTTGTTTTGGTTTGTTTGTTTGTTTGTGGTTTATTTGCTTAGATTTTTGGGGGGAGGGTAGTGGGGGTTTTGTTTGTTTGTTTTGTTCTTTGGATTTTTTTTTTTGTTTGGTTGGTTTTGGGGTTTTGTTTTTTTGTTTGTTTTCCTCACAGGAGTTGTAGTAATAATCTTGTCTTTGGGTACCAGTGAATATTTATCTAGAAAAACATTAGCTAGGAAAAAACTTTGATTACATAAATACTCCAGTTTTTAACACTGTTAATTTATACTATTAACAGGATATTGCCATCATAACATCATTGAATCATGGAATATGTTGAGTTGGAAGGGACCCATCAGAATCATCAAGTCCCACTCCTGGCCCTGTGCAGGACAGACTCAGAGTCCCACCATGTGCTTGAGAGTGTTGTCCAAACGTTTCTTGACCTCTGTCAGGCTTGGTGCTGTGACCACTTCCCTGGGGAGCCTGTTCCAGTGCCCAGCCACGCCATGGGTGAAAAACTTTTCAAACCTGACATAAACCTCCTGACCCAGCTTCATGCTGAGATGTATGCATGTAATCTCAAAGGGGTTTTTTGTATTTTTAAGTCAAAACTACTTCATAAGAAAGGGTTAAACACTCCAATTTACATTTACTTCTAGATCATAAGGTGCACCTTTTTTTAAAATTTCTACAGTGAAAAATTCTCCCCACTCTAGAGTTGTCTTCTGTTACAAAGAGCACTTGAAGAAAACTCAGGGCTACTAAAATAACAAGGGCAAACAACAAATACCTAACATCTCATATTTTGCTTCCTGTCCTTTGATAAGGTTTCACATGCATTAGCCGTGCCTCAACAGAGATCAATGCCACCTGAGTTGCAATTCTGAAGCCACTGCCATTATACTGGGACGTGTGATCTATCAGATCTATTTTGGTTGAAGAAATAGAAGATATGGAGGGAAAACAAGGATTTAAGTTTTTCCTCCTTTTTTTCAGAAAGATAAAACCTTTTCACACTGATGTTATGTATGCAGGATACTCAGTGTATCCTGATGGAAGTTCATATCCTCTCTTATCAGTTTTCTATATTAGCATCTACACCTCTAGGGGTTCTAAATTCAATACAATTCTCTGTGGATCTCAGACCTTCAGATATTCAGACCTGTTGTGAATCTTCTGTACTTGTGTAATCATCATTGGTTGGTTTGTTTGTTTAAGAATGAAAAATTAATTGCTCATTCCTTCATTGTCCAATTATGCACAGAATGTTCATTTAACCTGTTAAATTCTATACTGCAGACATGCACTATGACTTAAAGAGTCATAAATTATCAACACTCAAGACAGAACATTCTATGCTTAGGTGAATACTCAGAAAAGGGAGAAAATAGAGTATTTGGGGAAAAAACCAAAACAACAAAAAAGCCGTCATAATACAACCTTACTTTAATGAAAAAAAGAGGGAATTGGAAGTCTATTTTATTCTGTCTCAGTGTATCCCTTTCTATTATCATCAGTAGTTACAAGTCCCTCTGTTGTACAATGTCTGTTAGGAAACATCAATTTCAAAACCACTTCACCAGCTAATTTTCTAAGCTTGCCTAAGGATTTTAACACTGCTTTATAATATGAAGTAGTGTGTAGATCTAAAAGAGTAAAGAAATATTTCTGACCAAACAATAGAAAAGGTGATAAAATACTGACACAAACTTGCATTTATATTTATAACCAGTGCTATTACTGCTGCATTTTTGTTGACTCAGTAAAAATAGCTGATACTTTCAGCATTACATCTGATAAATTTATATTCATGATTCTGTTTGCAGTACAAGAACCACAGTTTATGTACTCTAGCACTTAAGTCCATGGGTATCCCTATCTGTAAATATGAGCCATTAAGATCCAAAGTTATTCTACAGATTTTTTTTCCCTTGTAATTCTAATACCGACAAATGTGTGCTCAAGGACAATACTGTTTGTCAAAAATATAAGCAGATATTAATTGTGTTGCACAAAAGTTTGTGTATGTTGAAGCATCATAATAAAGACACTCAACAAATATAGTATAATTTATCCTTAAACTACACAGTCACTATTTGTGGTTAACCAGTTTTACGTACAAGGAATAAATGTATGTCCTTTACATGTGTGTTCTCTCCATTTAAATAATACTGCTTTAGTAGGTAAAAACTCTGAAAACTAGTAAAATGGAACTCATTTAATTTTTTTCACTTTTGGATTACCTAATATTTATTCTTGATCTTGACAATCCATATTGTGTTGTCATTTAAAAATATTTAACTGTGATTATCCCTGAGTTATTACACAAAACCAAGAGTATAATCATTCAATCAAAAATGTCAAGGATGAGTTTCACTGAATTCACTGAATAACCCATAATATAGTCAGCATTAACCTAAAATTTCATAAAGTGTTAGATACTTGATGACACAGAGTTTCTTCTGCTGTTATTTAAATATTGCCTTATGATTAGTTCTATCATTATCAGCATCCATCACAGATTTTGACTGTAAATAGGTGAATTAAATGAAGACTAGATCATGACTCAGGTTTTCTATGACTACAAAATTAAGATGTTTAAACCTTTAATACTCCGAAGCAAATTTAGGACAGTTATATTTATTTGCTCAGTTGTTTTTCTCATTCAATTCTTTTCTCTTTACGTATATACAACAAAAATTTAAGGAATTATATGTGGTCATATATTACTATATGTTTACATGTTGGGGTTTTTTAATTATTATTTAAAGAATGATATAAATTCCCTGTCTTAAAAGCCACTTTCTTTCAACTTTTATTCCAAGTATTATTCATCTCTTTCAAGTGCAAAATGCTGTTCCTACTGGACAATATGTAATTGCAGCAATAATTGAATGTAAAATGCAGTTCATATTTTTAGTTAAAAAATTGACTAAATTTAAATAGATGTTTTTTGGTATGCAGCTGCACTCAGAAATATAAAGCAGTTCTCAGTATAAATCTTGAAAAGAATGAATACTGTCACAGCTGGGATTAAATTAGAACACTGCTTAATAAAACATCAGTGATGTTGTTACAGCTGCCCCAAAATGGCATCATCCAGTGAAGCTCACTTCCAAAAAAATTTATTTGCTGCTTTTAAGTGCAATCTCTCACTCTCAGCTTTCTTCCTCCTGCAAAAACAACATATAAAATATTAAGAAATAGGAATTAAAGACTACCATGAATATCATCTTTCTGTTTAATTGCAGTTCCAAATTCTCTAATAACTATATGTCTCAATGAATTTTTTGTTTGCTTTCATGCAGTAGAAAAGAAACTACCAGCAGTGCTGAATATCAAATGCAATATCTACTCCAAATAAATCTAAATAGTGTTGAGTGCGTGGCAAGTACCAGTATTTTTTTCCCATAGCTAAAGATCAATTTGCTGCTCAGGAATCATTTTGCATACTCTGAGATTCCCAGTTTAGGTTCTTTCGTTTTCCACAATATGAACACAAGCTTCCCTCTTGTACTCACTGCTTGTTTGGAGTTGTTTCTGTAAGGCGTAATTCATTTGCAACACTTTAAAATGTATCTAGAATGCACTTTGAGTTAATTTCTCATTCATTATCAACTACATGTGCAACACCAAACTGATGTCTGTCCATTACCTAGAATATGTTTCATATAGATTATGGAAAGCTATTTTTAAATCTGTTGCTTGCAGTCTGGATCAGATGAGATTTATTTGGTCTAGAAAGCACTTTACCCTGAAGCCCAAAGGTAGTTTGGGGTTGTTGTTTTTTTGTGGTTTTTTTGGGGGGGAGCAAATTTTTGGTACTTGTGATTTTTATTTAATTAAACACAACCAAAAAGAAAAAACCCCAAACCACTAAAAACAGGTAAAAAAACCACCAACCCGCCCCCCCCAAAAAAAACCTCCAATAAAGGCAGCATTTGTCTATTCAGTGCTTTATAATGACTACCTGATAATTCATATCTTCAGGCTACTTTCAGAATTAAATAAGTATGTTAAGAGAGATGCATTTGACAAAGAAATTGAAAGCCAAGAAAATTCAGATTAAATGTAAATAATAATATTTGCAATTTTAAAAAGTTAAGTCAACTTCACATTTGTTTGTGACATTATATTCATACAGTCTCTTGCTTCCTCATTGAACAAGAAGTATATCTTTTGGTTCAGTTTTTAAATACTTAAAAATTGAAAAAAAAAAAAGTGAATGCAGAATCCATTTGTGGGGTTTTTTTTTCAAATTCATAGGCATTGTGAAAACCTTTAAAAAGTAGTAGTAATTACAACAAAACTGGTCATGGGTACATTTACAGCCTATTGCCCAAATGAAAAAGCAAATGCCAATTATAGAGAAATACACAACCTGATTTTTCAATACCTGAGTGTGCTACACTGCAAGAGTTCCATTAATAAAAATACATTAGCTAATATAATTTAAATGGCCACAGAAATGAAGAATAAATTATATTAAATGCAAGTTAAATGATATTCTCATTTTGTCAGCTTATACATTTTAAAGTATAAAGTACATTGAACATTTGCTAAGCTACTATTAGTGCAAATTTCAACCTTTTTGCAAGTAAAGTCAAATTTTTGATTATTAGAAGAAATTCTTGAGGATTTGCAATTAATACGCACATTTTATAGCATCATCATGTTTACTATACCTTTAGCATACTCATAGTACCCATAATTAAATGTCAATTATCACCTTAGTGTAGCATAGTCTAAGATTTTAGGAAGAAAAAAAAATAATAAACTTTGATTTAACTGTCACCTTATGACACCCTTGCATTCAACAGCAGAACAAATGAACAATTGTAAGTATGTATAATGTGAGGGTGTGTAATGAACAACAATTGTCAGAAATAGTGTAAATAACTTGTTTTTATATTAAAGCTGTATGGCATTTGTTTTCCTCACCTGTCATCCACACTCTGCCCCCAAACCTTAAACTTCACCAAGAAATGAAAAAGATACGTACATACAAAAAATATATATGTATGTGTGTCTGTGCATGGGCATGTGTACATACAATATACACAGACACACACAGAGCTCCAAATCTGCCTTTTTAGTATTTTGTGCACAACATTGTGCACCGATGTACCTAAACATGTAATACTTCAGGCTGTGTGCCACCAAGCCTAACATCAACTTTGATGACTATATTAGGACAGGACAAGACAGATAGACATTTTAGGCAATGATTTCAAGGCTTCATTGCCTTTGTAGTGCATGTTTTCATTTGCAGCCTCAACACTACTCTTTTATCTTGTGCTTTTTTATCATTCTCATTGAGAATTCTGTGATAGCGTTTTTGAATCCTTCCATTCTAGACCATTCCCCCCAACAGTTTATTTTCCATCTCTAAAGACCAGGTCTCCTTCTGAGAAAAAATTATTTCTTTTACCCAAAATAGATTTATTAATATTACCAATATTCCCACTTGGAGTGGTCAGGGAGTAGGAAAATGGAACTATTTCACTGAGTCTCCAAGTGTCTAACAATTAATTAGAAACATCATGAAAAATGTTAGGGCTAACGAAGCTTTACAGGAAAGGTGAACTGAAGATGCAAAAAAAGAAAGAAATTGCAAATTACAGAATCCATCACTGCTGGTTTTACCCTGAAAACATAAGGCAGAGTGAATTCAAGTTAAAGTAAGAAAATTATGATGGCTAAAGGTAAAAGAGTGGCTAGCATTGCAAGAGTCAAGTGCACTTTTAAACATGGGAAAAGAACTGAAAACCTCAAAAACATTTAAAAGGTCTCTTCTGAGATGGAGAACAACCTGATTCAAATTGAACCGTCTCATACTGCTCTTGATTTTTTCTTTCTGTTCTCATTCTGTTATCATCTTTTCTTGCTGTAATCACAACAGAAGCTAATGGAAGAAAATATGGCCTATCCACCAGATAATATTTCAATCCCAGACAGATTATATGGCACAGAATAGAGAGAGTTACAGTCAAGTAGCCTTTAGAAATTTAATGAAAGAATAGAAGAGTGATCTTTCTTGTAAGAAGGAAAGTATTGCATTGGAGAAACAAAAAAATCAATAACATGAATTGCAATATAAGCATAATAACAAGCTTCAGTTTTAACATTGTGTTTAAGTTGTCCGTCTAAAATTACCATACCCAGCTAAATACCGAAAAGGTGAAAATAAATATTGAAAAATTTAGTAAGAATATCTGTGTAGGATTTCTATAATTGTCTCATAATGTAAGAGCAAAAATTCAGACTGAAGGAAAAATGAAAAGACAAAACAGTTCATCACTGCAGAAAATAAACTTTTTGACTGTGTATAACACATAATAGCAAAACAGCTTTTTCTAAAATGTTCAGTATAACATAGTCATCAATCATGAAATAAACTGATCTGATAGGGCATGACATGGCCTAAAAAAGAAACCAAAACCCCCAAAACTTTTACAGTTAAAGAAATGTGACACATATTTTAGGAAATACCCTGTTAAGCTTTGAAGAATTGTATAATTCTACATCTTGAGGAGGACAAAAATATGAACGTCAGGATATTCTGGTTAATGCTGTCTCCTCAGTTTCAGACATTCGTTAGCCTCAAAGAAGTCAAAGACAGAAAAATTCCTAAATTATCTTATTTTCACCCAGAGTACCTGAAAGTTTTCTATTAGAAAAACCCTCATGGATTCATATGTAGTATGAAATATATATGTGGCTGCATCTTCTGTACGAAGCTATCACAGAGGCACTTTGCCTTTTCTTTCTTCCATGCTGCCTCTCCCTCTGATTAGTATATTTTTATTTTTTTAAAATCAAAATTAGAACAAGTTATAGATTTTATTATTATTAGTTATATTACAGGTATGTTGTTGCTATAATAAGATTGGGTTATAGGCTTGGAAAAAAACCAAGAATAACTGAAAAATTAAGTCCAACTGATTTCTGAGCTTCTGTCACACTTCTATTTTTTAAGTCCACATAAATATTTGTATTTAAAATTAACTGTTAAATAATACACAAGATAAAAGAAAAGCTATTCAAGAGAAGACTTGATTAAAAACATCTTTAGTTTCTGAAGGTGACATTTTCCAGCTATGGGGAATTCCCAGGGAATCAATGGAAGCCTCCTCTAGAAGTCCTTTGAATGTTAATCTGAGCGGGACTTGTAGAGCATGTGCGAAGCATTCAAAGATTCCTTCAAGAACAGCTACCCAGTTAACTCATTTTACTCATTTGTAATGGAAGACATCACTCGATAAGAAAAATATCTGTACCAAAAGTGGGGCTGAACTACAGACACTTTGCATTAATAGGTCTAGTTAAGCCCTGAGATATTATTCATGTGAGTGAGCTGCTGTTCAACAGGAAACTGGATCTTGGTAACGAGTTTTCTTTAAGAAACACAAAATCAGAAATTACTTAGATCATAACTCATACCCCTTCAACTGCAGATTTTCAGGGACATGCTACCTGTATCTACTGCATGTCTGAGCTCACTGTATGACAGAAAGATGAATAAGGCAGGAGTACTCAAAAGCTGTTACAGTTCCCACCTATGGTTTGTACCCAGATTAGTCATGGAAACCAAAGTGATGCAGGTGAGGGGAAAGCTACTTAACAGCTATGTTAAATTTAAATACATGATGTCAGGTCAACTGCCCTAGGATGGTGTATACTTCTCAGATGAGGTAAGATTGATGTAACCATTGAAGTCTAGAAAGAGAAATGAGAAAATTTACTCTCTTCTCACTTGCATTGTAAGCCACAGAATGTTCTCAATCTCTAGGAAAAAAAAAAAAAAAAGTGTCATAGAATCACAGAATGGTTTGCATTGGAAGGGATGTTTAAAATCACCTATCCAACCCCTTTGCCATAGATAGGAACAACTTTGATGAGACCAGGTTGCTCAAAGCACCATTCAACCTGATCTTGAACATTTCAAATCATGAGACAGCTATAGCTTCTCTGGGCAACCTGTTCCTCTGCCTCACTACATTCATGTTAAAATTTCTCTCCTTATAGCCAATAAAAATCTAATCTAGATATGCCCTCTTTGAGTTTGAAACTATTAACCTTGTCCTGTCACTGAAGGCTCTGGTAAAAGGTCTTGCTCCATCTTCCTTTAAGCTCCTTTTATATAGTGAAAAACTTGTAACTTCCCCAGACCCTTCCCTTCTCCTGACTGAAACCTAGTTCTCTCAGCCTGTCCTCGCAGGAGAAGTGTTCCAGCAGTCTGATCATTATTGTGTGATCCTCTGGACTTGTCCTAAGAACATAATGTCCTATTTGTTGTCACACTTCTTTTTATGCAGCCCAGGATGTGGGTGGCTTTTTGGACTACAAGTACACCTTGCCAGAACAATTCCAATTTTTCATCCACCAATATCCCAAAGGCCTTCTCCACAGGGCTGTTCTGAATAAGTTTAATTTGTGATATTGTGAATTGCCCCAATCCAGGTGCAGTATTTTTCACTTGGTCATGTTAAACTTCATAAAATTCACATGGCCCATTCTTCAAACATTAATGGCCCCCTAAAATGGCATGACTTTCCTTCCAGCATGCCAGTTTCCTTCCATTTTACCTTGATACTGAGGTGATACACACTCAATCCCACTATGCCACTGATTAAAGTATTTAATAAGTTTGGCCCCAATACAGACCCATGAGGGACACCGCATCTTACTGGATTCCACTTGATCATTGAGCTGTTCACTGTAACTCTGGATGCATCCAGCCAATTTCTTTATTCATCTAACAGTCCAGCTATCAAGACCACAACTCTCCAATTTATTTCTGAGAATTCTGTGAGATTCTGTATCAAAGACCTTTCAGATTAGGTAGATGTCAGCTGTAGCCCTTCCCTTTCTATTGCTATAGTTACTCTGTCACAGAAGGCTGGAACAAGCATAACTTACCATTGTTCAAATTGTCTTTCATCATCTCCTTGTTTTCCACGTCCTCCACTAAAATTAGTTCTTATCAGTGCAACTAATGGTGGCAGAATATGGCTTTCCTTTTGTCACGTACAGTCAAAACAGAAATAACTGAAAATAATCACAGACTGAGTTGAAAGGGACCCACAAAGATCATTGAGTCCAACTCCCAGCCCTTTTCACAGAACAATCACAAAGAGTCACACCATGTGCCTGAGAACATTGTCCAGACACTTCTTGAACTCTGTCAGGCTGGTGCTGTGACCACTTCCATGGGGAGCCTGTTCCAGCACCTAAACAGCCTCTGAGTGAAGAACCCTTTCCTGATATCCAACCTAAACCTCCCCTGATACAGCTTCAGGCCATTCCCTTGCGTTCAAAGTCAACACAGAGGAGAGGTCAGTGCCTGCCCCTCCTCTTCCCTTCACGAGGAAATAACTGCAATGAGGTCTCCCCTCAGTCTCTTCCAAACTGAACAGACCAAATGCTGGTAAAAATAAGGTTTTGACAAAATGTATACCGGAATGTCTAATTTCTTTTTTTTAATCTACACAAATTAAAGAATGCATAATTAGGGAGTTTTTAATCTTACTGTTTAAATATTTCTCTTATCTGTCAATGTCATAGATTGTAAATTCTTTTCTTTGGAAATAATTCAGTAATTCCTTGTGAGTGTTGTTTGGGGTTTTAGGGATGTTTTTTAAAATTATAGAATATAGAAGTTTGCTGTACATTTTTAATGTATATACATGGGAAAAGTTCATAAGCTGTTAGTATTAAGAGAAAACCAGCACAGAGATTTAGGTAACTAAAAAACATATTCCAGCTCATAGTGACTCAGGTAAGGAGAAGACAATCACTATGAGAATTGATTTTGTTTTGCTTTGTGTTTAATAGAAATAATCAATACTTGCTTGAACTTTTTTCTTTCTATTCAGAAGATTTTACAAAAACACCCACGGAAATTCAAGATTTCCTGCATAGGTAAAATTGTCTATGTGCTGTACCATTATATAGCTAAACATTACAAGACAGAGAGATTTCAGATAGAATCAACTTATATCCATGCTTCAAAAATTACTGCAGAAGTCTACCGAAGTTTTGTATCAGATACAAAATAAAGTGATATTTCTGAGCAATGAAGACTCAGACTTGCATTCAACTTGCCATGTTCAACGTTGTTTGAAGTTCTTATGTATTTTCAATGTACATTTCGTATAGAGTTCCTAGGTGGTAATAGGAATCAACATAGTTTTTTCTCAGTTGTCAAATAAGATGAAAACTCTGTGTCTGTGATGGAAAATATTTTTTGGGAGTCCATATGGTCTGGTTCAGTTCACACATTTCAAACTTAATTTCCTGTTACTCTCATGAGTCAATAGACTCATAATTGCAGGCACCCTGTAAACCATTTATGAGGAATTACACTGCCTCTGCAAAAGGTCTCAAAAGATTTTCACCTATGCAAGGTGAAAGGCTAAGGCTGTCACAAATATATTCAGTCCTCAACAGTTACATCTCTGCCATTAAAATAGTGAGTTAGGCACCTCTTGAGGAAATTCAGGGAGAGTAATGGAACCCTCTTACTGGGAAAGGAATACCCAAGAGGAGTCTTTTAGTTGTTAGTCCTTGTATTTAATGGTGGCAATATGATTTCACATTTTGTTTTTAGGTTTTCTACTAGAGGATTTTAAGAGGCCTAGTCAGCTGGAATGATCTGCATTCACACATGATATCATTTGTGAAATACATTGCAACTTTCTTAACATTAGCAACCTTAGTCTAGGATGTATACACAACTCAGTCTATCTACTTGAATAATCTATAGCAGAACGCTAATTAATTTCTTGTCTTCTAAATGCCACTCAGCTGTGAGTAGTTCACTATATCAGTTCCCTTTACACAAGCCTGGGTTGTGAACTAAAGGCCATTGAATAATGAGCACTTTACCTGGGGAAAAAAAGCTGGAATGAAATTTTGCCTCTCCATATTAATTTTGCACTCTACTTCTCCCCGTAAGAGTGTTTTAAATAATTGAATTTGGTTTCGTTTCAACCCTTTGATTTTTTATGTTTGCTTTATTGTAAGTAGTAATTGCTTTTCAACCCAACATCCTATTTGAGTCACCTTTTTGGTCATTGGATTCTTTTACAGGATGTGGTACATGAAATGATATTGAAATTTTCTTCTTTTTTTGCAATTATTTTTGTATCTATTTAAGAGTGATTAAACTTGTCTATAGCTTTTGGACTATTTGGCTGGAGAATAAAGCCAGTTGTTGATTGTTTATTTTTGGAAAACAATATTTTATTCTCCCAATAAAAATAGCTTTCAGAAGGCTGTGCTGAGTGAACACAGTATCAAGAATAACTGCTGTAGCAGTTATTTTTGGTATAGTATTTGCCCTACCTCTGTCACCTATCACTTCACTTGCAATGTGAACATAGCTGAGTCTTTAAAATCACTTCTGTCCATTAAAGAATGAGTCCTTCAGAACTGTACTATCTCCTCTGCAGAAACATCTAGAAATCTGAGATATAAAGGTCAAATGACAGGTATGCTGCTCTGGAGAAAAATACATGCATTTTTATATAAGTGGGTAAAGCAGTATAAGTAGGTTAAAAAAAAAATCCTCTATTGTACTTTCAAATTTATTTACTATTATTGCTCTACATTACCAATGCTGTTTATTAAATAAGCAAAAGAAGCAAAATGAAAGGTATTGTTGGAATTGTGTAATACAGAGGATTCCTATGAAGGTATATGCAATCTTATTTTGTAGTGTTTGGGAATGGTGCAGTATTTAACTTACATAATCAGCTGTAAAATTTACATGGATGCAAATTTTGTGTTAATCTTTGATAACAGTAATATTGTCTGATATGGAGGTTTTGCTGTTTCCTCGCACAGTCATACTTCCAACAGTCATTAATTAGTACTGCTTGTTTACTACTGGGGTGTTTCAAAATTTTACCTTTTTTAAAATATATATTACTTAAACTGCTAATGTTATAATCTGTATATATTTTATATCAACCCTGGGTGTGATGGTAGTAGAGACCTAGCAAATTTCATTTAAAAATCTATTTGCAAACCTAAATGCCAGTATGTGTATAAGCAATTGGTAGGTAATTGACACCTTTATGTTCCATAGCCCTTTACTGTGGAAGATGACAATTTATTTTTCTCATTTTGTTGGTATTAAAATTACAGAAATTGGGTCTCATTCTTTGTAACATTAATTCCATTTTAGAAAATACCATTACCAAAAAATACTCATCATCACAGTCAGTTGTACAGAATCATTCAAAAAGTTTTGTGTATAAAGTGATATTGTCTAAATGCTGTGGCTTTTTGTAATATTTTCTCTATGAAGAATTCTTTACTTTTATGGGATATTGACATGCAATTCTTTATGGTGACCTCGTGTTTTTTAATACCACATCCATGAAAAAATCAGGCAGAAACATAGTGCCAAACAGAAGACAAAGACACGAGCAAGTCTAACAGCACCTAAGTGTGCTCAAAATTACAATATCTGTCTCAATTTTTTGCTGAGTAGTAAATCTACCAGACTATTAGGCATTATTTTTATAAAGTTTTCCTTCATCTCTTAATCTAAGAGCTTCTGTACTTGACGGAAGTACTTAGGATCACGAGAAGGTTGGTCTCATCCAGACACTTGGAGTTCATCTATCCGAAATAAATAGAAAACAGAATGCCTTATACCCAAGTACCTAACTTGCAGCCTCATGAGCCGAAGTGGCCTCAGACATAGGAAAGAATTTGAGGAGTCCTATAGCTCACATAAGAGTCCTAAGTACTGAATTATCAGCAAATGAGGAGCATTCTTCTACTATTTTGAGAGTGAAAACCATAAAAGCAATATGTTGGTGTACACTTTGCCAGTTTTTTCAATCTTCCTACCAACCATCCAACTTATAATCAGACCTCTGAGGCTCTCTCTGTAAGAAGTCAAGAATCCTAACTTTTTCAATTCCTTCAACAGTGAATAAAGATGCAAATTATTCATTTATTATTTCTGCTATTACATTATTTTTTCAAGGTGCTTCTTTTTTCACATATCTATGCAGGTTTCCTGCCTCTGTTGCCTTTGGGAAAGAATTTATTAATGGATTTTATGCCTTTTGAAAGTTGTTCTCCAACTCTGTATTTTGACTGCCTTTTATATTTAACCTGCTGGAATTTTTACTCCTTTCATTTTCTTCAGTTGCACACAATTTCACTTTCCTGAATGATGTCTTCTTGAATTAAGTATTTTCAATGACTCAGCAATTTAATCATGCTAACTTTCTCTTCCATTTTTTTTAACTCCCTAGGCTATTTTTATGCTGTTCCTTTCTTTGAATTTACACATAAAGTCTTAGATTTCTTGTCTCATTGCTTCTACAAGGACATTAGATGCAAGTACATTATAATCTCTATGCTAGATAGTTTTTTTGATGGCAACATTTCAAATAGTTTCCAACTCTGTCAAACAATACGTTCTATTTCTTTTTCTGTTTTCTTACTAACAACTTTATTTTTTATTTATCATTATATATATACACAACAGGAGTGCAAAAGTGCTGCATGAAAAAGTTAATCATCATTAACTACTGTCAAATACTACTATGCAAAATTCTAATATCCTCAATTTATACAATGAAAATGTTTAGTATTTAAAATTCCTCTTGAAAACAATGATAAACTGATGAATATACCATTTGAAAATCCTCCCTTGAAAAAGTTGAAATTAAAAATCTATAAAACACACAAATTTATTGTCTTATGTGCCTATGAATTTTCAGCTGCCTTATAAAGAAATTGATCATAGGTTTTTGTTTTCAAAATCACTTTTCAAAACATTCCCAGAAGAGTAGTATGCTACACATCTTTCCTTGAAAAAGGAGATCATGATACATGCTTATAATTTTCTCCGGGAATCAGATCCTATAACTGTTGCTTGTTTGCATCCCCTGTAAGCATAACTGCAGAATTCTAAGCCCATCTTGTTCCCTTTGGGACAGGGAGCTCCAGTGTCAAGCATCCTCTGATACTCAATACCCTGATTCTGTCGTGGCAGGGAAGGATATGTGCAGGGAGAAACAAATGACACTGGAGCACTGGCACAAACTGCCCAAACTTGTTGGGGACAGTTTACTGTTACTGATGTCAGAGAAATCGTTTCTAATTGTGTTTTAAACCATCACACAATGAGTTAAAGTTGTGACAATCAATATTATTAAGACCATGGGTATAATTAAGACTGAGAGGAATGCAAGTAGACTAAGCACAAGCAAAACAGAAAAGGGAAAGTTCACTTGCCACAGAAGGAAACTGTAAAACCATAAACAATTGATTTTATCCACTAGTGGGATAGGAGAGGAAGCTACAGGAGGAAGTGGAGGACTTATGAAGGAGGAAGTTAAGCCTAAGAAGAAGGAAGAAGGGACAGAAAATTGACTTTTTTAGTTTTGACTTTATTTATCACTGGTTTAATCTATTTTTAATTTGAAATAAATTAGTCTTCCCCAAATTTAGTCCATGTCACCTGTGACATTAATTGGTAAGAGTTTCCCCCTGTCTATATCTCAACCCGGAAGTTTTCCATCATGTTTTCAGCCCCCTCACTTTTAAGAAGGAGGAATGAACTAGAGGCAGCCAGCCAATATTAAGCCAATCATGAACAGAAAAAAAAAAAATTAAAAGGTAATGGAGAGACTTATGAGGTCACAAAATATTTTAGATTAAGTAACATCTAGATCTGGTTATGTGGATATGCATTTGTCTATTAAATATATTCACATAGCATCTTAGCTTCGCAAATATTCTTAATTTTTGTAGGAAGGTGGTTTCAGTAAGATAACCTAGCTCCCCAACAGCATCAGCATGTCCAATTACATTCCTGACCATGAACTAGAAATTGCATTTGTAAGCTTACAGTCCTCACCCCACTTTAATCTCTAAGTACACAATTATTTATGCAGTACATTATCACATGAGAGGGAAAATCCATGTTTATAGACCTTGACCAGCAGACATGTTACTTGATGTACAGCTCATTTCCAAACAAGGATTTAAAAGAAAAACAAAAACACAGCTTGTGCTGAGAGTTAAAAAAAACAACAGCTTTACTTATAACTATGAGATGTTGAGTAATACAGGGAAA
Organism: Illadopsis cleaveri; assembly: GCA_013399915.1. Taxonomy (NCBI): domain Eukaryota; kingdom Metazoa; phylum Chordata; class Aves; order Passeriformes; family Timaliidae; genus Illadopsis; species Illadopsis cleaveri. The sequence goes on along the minus strand of VXBB01005686.1, from coordinate 20,806 downwards.
AGAACCTCATCATTTTAAAACTGAGTAAGGAAAAAGGTTGTGCACTGTGAGATTATTACAACTTTTATATTTGTACAGTTTCTACCTATACACCTGCTTAAGACAAATCAACTCTCTTTTTTTTTTTTTTTTTTTTTTTGCTTTTATATTTTTAAGAAACAATAGGTTTGGTGTTAAAAGAAAATATTACATCAAAAATCTGATCTAAACCTACTGAACACTTTTTCTATCAGCTGTGCTCTCAGTCAGCAAAGCTCTTAAAAACTATAGTTAGATCCTATCACCTTTGAATTTAGCTGGAAAACAACACCCCACGAGAGCAGAGGAATAAGCATAGATAGCCATAAATTTTATGAGAAATGGCAAGAATTCATACTTAATATCTGTTTAATCACACCTGGAGGCAAGAGAAAATGCAGCTGCCTCAATGAATCATGCCCCAAAATAATTCAGACACTTCTTGAGATTTCCCATGGTTTTGCAAAACTACACTGTAGCTTACTCATGCTTGCAGTTAAGCACATAGGTAAAGACTTATGCACCACTATAGCACGTTTTTAAAGTTTCTTCTACTGTTTGTCAAAGAAATTGTACTTTCTGATCCAGCAAAGCATCACTGCTCAGAGGTGTTTCATTGTTGAAGTGACATAAGGGCAAACACACTGTTAAGTAAACCAGGAATATAAACAAATTAGGGTAGCTAGCAAAAGTAACAGAAGCTTGTGTTTCTGGAAAATTCATTGTCGTGGTTTGACATTGGCCAAACACCAGGCATTCACAAAAGTCATTCACTTATTCTCTCTTGCTACAGTTGGTTAGAGGAGAGGGGAAAAAATTTAAAGAAGGGTTCATGAGTTGAGATGAGAACCAGGAGAAAAAACACTCTAAGGGCAAAAGCATATTCAAATTTAAAGGTATAAAGTAAATTTATTATTAACATAGAGTCAGAGGAGAATAATGAGAAGTAATAAAAGCCTCTAAACCACCTTTTTTTTCCCCTATCCCCTCCCTCTTCCCACCGACAGTTCATGAAAACAGGGCATGGGGGTTTTGGTCACTTGAGATCTTTTTCCGTTTGCTCAGGGAAAGGAGTCTTTTTTTGTTGTTGTTATGCTGCAGGGTCCTCCCACCAGCAAACAGTCTTCCCAAAACTGTTGTGGCATGGGTCATGCATCCATAGGGTGTAGTTTTTAAGGATAGGCTGCTCTAGTTTGTGAAGCAAAGGCCCTCTCTCTCTATTTCCGGAAGCAGGGGGCCTGTGTCTCTCTATTCAGGTCTCCCACTAGATCATAGCTTTTCTAACATCCACCCACTCCAGCATGAGCACTTTTTCCACAGGCTGTGAGTGAATCTCTGCATCCCCCGCGGACTTCATGCATTACAGGGGACAGTTTGTTTTATCATAGTCCTCACCACGGATTGCAGAGGAATCTCAGCTCCGACGCTTGCAGCACTTCCTTTCCCACTTTCTTTTCCACTGGCCTTGGTGTCACCATGTTGTTTTCCCTCACATATCCTCTCCCTCCTCTTCTCTGACCAGCAGAAAAGCTGGTGTTTTCAGGTAATATTGTCAACGAATTCCAGTAATTCAAAGATTCTTGCAAGATCCCACAGCACCAAGAATTTGATCTCATCTACGTTCCACATCAGGGAATCGCTCATAACACTTCTGCTACCAGCCAGGCAGGCCCGTGTGGACATTGTGTGGACAGTGATGGCCACCATGATGCTGGTGCCATTTAATGCCTCTCTTCATGTAAGGCACCGGGAAGGGGAAGCTGCTGGTGCTGCCCTGCCCTTCTGCCTGCAGCTGGGTTGGCCAGGGGCAGCCAGGCAGCCAAGGCTCATCATGGATCACTCCAAGATGGCAGCAGCCGTGGCAGTACATTGCTGTGCAACATGCTGGAGATAGATCCTGGCGGCGGCGCTTTGCCACCCCTGGAAAGAAACCTGTACATTGGGCTGTTTTGATTTGCTTCTTAAATATGTCATCACAGAGGTGTTAGCAACCTCACTAACTGGGCCAGCAGCATGTCCATCTTCAGAGCCATCGGAGGTGGCCTCTGTAAGACATGTCTGTCTGTCTTCCCTGGTGGAATCTTCTAGCAGCTTCTCACAGAAGCCACCCCTGTGGTCCCCCCACTACCAAAAACCAGGCTGTGCCAAGCCAACACATTCATAAAACAGCTAAAAAATATTTGTAAGAAAAAAACAAGGGGGACTTAAGGGAAATGATGTTCAGTGGTTTAGCCTTGCACAAATCAAAAGTGGCCGTAAGCATTAATCGAGCAGGGGAAAGAAAGGAGGTTCCACTTCAGACTTCATTTTACCAACAGTTGGCTATTAAGAAGCTAAAAATCTCATCCTAATTGTTTTTCTGGCAGTTTTTAATATTAAGTGTTGCCCAAACCTATTACTCAGATATCACAACACTGATATCTTTTTCAGTACTGTGTATTCAATGACAAAAACCAAAACCCAAATAAAAAAAAAAAACCTACGAACACAACACCTTTTCTTTTTGCAATTTAAACTGTAAAACATATTTTATTACTGTGTTTTCAAATACAGTCTCAAGCATTTGCACAAACCCATATCCTTTGCACAAACCCATATCCATTTATTCTGCTGTAAAACCATAATGCTTACATGACAGTATTTGCACAGATGAGATATGCAACAAATAAGGTGTTCCAAGTAAGAGATATTTGAATTAATGGATGATGGGGAATTTTACAAAATTTCTGTTGCACACTGTCTTTAAAATGAAACTGAAATTTATGCTGTAAGTTCCTGTTCATATTAATGGCTATGTTGCTGATTAATAACCAGGTATCTGTTGTTTGGTAATATCCATAAATGCGTAATCAAATCAGAACTCAGTCAAGCCTTGCATTTCTGTAGGAAACATGGGATGTGCAGTAAATGAAGGAATAGGTATTCTTCAACTATCCACTGAATAAATAACATAATACAGACATAAACAGCACTCAGAAAATACATTTGCTTTTAAATTCTCAGCAGGTTCCATAAACCTTTGCAAGTTGGTGTTCTTTAGTCTGAAGAAAAGGAGGTTCAGGGGAGACCTTGTCCCTCTGTACAAATACCTGAAAGGACATTGTAGTGAGGTGGGTGTTGGTCTCTTCTCCCAAAAAGCAGGCAATAGAACAAAAGAAAATGGCCTCAAGTTGAGCTAGGGGAGTTTAGATTAGATATTAGGAAAAATTTCTTTGTTGAAAGGGTCGTCAAGCCATGGAACAGGCTGCCCAGGGAAGTGATGGGGTCACTATCCCTGTAGACCTGCACTTAAGAATATGCTTTAATGATGGACTTGGCACTGTTAAGTTTGCTGTTGGACTCAATCTTAGAGGTCTTTTTTAACCTTGATGGTTCTATGATTCATGATATTATTCTATACATTTTTGCCATCTCTATCCAGCTCCTACTTAATACACAAATTGAAAGGATTTTGCTATGTACGTCTGTAATATTTTTGAGCTCCACATTCAAATGTGGACCCTTAGATGTTATTTACTTCAGACAGTTCAACTGTTCTCTGATGTCAGGCACCTCAGATATTCATTAAGGCAACTTGCTGAAGACCTTCTCAGAGGATATTCTAAAAGTACCTCATCAGACACCATAGATATTTTAGGGATGTAGATCTAATGCACAGATTAATATCAAAATATCTGTGTTCATTTTAGTTTGTTTCTTGATTTGACATATTTTTTTTGCTGACTATATTTCTGACTGTTTGTCATCAAGCAGTTTTCAAAGGGTTACCAATAAATGCCATTGTCTTCAGTTGGTTCTCTGAATTCCCAGGTGTCTTACAGTAAAATCTGGTTGCATCAAAAATCCCAATGTACTGGGAAAATCATGCAGAAGTAAAAAATTCTTTCTTGGTACATATTCAGAGCCATGATTACCTTTTCTTCCACAGCTCAGAAAAATTGTAAAATCATATGTTCTTCTCTCACTTCACCTGAACAGGAAAAGAAAAAAATTGACCTTGTAGGAAGAAAGATGTTCTCTTACTATTACATCAAAACAGAAATTAATTTTAATCTACACAAATACTAATACCTTGATTAGTTGTTTTGATTCAGTTTGCATTTTAGTAACAAGCAACACAGACTTGATAAGGCTTTATATCTGTACAGCCCTCAACGGAAGTACATGCTAAATATTTTTGTAAGAGAAACTGAGAAAAGTAAAATCTGTGATTAGAAGTCAATACATACAAGAAGTTGATTATCTGCTGTTGCAATAAGATCTATCAAAATTACATGATTCTCAGAGCTGCTGAGAATGTACTGATATTCTTACTCCACCGGGAATAAAGTGTGTTCAGTGTCTCTGAAAAAGAAGTCATTTAAAATTGATTTGGATGTCTAATAATGTCTAATTGAAGAACTCTCCAAACAGAATACTAGAGTGAAAACTTGAGAGTATGAAGGAAAACATATGACATCTGGGACTGGGGTTTAGAAAAATCTTGAAAATTGTTTGAGTGAAAGGAGGCACTTGTATTCATGGTTTCTTTTCTTTGCATACCTATGCTATCTTTATTTATTATTTATCAACAGGTATTTTCCAGGGTAAGTGTGTCACATTACAGAATAGCACAACTTGCAGAAAGCCATCTAAAAAAGCAAATTCATGTTCTCATGAAACAGTTGCAAAAGACTACATAGAAATTATGTTTTTCCTTTGCAGTGACTGAGATTTGTATTGTTAGACATTTTAACCTCTTGAATTGCATCAAACTCAGGTAAGAAATACTATGCCATTACTCGAAAATAAAAGTAAAAACCAGTACATCAAATTTCTAGAAAATAAAACTCTTAGCAACACTCCTAGAAAATAACTACTTTGATAATAGGTAGTCATAAGTAGTAGGAACAACTGATGGTAATCTAAAGGTTCAATTTGTATTCATTACTGTAGTTAGTATTTATTACTGTAATTCTGGGATCTGAGATATTATTTTGTAGTTATTTATTTCACTGGAGAGTGTCATGTTTCAAATAAGCAATGTAGTGCCTACTTATTCACTAAGTTTAGTCATGGCATTTTCTTATACATTTTTGAGGTTTTGGTTGGGTAAAGATAACACTCCTGGCAGGTTTCAATGCCACTACCCTCAACAATGCACTTCACTAAATCTTGGCTCGCTTCATAATTTTCATTAAATAGGACTTACAGCAATTTTTATGCTTCTGTTTCTGTCTTGTTTCTGGCATTCTGTGATCTTTAATATGATCCTTCTTATCTATTCATATTAGATGATTGCACATTTTCCAGCTTTGATCCATGCAAGTTGCAATTGGGCTGACTTGCTTGATGTTAGCATTCCTTCTGTCTGAGACAGTTTCTAAATTGCTTGTCCAATTTCTGGGGTTTTTTTTAAAGCAAAGCATATTAATGTGTATGCTGTAATTGAAAAACAGATATCCTAATGACTTCAAAATTACTATATCCGTGCAGCTTGTGAAATGGCAAATGGCTTTGCTTTCCAAGCCTTCTTTTCCTGCTGAGCATCCTTTTTCACACTTTCCATTGCAAAGCCTTTTTCTTTCTTCAGAAAACCCTAAAATGCATTCCTGCACTCCCTTTCAGGGTATAAGAAGCTAACACATTTGCTAAGAATAAATTGCTGCTTACTGGATATTTCTGACAAAGTTTGACAGTAACATCAGTGAGTCTGAGACAGTTACGTTTAGTAAATCTGTAGATGTAAAATGAAGAATGCTTTGCTCCTTTCTCTGTTCCATCAGGGTATACATTGTCATTTTGTTTGAAAAGTCACAATCCTTTCATAGCTCAATAATCTTACATCTTTTAAGAAAAAAGTTGTCTTTTATTAAAAAAAGATTCATTATTTTATAAATGCAATAATGGTCCAGGGCAAATGTCAGATTAGTAGAATTTTGGTCCAGTTACTTGTGTTCTGTGCTGCAAGAAGTACTGGCAATAGAAGTAATAGTTACAATCTCTCACCAGGGTTCTTCAAGTCATATCTCAGCCTTTATTTATTTAAGCCATCTGTAGAACGAGACAATACTTTATTTCTTGCGCTGATTCAGTTAATTGTGTCTCCTTTTGTGCATATCAACATAGTTACCAGCTAGAGCAAGCTCACATTGAATTTCAGTATGGCAATCATCTGTCAAGAACAGGAAAAAATCCATTTTCTCTGGGTTGCATATTGACCCACAGACAAAACTGTTGCAAGAATGTGACCACTCGGCATAAAAGGCAGTTTGTTGATTATCTAGTGCTCTTTTGCTGAGGTAACCTGTACTTCATGTAGAGGTCATCTGGTTCAATGTCCTGGTCAATGCAGAACCAATTGGAAAGACAGATTAAACATCAAATTTAGACCAAGTTGCTCAGACTTAACCCAGCCAAGTTTTGAGTGTGAATGTGATACTTCCACCACGTCTCTGTTGCAGTGTTTGATCATTCTCTTAGTAAGATTTTTGTGTCCTTACATCTAGTTTGAATTAATATACTTAAAATTTTTGCCCATTTTTTTATATGCTTACATTATGCTCCTCTTGGAGAAGTCTGGCTGCAGCTTCTCTGTAACCTTCAGGTAATTCTTCATGTCTAAACTGGCTCTGTTTAAAGTATATTCCGTTTTATATTGACATGCTGAATATTTTAATTAGTGTGTTAAACAGTAGTGGTAATGTCAGGAAAGGATTTTTTAAATAAGAAAAAGTCAATTTTTTAAAAATTCTGTAAGAAATGTGTATTCCCAGTGCAAAAATAAAGGATTTGACAAAAAAAAAAGATAATCTTTTTTGTGTTAAGACTATAGTGATATTAAATTCAGCCCTCACATTGATGAACAGATTCTTATCCACTCCTGGATAAATAATTTGTATAAGAGAAGCTGAGAAAAGACCTTGATCATCATGCGCTCTCTCCTCAAAGTTTGAGAACTGATGATTTTTCACCATTTCACAAGAGAATTTAAATTTAATTGCATATCTTCCTTGCTATCATAGAGATAAAATATTTTCTGACTTTAAGAAACCTACAAGATTCAAAACTGTGTCTTATAAACATAAGTTCACACTTTCTGTAAAAGTATTGACACATGCATATGAGTTGTACAACATTCTGAGATATGATGCTCAGTAAACTTCTGACGTACAGACATGAAACCTTACATTGGTGAGTTATGTGTCTCGGTGTTGTATAAATGTAAAGGTCATTGAATTTGTCAAAAGGAAATCAAAGGATAAACAGGACACTCCATGAAAGGTAGTGTTTACTAGGAGTTTTTTGTTCCACTCAATCAACTGTAGCACCATTTCATTTAATTATCACATTGACTGTCCTTGTGCAACTCCAGAAGATCAAATGTATGCATTCACTGACCAAAAACTAGCACCATAAATGTATTTGCTGCAATGCACCAGCAAAGCAATTCCAAAAACTGCAACTGTTCATTAACATATCCTATCTGGGCATTTTGACCTTGTTCCTGCTATTATAAAAACTGATGTCCTACAGCCTATATTTAGAAAGTCTTCAGGTCATTCATTTTGCAGAGAAAGTTGTTCTGTAAATAAACAGTCCAGAGAGAGACACAAATTCAAAATGTAAACAAGAAGCATCATTTCTAGAAAGAGCATCAATCTGAAGCTAAGACAGTAGAGATTTCCAAAATGAGTCAGCTTTTCCTCATTTTCCATGTTATCAATATTTTTCTGCATTATGGCCTAAATCTTGATTTCCCCATTTCAAAAGATCTTTTATTCTGATGTCAGAAACCAAACTAGAAAACTACGTTGTAGTCCCACTTTGATATGATTCTAAAGTAAATAAATGCAAATGGATACATCGGTCTAACTACATTTGTATGGGAGAAACAAATCTTTAAAAGCCATCTTAATCTTCTGTCTGTAAATATCTTTTTCTGCAATGCTTCCTATGCTGCTTTGCAGATCTACAAATCTGATAGGCTACAGAGTTCCTGCCAAAATGATAGAGACAAAGGAAAACAAAGGCCAAAACACTTTCACTTCTACAAAATAAAGCACATACATCTTACTTGTAGACAATCTCTGTATTGTTATCTTCTATTTGGTGGAGCCTATCTTGTTAAAAAATCTATGCCTTATCTTATGCATGGCCTGCTATGGATGAACACTGACCTTAGATATAACCAAAATGATAAATGATTATTTCCTTAGTGAAGGTTTGCAAGCAGCAAGTGTTATCAATTTTAAAGTAGCTTTACAAGTACAAAACATGTCAGGAAGATCCTATCTGCTTATCTATATTGCCTGATTTTCCATCCCTTGGGAAAATCTATAACCATAGTATTATTCATAAGAGAATAAATAAATAAATGAATAAGGTTGTATAGCTCCCCTTTTTTTTTTTTTTTTTT
>VXBB01005686.1:0-12337 GCA_013399915.1 Illadopsis cleaveri | reverse complement strand
TTTTTTTTTTTTTAAATTTACAGTATGGTTAGATATTTTTATATAACACTTAAAAAAACTTAAATGCTCAAAACCCAGAAATACTATTGGATAAGTGAAGTAAATCTGGCAATATTTTCTTATTGTGTTACTGAACCGTTCTAGAAAAGCAGTTCAGTGGTGGTTTTAGACATTGCAGGATAACACTCGAGCAATATGATAGTTATTGAGCAAGCCTTCACAGAGCTTTTTGCATGGCCCTTGTACTTGACACAAGTCATTGTACAAGCTTAATGGTATTTATCTTATTAACACTAGAGAGCTAGAGATGGTTTTGTCACGTCACAGCTAATCTGGAATTCTTCCCTACAGGCATTCTCGTCCCTCATTACTTAAATGCATTCCTATGACAGACTTTTCTGTCTAGTGGACAGCTACATTCAAACACTTCCACTTTGAAAGCAAAAATAAATTCAGTACATTCGAGTCTTACTCCTCACAGTTCAACCACTGCTCCCAAAGGTCTTACACTTATATGCCCCCATGCCAACTACTGTTTTGCTTGTGTAACTGGTTTGTTTTCCTTCTTTAACTGGTAGAAAGAGATGGAAAAAAGAAATGTATTTGTTCTTGTTAAAATGCCACTGAGAAACAAGAGAAGTTGTAAAAAGATCTGAGAATTTTCCTTTATATAAAGTATTTAGACAAAGCACTGAGAGGTCCATAAACAGTGTGAACCACAAAAGAAACGGGAGGTAAAAGTACATAGAAAGAAAGGGCTCTTTTTTTTCACAGAAGTTTTTATTTCTCCCCTGAAGGAGGCAGAAGCAGGCAGGCATGGTCAAATGTTGCTTCTTCAAAACACTGTGCCACACCTCCAAGGAGCAGCCTTGCAGCACTGGTCATTTGTCTCATTCAAAAGTGTGGATGAGAAGGCTCCCCAGGACATGTGGGAAGCGGCAAATCCTGCTGAATTTGCAGAGCAGTTGCAATGGTCAGGACAATTTTGAGTTTCCTCACTCAGGCTTATATAACCAGACAAATTTTGAGTTATATAACAAGTGTACAACTGACAACCTCCCAGTGAAGGATGGGTTGGATGTTCAGGGGAAAGCCTAGCCACTCCTAGGAGTGCCCATATATTCTGCCTCTGAAGCACAGAGGATATAAACCAAGACCTGGTTTGTGTGAAGGGACTGCTCTAGGGCATGGTGCCATAGATGAGTGCCTGAATGATGTTGCCCTGTGGCATCCTGCAGCCTTCTGGAAGCCACGTGTCACAAAAAAACAATGGAAAAGGAAGGAGAGAGAGAAAGCTGTCAGTGAATGGAGAAGAAACAGACAGGAAAATTGCCTGGAACCAGCCCAAAGGCCACTTGGTTTGGCATTTCTCTGCCTACACATTCACATGAGTTGGCAACAGACAACCCTGGTGTTATTTACAGATGGGCCTTCTGTTGCTTTGGGAAGAATGTTTGGAAATGACATTCAAGGTGGAGCCAGGAATGATGTAGTCAGACATTCTCATCAAAGCCTGGAACTCTTTTCACTTACATCTATGTGATTTGTTTGGAACCCCTAAAAGCTTGTTTTGGTGCATTAAGAAACTAAAAAAAAACCAATATATTTTTCAGAATATTCTTCTTTTTCACTAAAGATTTCCTTCTCATGTATATAAGTATTTATAATAATACATAGATTTCTTTTCTGTGTGTGTGTGTGCATGTGTGTTTGTGTGTGTGTGTAGAATAATAATGCGTTATAGTGGCAGTTCTGGGGAAGGTGTGACAATAATTTATTCTATTTGCAGAAACAAAAGAGCACAAACCATTGAGTGGTTGAGTATTTTTAGGGAAATATTTTTATCATGGGTTTTTAGGTACTTATTTTTCAGCTTTTGGATAATGGAATACAATCTGGAAAGGAAGCCTTTTTACTTAATTAGCCAATGAATTAGAAGGCATTCTTGCAAGGAATTCACTCTATTAATGGAGGCACTAACATCCATAAAGTATTCTGTCATAGCAACAAAATCATGTGAGAATTGAACATGGGATATTTGAATTATTAAAATCATTACAAGTTTCACCCCCAAAATCAGTACTTTTATCTGCAAAATACTAATACTTTTAATAATATTTTTCTTGTTATCTGAATATATCTTAAAACTGTGTAAGGACTTAAAAACACATGAACACAGAGAATTGTCAAAGACTGTCCTGAATGTAACCAGGTAGGAATTTAATTTACCCGTCCTTTCACAAAATGTTTTTTAATACGCAATAAATCATTAATAATCATAATGATAAAACAAGAGTAACAAGGAAAAAGATTAGTTATAAAATGTGTTTCATCTTATTCCACTTTACTTGGAATCCATTAACTTGAAAAATATCTTTTAATAACTGCTAATCTTCTAATGCAATTTCTTGACTCAACACATAGCTCATCTGGTCTATTACCAGAAGAAACAGAAAAAAGGAAAAAAGAGAGAGAGTGTTTCGTTTCTTTATCTGATGTTGTCTTTTTTAAATACTTATTCGATATTTCCCTGCTTTTTAAAATGTAATTGTTTATCATGTTTGAAGATTGTGTGTAATCACATATTAAATATGGTAGATAAACTAATTTAAGAGTGTGATTTAATCAGGCAGATTTAAAAAATCAATTAAGAGTCAGATGTGAATTAATTAACCTTTAATATATCTAAAGCATGAGGAAATGGAGAAACTTGAAAGTCATCTAGCTGCTGTTCGCATTTCACAACATTCCATAAGATTGTTAAACATTATAATAAGTATAACTTCATTAAAACATTTAGATAATATTATTTTTCATTATGCAGACCTTCATAAATCCCCTAAAAATTTAATATGAAGGAAAACAGGTCAATTGTAAAAGGTTGTGGCAAACCCATAACTGACTACCCACTTCTTGAGCCCCCTACTACAGTTGTTTGAAAAGAAGGCATCCTATGGCAATGTTCATTTAAAAAAAAAAACTACTTCTCTCCTTTCATGGTAATAAAAATTTCATTACACCTCTTCATTAACAAACAGTTCTAAGTAAGAAGTGAATCAAAAATCGGCCACTGTCCAGTTATAGTCATAGTCTTGATAAGACTCCCCAGGAAAGCTCTAGAAGGGGCAAAATGAACATGAAGCAGAGTAGACTATTCAAACCTTGGCAGGAAAGCTCTGTATAAGGAGTTGCCTATTGTCTTGGGTCGTAATATGTAACCAAAAATGTGTGTTCTATTTTCCATCTGTTGAAACTGGTTGGGGAGGGGTTTTTTTTTTTCCTGTATGTCTTATATAACCCATTCCTCATAACTCTGTGGGGCAGGTGCCTTCTGTNCCAAGGGGAGCTCCAGCTTTCCCTGGCAGTACCTGTCTTTCCAAACCAAGACACCTATGTAGGAAGCCATGGCAGGAAGTGGGAGTTATCATCCCCTTGCAAGAAGCCAGAACTCAGCAGCCAGTGAAAATAAGATGAAAAGTAGTCTACTAAGAGATGTAAAAAGTAAACAGCCTTATTACAGTTATTTGCACAGTATATTGGTAGAATACCATTACCGAAGGAAACCCTGACAGAAAGAAACTTCTGACCTCTAGAGAGGCGAGACATTTATCAACAGGTTGATCTTTAGCATTATTTTAGTTGTCAAAGGATTGAGTACATATATCAATGTTATATCTACATAAGAGTTTTATGATACAGTGTGGGTTATACAGTAATGAGTCCTTCAGTCATGTTAAAGAACCCAGAACTGATGCATTCGAGGTAGCGGCACAATGCTGATTGAGAATTAGTAATTATGATTAACATGAAAATTACAATTTTGCTATTCCTAATACTGTGATTTGCAAGGATTTGCAAGTATTTTTTTCTCTGTGTTGAAAAAACATAACAGAGTTCCAGAATCAACTAAAGTTTGGTTTAAACTGGCCCATATCGGTCCATATCTGGTGCTCATGACTCTATTCCTAAATGTTCTATTCCATTCTCCATTTTTCAATATGTCTTTATCTTTTAAGACACTATTTTAACACTTATATAAATTGAAATTGACCTGGATCTGTCCATCAGCTTCATCAGACTTTCAGTCTGGAATTCAGTACCAAGTATTCTCAGTGATGTCTGTAAGCAATTACCATTGCTATTGCTGAATTTTTCACTATAAATTGAGGCTAGTACGCAATCACCATTTCCTCCAGTGGTATTTTGTTAGTTTTCTTAATTATCTAAATAATCATCTTTTAAAATTAATTGATTTTCCATTACTTTTCTAGCCTTCTTTTATTTTCTATTAAAAGAGCATGAAAGATAATGATACTGTACAAAGGCATTTAAGAGATTATAAATCAGATCATTGTTTTCAGACTCACTCTAATATCTTTGTTTTCCTGCTTGTCAATTAGTAACATCATCTAGAATTTTAATCTTCTTAATTTCTAAGAATAAATAAAAATAAATTGAGCTTCAAATAACTTTGCTTCCCTTTTCTGTTTGAAAGTAGTTTTAGTAGTTATGTGCTATTAGTGCAATGGAAGAAAAAAACAACAAACTGACACAAAAAACTAAAACCAAACAAACCAACAAAAACAAACCCCCCTAGTAAACATAAAAAACCTTCACCACCCTTTGCTTAGTGGCTCACACTTCCAGTCTTAAATTGTTACCACATTGTTTTAAGCAAGAAATGGCCTCTGTGGTGCCTTTTATTACTGTGAACAAAGATCTGCTCTAGTTATAATCCTACTGGAATCACTCTCAGCTCTGAAAAATTATAAAATATAGACCTTTCATATTGGGCAAAAAAGCATATCTTTTCGCTACTTGAAGGGGGTTTGGTTAAGATTTTTTTTTTTAAGTGGTTCATCAGGATTTTTCCCCCTTTTCCCTAACAATGCTTTTGCTGTGAAGTGATGAAATTGCTGACTTGAGTGATGACAGTCTGAACAATGATTGCTGTCAAAGACAGAAAACCTTTTATCTCAAAACTTCTGAAATATTAAAGAAGAGACAGCCAATAGATATTTCATTTTTTTAAATGGCCTTCCAATTACCTTTCCCTTTAGTTCTATTTTTGTTGCACAAAAGGACGCCAAGAAAGTGTGTTTGTCAAAATACTTTTCCCCTTTCTTTTTTTCCTGATGAAAGATTTTTTCTGTGTTTTGTAGAAAAGAATCTTTGAATTGGAACTTCACAATGATAGACAGTACACTTTTACAGCTTCAGCATAATGGGCATTCAAATCCTTACTAAGAATATGGGGAGGAGGATGACAAAAACTCATCTTTTATGTAAAATTATTGTACTGTTTTATAGTAAAACAAGCAAAACAAGTAAAAATTTTTGAGCAACAAAAGTAAACAAAAAATAACAGTTTTATGCACAGATATCAGAAATAACATGTAAATATTTTCACAATTGCATATGAGAGCCATTCAAATGTCATCACAGTTAATAAACAGATAAGGGTACCATAGAAAGGTTAATATGAGATTATTTAAATAGTTTTAAGCAAGAATTGATAAGACCTATGAAGATTTATTCTTTTTTTTCATTCTTGATACTTAATCACTATACAGTATTAAAGACTGAAATGTTTCTGAGCATACCTTGACACTAATTCCATTATGCCATGCATATCCCAGGCCAGCTTTTATTTCTATAAAAATTCTGGCATATTCCTTTGAAGTCAGTTATGAGTATGTCTTTAATGGGATATTTTATTTAGATGTGAGAACAATTTAGAGAAGTCAATGAAACCTTCTCAACTGTTTTTAGGTTTAAAAAAAAAAAAAAATAAAGACTAAACTACATTTCCATGTTCTAATGTGGTTATAACTTTGCTAAATATTTCAAAACACTTTGATAACTGTGAAAAGCAGGAATTACAGGCCTATTTATGGAAATTGAATCAGTTTCTCACTTTTAAAATATTTTCATTTAAATATTTCAAAAAGTTCAAAAATTAAACCAAAATTTTGATTTGAAAATGTCAGAATTTAAATTTTACAAGTTACCAGAAGACGTAGTCAAAGACAGATTAGATTTCATTTTATTCTACAGAAAGGAAGTATGATTTCCAGACAGCTTCCATTTATTTTTGCCCATCTTACTTGCATTAATTCAAGAATATTTGTGCCATTTTCCTCAGAGGCATAGCTGGTATAAACAAGAAAGGCCTATTAAATTAGGTGGTTATATTTTCTAATGTATGTTATAATTAGCAAATTTAGTTGTGTACCTTTTTGCCTGTTGACAGAACTAATCTGTAATTTATTCACACCTTCTAATTCTATCAGCTTCATTGCTGCCTAATATTATCATTTAGATAATTTGGTGAAGTGTTATGGAACTCTTTGACAAAACTGTGTTGCACTCTTTTGGAGCTATCAAGATTTTTAAGGATGACTTAAGTCTTTAACCCTACGATTTGAAAAATAAGTGTATTTCTGCAAAGCAGATTGTAAAGATTTGTAATAGAAACCATAATATTGCTATGCAGCCTTCTGAATCATTCTTTTTCCATTAAAACTTTGCAAAGAGATGGGTTGTATTTTAAAATGTGCTTCCCAAAAGATTTTTTTTTTTAATTTATTCTGTTAGTGGGAACTGATATACAGAAAATATATATCATTGCCTTTAGCAAAATTTCTTCTCCATTATGCATTAAATATTTCTTATTCAAGTTAATTTTCTACAAGTTATTTTTAATTTTTTCCAATGTTTCATTCTTATACTATAGAATGTATTTTCTTCTACCTGAGATGGGATTAGCTGTTTAATCACCTCAAATCATCAGGAAAACAAACAACCTGTTTGCCCACTCTAATCAATGGTGGCAGCAAAGTCACAGTTGAAGATGTTTATTCTAAACTGATCTCTGTCCTGGACTATCAAATAATTTTTCAAGTACATATAAAGTTTGGAATTATAAAGTATGGAACAGGTAGCAGTAATGTGTGAGTGATGCTGGACCTAGAATAATTCAGTGGGAAAAGGATAACCTTCATTTAAATATAAAAGTTTAAATATGCATATTTATTATATTTACAAATATAGACATTCTTTTCTATTGAGTCAAAGGATTTGGATCATCTGTATCAATTTAAAACATGGTGACTTACAAATACAGATACATTATGAATACCTTAAAGCCGTAATATTAATTTATACTAATAATGCAAGTACCACTGATATAATCTCCATTAGTAGATTCTGCTTCAGAAGTAGTGCATTTACACATTCTTTTCTCTGTTTCCAGAAGCTATATTCTTCTATAAGACTACCAAATTCTGAACACAAAATTTGTTCTGAAGACAAAGCATAATGGAAAATACAGAAGATTAAATGTTAGGATTTATTTGTTGGATGTTTGTTCTAAAATGTGTGTACATTTTAGAATTGCTGTGGTCAAAGTAGTTCATAATTTCTTTTCCATCTGCAACACTGAACTCCGAATCTGTAGAGACAGGAGTAACAATCTATATACCTTACTGAAATAGTGTTCAGATTATTTAATTAGATTTGCAGACAAGATCAAAGAGTTTACTTGTATTTAAATTTTTAAAAAATATAGATTTTCCCCAATCTGAAAACAATTCCAGGGAAACAAAATACATCCAGGGGTATTTTTTTTTAATGGAATACAGAAACACAACTAACTCCTGATTTTCTTTCAAAGCACTCTCTAAATTTTTGCACAATAGATAAAGTCTAGAATATGTACTTACTCCTGTTATTCATTGCTGTCTGTGGCCACATGACCACAGCACACGGCTTTGATTCCACAATGCCCCATGAGATGAGAACTAGAGGTTGGCATAAATCATTTAAATACTCTGGTTAGGGCTAAAGTAAATCCAGAAACCCTTTTAGTGCAACAAAGTAAAATAGGGGTTCTAGAGTTTTTTGTCTTCAAAAAGTATATTTAGTTCATGAGAAATGCTTCCATAACACTATTTTGATCTGAGGACAGTGGTGAGACTTCTGGTAGGCATGATATAATCCATGAGACAGCCATTCCAGGGCAGATAATCTGCAGGCACGAGAGTCTATTGATACAGATTAAATACTCATAGATGGTACATAAATATGTGCTCAGCAGACAAACAGCCAGTGTCAAATGACAGTAAATAATCAATAGGTTCAAATATCTGCCATATTGCTAATAAGGAAAAGGATACTGTTTTTGTAGACTCAACTTATTTTGTGTGAAACAGATAAATCAATAAAATAAAAATAGTAATGAAATTTATTTACTTAAAACTGTACAAATGCTAACTAAACATCCACCTTAAAAAAATAAGAAAACTATTAGTAGATGCTTTTCAGAAACGTTAGTTTTTAATAGGAGGTATGGCCTGATTAATTCAGTATACCAGATAAACGAGATTTGACTTTGATTTTATAAGGGAGTTTGAAGTCTGGCAATCTGACTCTGGGCAGTATTTTCACATAAATCAGGCAGCAAATTTAGCCACTGAGTCATTCTGTAAAACCAAAATCCACAATTAGCTGAGTCACTAAATTATCTCTTTCTTTCTTCGAATAGACACAAATGAGGCTAGTTTAGAATAATTCTAGTGTGTACAGAAAGCTAAAGTAGGATTTATGACGCTGAGAGTTGAAATTTATTTCTGTTGAAATTAATACCATTACTACAGATATAAGATTATTCAGGGCAGACAGATGTTTTGAAATCTAGCTTCCACATTCTACAACTTTCCCTGGAAGAAGAGACGATCTTAATAATGTATAGGACAATGTTATACTCAGCATTTGTAACTTCAAAGCTATGTTCAACCTCATAAATCCATTAACCACGTGTTCCAAAAATAACAGAATTAACTACATTTTGTTTAGTTAACAAACTAAGCCTTTGTGTCAACAGCACAGAGGTCACCTTCATATAAAGCACATAGGACTTGGTAAGTGACCTTCTCCAGCTTTAGCAGGATGCTAACAAATGTACAATAACATATAATACCAGGAGTGAGCTTTACCATGTCAAACCAGAGGCACATCTCAGCCTTTCCCAGAAAGAGGTGTTTGTGAGCCCAAAGCAACAAATTAAACCTTCCAGAGTGACTAGGACAACCAAAGCAGACTCTCACTCACTATTTGCTACTCCTCACTGCTAAAACCCTGTCATGACGCAGCATTTGTGCACCTGCCCTTGTGCGCTAAAAGTCACTGATTCAAGATGACACTGAGAGAAGACTCTCTCCAGCTCCAAGGTCAGAAGTGTCTTTGTCACTATTCAGACACTACTTTAATATGCTGGACTGGAGTCCTGGGACATTTTTATTGGCAATAAAGCCCTGAGCAGGCCACCCTGCAGTCTAGGGACAGGGTTGTACCCTTCCCATTGCAGAGGGTGGGCTGCACTGGTGCACACTGGGGGATGTCCTTGGGCTGGTTGAGAATACAGAAGTTAACATTGGTGCTGTGTTCTCATCACAGCATCAGGGTGACAAAAGGCCATGGATGTCATTGCCAGATATCCTCACTTAAGGGAGAGGGTAAGGATCATAACTGGCTAAGAGAACTTGGATGCCACAGACACAAACAACTCCCAGCCAAGATCATTAGTATGAGATAGGCAACATCACATATACAACTTAATTTCTTCTAAGCCTTGAACACAATTGACTACTAAACATTTTGGAGTAACTAAATTACAGAACCAAAAGGATTTTTTGCCAAGAAAGATTTAGGAATGGTTAAAGCAGCTGAGATATTCTGTGATTTTCTGACCCTTTCTTTCAAGCTTTTGTAGATTTTGAACATAAAGCTTCATAAGGAAAAAACACCATTACCTGGAAGAAAATGTAGATCCAAAGTATAAAAAAACAACCAATGAAAACCGAAAGCAAACAACCAATTAAACAACCAACCAATTAACCACATAAATTTGAAAAGATCTTGTTCCTTGTCCCACAAAGGTAAATTTCCATTTCCATGAACAACAGATCATGTTACATGCCTCAACTGCATCCTGCAACATATCTGCTATGTTTTGAGTAGAGATTACCAAGCAATCAAGTGATTAGAATATAGTGGCACCTAAACTCAGAGACTTGGTGGGAAGTGATTTTAGCATAACACTCTTTTATCTGAGTATGAATTTGGTTTCTCATTGCTTTCATTGCACTTGTGAATTATTCTTCCAGTTCAGTGATACTTATACCAGCCAGAACTGAACTGAAAAGATTAAAACATAGTTGGAAAGGTTAGATGCCCTGAAATTTACAGGCTGCAGCTTGTCAGCAGAAAAGTCATGATTAGGAATATGCCAATTAGGTGCAAAACATGCAAAATTCCAGAGAGACCTAACTACAAGTTACAGCATTTTGACTTAGCTGAATTCAGTAATTTGAAACTAGTTGCCCTTGCCTCAATCAGGTGTCTAAAGAACGCATCATTTGCACTTCTGAGTCAAAGAGGTGTGAACTGAGAACAATACTTAACCCCCAAGTAGTCATTCCCGGTGGAACAATCTGTCTATACAATTTCTTCACTTCTGATCCATTTGTAATCACTGTGCAGTTTCATTCTGCAATCAATACTCATGGGATTTGTGGGACTAAGTCTTATTAATGCCAATGGCATTTATGTAGGGTTAGTCCCTAGGCACTCCTAACCGTCCAGAGACAACAACTGCTGGCCAACGCTACGATATTACATGCAATTTGAGGATTATAATTATATATTCATCGTTTTC
Organism: Illadopsis cleaveri; assembly: GCA_013399915.1. NCBI lineage: Eukaryota > Metazoa > Chordata > Aves > Passeriformes > Timaliidae > Illadopsis > Illadopsis cleaveri. Next base: position 1,620 of record VXBB01005686.1, on the reverse strand, counting down.
TCTCTTCCGTTATTTTGTTCTGCTTTATCCATTACAAGCTACAGATGCAATAACTAAAATAGCATCTCAGCTTAAAGAGGATATTCCTGACATAGATAATACTCACTTTCTGAATAATTAGTACAGTCAAAGTAAAACTTTTTTGCTTTGATAACTTGGGACAATTTGGGGTCAGCAACATTATTGTCTATGACAGTAAACAGGTTTATTAAATAGATCAAACAGAAATTTCACAATCTGCTTGATCCTTAATTACCTGCAAATTTAAATCCCTATTTTATTGGAAGTCTCAGGTGTTCTACTCAAAATCTCTATTAAAATGCAAATAGGTCATTATATAATTGAAGCTATTTAAATAAAGTATATTTTCTTCACCCATCCATCCTGTCACAAATTTGTGAATAAGTGAAATATTTGAAAGGACAAGGGCTAGAGGGAATTTGAGTGGCGTTGGTAAAAATTATAAGAGCATATGAAGACTGTTCCAGCTCTCCATTTTCTTGTTCACCATGTAACAGGAAAACGCCATAAAATTCAAGAATAGTATTTCTAGCTTAAGAGGAAATAAACCTTTACATAAGGTATGGTTCCTCACTGGATTACCCCAGTAGGTCATTAAAACAAACAGTGTGACTTTCAATCTTTTCACAGACACAAAATATGTAAAGAGACAGAGTATGGGAGGAAAATTCCCATTCTCTCTTTAAGTTGGACAGGTGATGAGGATGCATTATTAAAATGCACAGACCCTCAAGTCAGTTAGTTTATCCAGTAAAATCAGAAGGGGAATGAAAATCATGAAGTCTTTTGAGTCCACTGGTTCTTAACAAAGTGACAGGGAACCTGAAAGACAGTAAGAGGAAGATAATAAAGATTTGATTCTAAAAAGTATATATAATTCCTACAGAAAGTGTATTGCAATATCTTGAGGATAATTCCTTCTGACAACAGTGACTTAAGGTTGTATTTCTTAGATGGTGGCTCTGAAAGAATCTAAAAGTTCTTAGAACCTAAAGACCACTTTCAAAGATAATTGAAATGTCATACCTTAGCTATTCCAAAATGCTCTTCATAGATAAAATTGTTTAGGATGTCTAAGAACTTGTGAACACTGTATTGAAATGGTTAATATCCCTTGTCTAAAGATCTAAGGGATGCATTTTTTTAAGGCGTGACAAAGAATAAGAGGATATTTTACTTCAAATTCTGCATGTGTGTTGTTATGGACTGCATAAAGCCAGGTCTTCAAAGTTAAATAAGATAAAAACTACATTGGTCAGTTTAGTATCGTTAAAACTATTATCCAAGGAGGGATACCCTAAAAAGAGAGGGGTTACAAAATTTTATAAACGATGTAGGTAATAAAAGTAAATAAAGGTAATTAAAAAAAAAAAAACTTACAATATTCTCCCCTCAGAAATTACGACGTCTTATTCTGACATACATTTATTGTTAAATATTAAAAAAAAATAATTTCAGTTTGGAACAATTAAATTATTCTGTTTCAGCAGGAATTGAGTGTTGCAGTGTATTTACCTGCATAGAAAAAAACATAAGAGCTTATGGCAATAGGGACTCTGTAATATCGCCTGTGATGCAATTTCATATATATATATATAT
>VXBB01005685.1:200968-226244 GCA_013399915.1 Illadopsis cleaveri | reverse complement strand
TCTCCTCTCCTCTTCCCTCCCCTGAAATTCTTAGCAGGAGAATATTGCTTTGTACTCCTCAATATTTAGCTGCTTTGATTTTTTTTCCCTCTTAAATACCAAAAGGGATTAAAACATAAACTGGATTAACTACTCCAGAAATGCCATTTTGTTAAGTGAAATTGTAGTTATGGGGATGGGATGACTAAGTGAATTGATGATGAGATACCATTCTAGGTCACCTGTTCCAAGTGATGTTAGTCTAGTAGTGACTGAAGATACATTGCTTGCCACCTGGGAGCTTTCTAGCAATGAAGCTAATAATGAAGTAGTTGCAGTCAGTTCCTGGGGGGATCTCCACATCCTAATATATGCACTAAAATAGACAGTAGCTGAGTTTTCCTTTCACAGGCCTTTCTGGGATCAGAAAAGGTAAAATTCTAGGAAGGCGTAGAGTGCTATCTGACACAAGAGACAATAAAAGGAACCTCTACAAATAGTACTTGGGATTCTTTAGCAGGGCAATGTCTGGAAATTTGTTCTGTGGAGTTCATAATCCAGACTTATTGGCCTAATATTTCCTTCAAATGCTGAAATGCTTCTCAAAAAGGCTAAGAAGAGATAATGAAGTTACTTTTGAATTGAAAAGTGAACAAGCTTTTTAAGTCACCTGATTGTCAAGAAAAACATTTGAAAAGCAAGGCTTTTAGGCTGAGTAATTTCCCGAGTAAGGTCGTGGACATGCCCTTACATGAATCCTGTAAAACACAGATGATGAACTCCTCCCATCACTGTTATCTAATTACAAGGATGAGTAAATAGGTATGGGCAACATTTTCAAACCTGGGTTCTGAGTTTGACACAATATCCAAAGGAAGATATGAAAAAGGCGGGGTGCTTTTCACACAGACTGTCATTAAGACTAGTGAAAGCTCAAGGTCTCAAACATGATTCTCAGTGAACAATTGAGGTGAAGAACAAAAGTAAAATTTTCTATTAGTTTAGGCTAAAATTCCTCCAATTCTTTCCTGCATTTCACTACATGTAGAACCAACCCTACCCTTCCCACCTGCAATTATTTTCAAAGCAAGAGAAAATAGAGTTATTGCATAGTTGACTGAGAACATTTGACCTATTTGGTGGAATTCCTGGTTGGAGACATGGTAGCAAAGAAAACGCCAGCAGTTGAACAAGTGACATTAGGAACGCTGTAACCGAGAAGTCCCAGGAAAAGGAGAGGGCTGATTGGTCCTGTGCAACTTCCCAAGGTGTGAACCAGAGCCTAGAGTTACCCTCAACACAAGTGGGTGAAAAGATGAGGAAGAGAGAGTGTTGATCCAAACTTAAGCAGTTATCCTTTTCTCCAAGGAGGGGGACTGAGTATATTGTTTTCTAAAGCCGGTGACAGAAATAAGGGCAAAAAGTCACCGATCTTGCAAGGGTTCAAGTTTCCTCCCTTTCTGCTCCAGCCAGCCTCAGGAGAGGGACTCTGGTGGAGTTTTGCCCATGGGCTAATGCAGCCTTCCACTGGGGAAGGTCATATGGTGGTTCCCCACCATACTGGGGAAAGGGAAGTGGTGTTCCAGGTTGATTCTGCTGCCATTGCATTCAGTTAGAGGAGCAGCTACAAGGCTGTCCAAGCTTAATTCAGGGTATTGGAGCCGAGTGAGGAATTTTGATGCCTCCCTTGCCTAGAAGCTGTTTTCAAGTTTGGGCCCTCTTTTCCTGTCATCCAGCTTTGAAGAGCACAGCTTTGTTGGGATCAAAAGTGATTGGTGGTGGTGACTCTCGCTCAAATGCTGCCATTCACACACTAAGCTCCTCTGCCTCAAAGGCCTGGCTAGGCAATGCTAACAATAAACAAACCATAATAACTCACAACTGCGGCTGAACCCAGCCCTTAATGACATTGTTCAATACTGCTTCAACACTGTGAAGAGCTCCACTGCTTTGTTCCCATGCTCCTAGGAGCATTTCCAGATTGGCTTTAGCAGGGGTGATTCCAACAGCTTACTCTAATTGTTTTGCTCACACAGCACAGGGGAGCCAACCTGCCGTGAAACCTGATGCTTTTCTGCAAGAACAGGTTATTGCAGGGTAACAAGTGGCTTTTCTTTCCCGAGGCTCAGCTGCCAGTATGGTACCACAGGGGGGCACTCACATTAACATGTGCTCCTCCCCGAGCTGCTCACACACACAGCACCTGGCAGGTGTGCACAGCTGGGCGGCAGCGCTCAGGCTCGGCTTTCAGGGAGGCATGGGCTTGGAAATGTGGCCGGAGCCACCTTTCCTCGCCTGTGTCTCCAGGCAGCAAACTGTTGGCTTGTATTTTGCTTTGCCTTTTGGGTGTAAACAAAGCAAAAAGATGAAGAAAGGTGAAAATCTGGCCGGGGGGTGGGGGGGGTGGGGAAGCACAGTGTCTGCTAACACTGTTTTTTGTGCATTTGCTGAAGAATTTTGACCCAAGGAAAAAGGTATTGAGAAAGCCTGAGATGAGAGTGATGAAGGCATAATTTCTGATTTACATCAATAAGAAAACAAGGTGCAGAAACTCCTGTCTAATCACATGATGCAGCACAGGAAAATGTACTGTGGACAGATATTACAAGGCTTGACTAACTACTGTTTGAAAGGGTTTATCTGTCAGTGGCTCTCAAAGTGTTTAAGAACATTGCTAATTCCAGAGACTGCTTTCTGGTAAATCTTTGGTTATTTCAAAGCAAAGTCTGAACTTACTTGCAAGTTGTTTCTCCTGGTTGCTGCAGATGGTTTGATAAATGGGAGCACACATGACAGTGCATACATTAGAGCCAGAAGAGTCATAATTTTGATATTTGCCTCAATATTTTAATTGTGCTGAGAGGTGCTTTTAGATTAATAAGTGCTGCAGAGGATGCCTTTAAAGTTTGGGATCCTAAAATACAGGATATTGATTTGCTGAAGTTTTGTGCATCTCCGGAGGTCAAAGCCAATATCACAAGGGATTGAGAGAATGTCACAGAGATGTTACCTGTTAGATGTGAATGGTCAAAGATGAGACCACAAACTGTTCAACTGAAACTCTGGCAGACATGACCATAAAAAATTTCTTGTTTTGTTTTTTATTCAGTCATCCCCTTACACACACACCACCAAACTCCATCTATTTCCTGAAATTCCACCTTTTCCCTGGGAATCTACCTTTTCTCTGGGTGCATCACATTCTGTCAAAAACAGCCTGGTGCCTATTGTAACTTGGGAGTGAGTAGACTCTGCCAAGATTTTGTAAACTACTTAGCTTCCGCTTCACGCTGGTCTCACTGTGTAAGCAGCTCAGTCTAATATTAGTCTCTTCTGAAAATTTCACCTCTGGAGATAAGGACCACTAGATGGATAAATGAAAGAGGAGTGTGACAGTGATCAAAATCCGTCAGGTCCAGACAGATGAATATCAGGCTAGCTTGAAGGTTTTCACCTCCTTGCTGCTGCCGGGAGTTATATTTTTTTTTCATGGCAGAGCACTGTGGGCTAATTTCATAGCTGGTGTAAATCAAAGTTGCACAATATACCGTGGTGGAACAATGCTGATTTATGCCAGCCTGGAATCTGTCTGCTCATACTCCTACTAGCGCAGCACTGATTTATAAATCTTTCTTCTAAAATCCTGTGGATGAACTAGAGGAACTGTTGCTGAACTGTGGCATGTTTCAAAATTTGCCTCAAGAAAATAGAAGACCCCCAGTTTCAAACCAGGATTAAAAAGCTGTAGATGCTGAAGTGGGCTTTTCCCTAGAGGTGCTAGTTTTACCTCTGCGGAAATCAGAATCCCCCAGCACCTGTGGAAACTCAGTTTGAGATCAGGAATTCAACTGTCCAGATGCACTTGTATTCCCTTTAAATTTCTGAGGTCATGTATTCCTTTTCAGTTTTTTAATGATTCACCTTCTTCCCCATTAAACAGATATTTTTTAAAAATGTCCTTTTGCTTAACTACTTCTCCTTCCTTCTTTACTTTCTTTCTTCTCTTTTATTTTTTTTCCTAAATGTACATAGGTATACCTGACTCCTTGGAGATCACTTTGTCTCTGTGATTGCAGGAGTCAGCCAGCAACACGACAGGACTTGCTTGTTTACATAGCTCTGAGGGTTATGACAACACATCAGAATGTACAGGTGCCGTGTAGAGATGCAGCTTGCAATTAAGATCAGCAAAGCTGACTATTTAATAAAGAATTCCTTCATTTTATAGCAACCCCATCTCATTATGATACACGCAACAAATCAGCTCCATAAAGCTCTGTAAAAATTTGTTCTGCCTTGGTATTAAATATTTGAGCTAAAGTTAAGATTAACAGTTGCAAAACAATTGCATTAATTGAACAGAAAATTAAGCCCATAAAACATAGTTAAATGCAATTTCCTTGTAATTGCAGTGAATGTGCTGCCAAAATAATTACAAAATGTTTGTTAATTTTTTTTTTTAGTCCATTTAGTGGCATTTCACCTCTGCAATATAAGAGTCAGAGGTAAGAAAATCAGGGGAGCACTCTCTAGATGACAGTCTGGTTTAGGCCTTTAGTTAAAGTGCGACGTCAAGGCTAAACCAGTGCTGAGGTCGCTTACTCAGCACAGCAGAGAAAGCTTCTTGCAAAAACCTCTCCTCAGATTTGAGCACTAAGTAGGGGAAATTTCAGGAGTAACCTGCTCCTTTCAGTCATAAAAAGCTTGTCAGAGCAGCTCTTCATAGGAAAATTCAGTCCTATCAAGTTGCTTTTGAACAATAGCCTGAGAAAGTCTATTTTTTAAAAAAATACAGCTCAGAATACCTGCTGCTTCCTCCTGGCCCAGGATCTGGGTGATCTGATGGCTATCTATAGCTTGAAATGTAGAATATTTTTCCTTTTTTTTTTTTGTGGGATTTCCTTCTCACCATATAATAGTGAACAAACAAGTGGCTGCCACCTTAAAAAAACCTCTAAAATCATAGTTTCTGTTAAAAAAGGAATCAGATAGTCTGTTTTTACCTACAGTCATGTGGAATGTGTGGTCTCTACATGAGTCCTTCACTAGAGGATGAGAGATTCCTGACACATGGTATGCTCTTTATCCCAGAGGAAGGCAACAGCACGTTAACATGACACATCCCTCCATTTCAGAGAATTGCAAAGTACACTGATGACACATCAGATACACACTTCTCTTTTGGGCTTATTCTTTTGGAATCAGCTTTTCCTTTTCCCTTGAGTTTTTTACTTTCTACTGTTTGCCTGCGCTGCTTCTTCTACAGAGTAATTAAAATTATTTTCTCTGGAGCTGTTCCTTTCATATATCAGCCAATTCATCCACACTGGATGAATTTCCTATCCCCTGGAAAAAGACTGAGCTTATTGACATGAAATAATCCTTGGCTCAAGTGACTGAGCATGGACAGGCAGGCTGGGAATCTGGACAGAGATTCTGCTCTGAGAAGCTCTTGGATCACACTGTGATTCTGAGCCCAGTATTTTCTCATGTCTCCTCTGCCAAACTATCCTTCTTTTTGCTGTAAAAATCCCCTCCTATCAGCAAAGGTTCACATCTTCCTTACTTGGAGCAGGCCTCTCTGACATCTCATCTTATTTATGCTTATAACGTAAACTCTGTAGAGAGTTCTGTACAAAGGTGATGGGAGACCTTAAGAGTTATGGACACATTTGTCTCTCCTCTGCCAGCAGTGTTTTTACTGATGTCCTGTTTTCAGCCAGTTTATTTCCATAATTTTTAAAGTTTTCTGTCATTTTGACTAGTATTCTTCCATGTTGGTTTTTTATTATATATCTTTTTTGGTAGATTATTATTGCTTTTTCTCATACTGCTGATCAACTTCTGTGAACATAGTCATAAACACAATTTATTAGACATTTTCTTGTTTCAAATGCTTATCCCAATTAAATTTGTCAAGTTGTAACTCTGCAGGGTTTGTGACTGTTTAAATTTGAATCTGAAAGTGCTGGAGTTTGAAACCCCACACAAGACTGAAAGTTGTATTTAAATGCCTTTAAGAGCACTGAGTCCTACATGGAGTAGATCTATATCAATGCAGTGGCTCCATTACCTTGAATATGCATGACAGTGGGCTGTACTCTTGAATTCCCATTTTACTTGCCCAAGCTCTTCCTAGCTACAGGCTGCTCCTTGCAGTACACTGAAACACATTTCTCACCTACATCCCTTGGATTATGTCAGACAGCCTGGGTCCAAGTAGTCACCACAATTGCTTTCTAGCCATCTAGTAGCTACAAGCTTGCAGGCTGTAGAGTTTTTCTGAAAGACAAGTAGTATTTTTGGTCTCTTTTTCCTATGGCCTTATAGCTTATCTGTCCCACAGAGGGAGACTGATTAGTGAGATATTTCAAAACACACACCTGGAGTGGAAAGGAACTGGGAATGGGAAATGAGGGTAAAAGGATGGCAGGGAGGTAAAAGTCAAGAAGAATGTGGGTTTGATGTGGAAAGATCCAGTGTGCTGTGGCCTGCCTTGTGAGGAAAGGAGTGTGCCTGGAAGGCTGGTGAGTGACAGGCTAACAGGAAACCCCTGCAATAACCCTGCCTCTCCCCTGCCCACCGTCTAGCTGTAGGCACCCAAATTCCACTCCCTGGGGAAGTGCTCAGTGATCCATTTGCTTCAGTGACTGCCAGGGAGAGCAAGGAACTGCTGGGAGAGGAGGAGCTGGGTTACCCGAAGGGCTCTCCTAACACAAACAGCTCCTGACTGTGCACATGAAGGAGGAAGGGACAGGTGTGTGTTTGCTTGCGTGGGGATCAGTCACACAAGCAAACAAACAAACAAACAAAACTTCATCCAGAAGGGATTTTTTTTCCTGGCTTAAGTGTCTCTGCCATTGGTTTTGCAAGGAATTTTGCTAGATTGTGCAGTTCTCGGTGTGCAGCAGCTGCTGATGAAAACAATTCACTCGTGTACTTCTGTCCTTTAAGCCTGTGTTTTCAAAGCTTCCTCTGTTTTCCTGCCTCTTACTCATATCACCAAGGGCTGGGACTAGAAAAATGCATGCAGGTCAGTGCCTGCTTCTGAGTCTTCCAGGTACTGCTTAGCTTGAGCAATAAGGTATAGCATAAATTTGGCTTCTTCCATTTCCCCCGCACCCCTCAATGATAGTGAGGAGTTGATCTTGTTTTTAAGTACCTTCAATTTCCAGTCCAAATTAGTAATTTCCTTTAAACTCCATCCACACCACCTCATGTTTTCAGTGGGAGTCTTCAACCATTTCAAAAGCAGACAGCTAGGAAAACAGATATCCATGTACTATCACAGAGTGATGGGTTTGGCTGAACAAATTGGCATCTCTTGACTATTCTGATATCAAAAGAGTTCCTTTGTCTGTTTCTGTGTTTTCTGGCAGCTTTTAGAAGTTCTTCACTTGATGATTCATCAAATCTTAAGAAGTTTGCTTTGCAAAATCTTCTACTGCTTCCAGCATGTCCTTTTGCCCTTGCTTGTCCTTGTCATGAGTCTGAACACAGAATACCCTTGTGGTGTGGCTGTGGTCTCTGCTGACACACATTAAGAGCTGGGTTCAGCTACTGCAGGGTGGGTGAGCAGCATGTCACATGGAGACATGCAGCCCCAAACTCCAAGCCCTTTCTTTGTAATGCCAGGCGGGTGACAGTGTCCTGTGGGATCCAATAAGCCCTTTTGGCTGGCACAGGAGCTGTGCAGAACAGAGCTGCTGGCAGGGCCCTGCTGCAGGTGCTCCCAGGTCCCAGCTGTGCCACAGGCAGGGTCCAGCTGTACCTGCCCTGCCTTCCCAGGGGAGGGGGCCTTACTGACCACCAGAAGGTGAGGAGGACCCTGGAACAAACCTTGATGTGCTGTGAGATGGCAATATGGATACATGCTGAGAGCAATGGGGGCGCAAATGTCTCAAAAGAAGGAGGACTTGGACAACCAACATCAAGGGGAAACCAAGGAAACCAAACAGTCAGCATTTTCAAGTGACAGCTGAGGTGAGTTTGACATTTTTCCTTCAACCCATGAGCAGAGTCAGACAGATGTGAGTCACCCTCAAATATTGTCCTTTCTCTGGTTTACAGTGGACACATTCTTTAAAGCTCTGCCATATCATCCTCGTCATGAACAGAAATCTGATTCAGAGACTTCTCTAAACCACTTAAGATTTTTGTGTGTGCTCTCCCTCCCCAGTTGCTTGGAGCCCTGAAAACCACAGCCTTTGCTGGCAGACAATAAAGATAGGACCTAAAGTATTCAACAAGAAAAAAAAAAGAACANAAAAAAAAAAAAAAAAGAACGGCTGTTGAGGAGGCTTAGAACATGTCCCAACATTTTCTGCAGGTTTTTTCCTTTCTTGAGGCAATCAGAGCAATGCCTAAGTTTTGCACCTGCCATGGGCAAGTGCCTCTGTCTTTTAGTGAAATAACTTTATGCATTTTTAGTGCAAGCCCTGGCCTGCTTCATATCCTGCTTTACCTGAATGATTATATCTTCTTTACTTCGTTAACTTTTCAATAGGCTATGAAAACAAAAGCTGTCACTCTGATACCTGCCATTTGATATGCAGCAATACCTTCAGTACAAAAAGACCCCCTCCATCTCTCAGCCCCCGCCTCCAAACATCACTTGGCATGATCCTGCTTGTAGCTGTTCACTATATCAATATGTAAAACCTTCCCCTGTCAATGTTTCTTTCAACAACAACCTTAAAATCTGCAAGTATAAAGTTTGCTATGGTGATACGACTGAGTCTGATAGAGAAATCAAAATTACTGCCCGGTGAGATATCAGTTGGCTGTGATCATTAGGGCACCTCAGGGAAGTACCTGTTTGGACAGACAAATCTACAAGGCCCAAGACAACTTCTCCGTGTATGCACACAAACTAAAATGGTATAAATCGGGATGGTTGGAGTTAAGAACTATGGGAATTCCCAGAACTATGTTTCTGATTCATGGAGATCATAAAAATTAGTTCTGCGGTTAGCTCATGTTCTGTGGCAAGAAAAGAAGTCCTCTAAAGTCTGTTTTTCTAAGATATCTAGGTTTTATTTGACTGTATATCTAAATTATTACTTTGAAAGCCTCTACATCTATTCATGTTAGCAGAGGAATCCCTCTAGACTTCTGCAGTCCAAAGACAAGTTCTTGGCTCCTTGTAAGGGCCAGCTCTCAGAAGACAGATAGGGGGCTTAGAGTGGGTGGGCTATAACATCCTCATTTATTCAAATAACCTTCACTTGAGAGATCCCTCAGATGAGGAAAATCTGCATGGAAAACACAGAGACCACATAATAGAGCAGTGTACAGCTCAACAGGCAGGAGGGTAGGTAAAAGTAAACAAAAGGATGTGTGTTTTGGGGGAGGAATATTTTTTTGGATGGATTCAAGTTGGAGGTGTAAGGGTACACAGAAAGCCACAAATTGCTGAGGACAGAGCAGTTTGTAGATCAAAAGAATCTAATGTTGCTTTGGGATGTAATGGCCCTGATGAACTGATTTTCCAGCACTTTCTCCTGAGAAGAGATGGGAGAAAAACTCTGAAAGTGTTTCTGGTGGCCTCAGCTCTGGTGATTCAGGGAGCAGCTTTTCCAGTCACTGACTTGTTTTCTGCTCTATGTTCACACATGGGTGCAAAGACTAGGGAAATGAAAGGCTGGATTTCAAATGAAATTAATACTTCTGGGTATCCCAGTTTAGCATGAGCAGCTCTAATTCTGGACATTAAGAGAGCTGTGGTTTGGGGGAGTGTTGAGCCTGTGTCCTCTGAACATGAGTCTTTTTATGTCCTCTCAGGTTGGGCAGTACAACAGAAGGTTTTGATAACCTGTCTTCTGGTGCCAAGGTAAGACAGTTATGAAAATGTAAATCAAATGTTTTTAGCATATCAAATCTCCAGTGATGTGAATGGGAACTCACAGGACCTCGAGTTCTCAACAATTACCAAAATCAGGCCATTTCTACTTACTGGTTTAACTGTGTGCCTGCCTTTCTGCATTCTTGCTTCTCTGTTTCACATCCTTCTTTCTAAAATCCATTTTTCTTGCATCTGTCAAAGTTGGTTGCAGACATACTAACAGCAAACTGTACCTTAACACAGGGGATGACAAAACTCACTATTTTAATGAAAAAAATTCCCATAATTTGCTTCCTTTTTGGAAGAATTAGTGTCTCTCTAGAAAAATTTGTCTTTTCTCATGGGATTCTGAGGTATCTAGAACCCCATGAGGATCTTATGGATAAATGTCAGTGCACCTCTCTACAAATCAGGCACTGTTTTGAGACTGTGAATGGTGATTTCATTGGATTTTAGCAAGAAGCCACCGCATGCTCAAAGAAAGATGGAGAACTCTGAGAATGAGCTTTGCAAAGCTTATATTTGTTCCTTGCAAAAGTATCTCTTAAAATGTTCAAATTCTTGTCCATCTTATATCACTGGGGTTTAGCATGTTATAAATGGTTTAGACATGAATCAAACATCTCCCTCTCCCCTTGGCTTTGAAACTCTTTTCCTGAAATTTGACTGGGTCTGTATAGCCAGTGTCATTAATTCCCGGTGTAATTTTATGTAGTGAATTTTGTGCAAAGAACCTGGCAGTTTGACAGTAAATAATGATTCCAGGTCAAGAAATATGCTCTTAATTATTTCATGATCTCAGTATCTTACAGGAGGGCATTGAACAGGCCCTGGAGCAAGGAAATAAAATGTTTATTAATTCCAAATTAACCCCCCTGAATTAATTTCTTTAGATAGATACCAGCTATCCTGTTCTTTAGGGTGTCAAACCTGTGTTTCTTTGGCCAACTCTGAACTCAAGTGCACAAAGTCACCCAAAGAAATGTTTAATTTTCTAGAAAAATGTAAACATATAATGAATCTTCTTGTTAAAATGAGGAAAACAGAGCATATTTCGGGTTCTTCCATTTGAGTTTGGAAGACCAGATTGTGGCACATGTTTTTGAAAATATGACTAACATTTCAGGGGAATGTGATTCCAGTTTTCAAGCTCCACTGTTAGAACCTGTTGCAAGCTGGTGGTAAAACTCCTCTTTTGGCCTCCCAAATAGTGGCCCTACCTACAGTACAAAACATTCCTAGTTCTATCATCTTGGCATTAATTATCCTAATCTCTTTTCTAATGTTCAAGCTGTTAATTTAACCACGTTGTCTAAACTTGCATTGGAAATGGGGCTGGATTTGTTGCCTTGCATGTGCAGACAGAAAAGGTGAAGGTAGCTTATCAAAATAAGTATAAGATAACAGAACTCTGGGCTGGCAGAAAAAAAAAAAGAGAAAAGGAAAAAGAAATGAGCTTTTTTTGTGATTTTTTTTTTTTTTAATTGAAGAATTCTGAGTTTATCTGAAGCTGGCTTTAAAAACAGGTGGAGCCTCAAGAAATCTGCCTTCCTAAATACTTTCTCTAATAGAGAAAAGGTAATTTCTTAGCTCTGTCTGTGGGGATTTAAACACAGGCCACTGAGCTATGAACAGGAGGTACAAATGTCAGATTCACACATATCTTACTCTTCCTTTTATGGACAATGAAAATTGTTCCTGTCCATATTGAATTTTCATACAAGTACCATTTTGCACACAGAAGTTTTGTAAGCATCAGTGAGTTAAATTAATCTCTTAATTGGCTGGCTAAGATCTCCAATACAATGCAGACAGAATACCTTAATCTACACAAAACTGGTAAATCTCCATAAAAATCCTGGTGAACAAGTGGTTGTCACAAGATTCATTATAAGAAATCTTGTGGGCCTGGCCACCTCAGCAGATGTGTCTGTGTGGGGTGTTGAGTGGCCTGTCCCCTCCTTTCAGAAAGTAACATGTTACCTCTGACACAACTGTCTTTAAATCACATAAGTGACTTCAGTTTTTATGCTGACAATTCAACATCTTAGCCAAGCTTTAATCTAGAAAACTGTTGGCTTTTTGGTAGTGAGACTTGTGAGTTGTAATTGCACAACTGAGGAAATTAGTGTGTGAGAGTTCAAAGGGCCAGACTGGATGGTGCGATGGTCTGTTCTGGCCCCAGATGGTGCAAACTGGTAGGAGAATGTGGCCTCCCCTCTGCTTGTTTGACAATAAAAGAGTGGTACTATATAAATAAAAGTTGGTTGTAGAAATTGCACATAAAATGTATGAAATGTACACCTATACTACAGTGTAAATAGTGGCTTCTATCAGTAATATTACATAAAATATGAATTCACATGGAACTGCCTTTTGTTGTATGTTATATAGAATACATTTTCTGCCAAAAACATTGAGCAAAGATGTTTGAGGATAGGAAGGAGATTTTAATGTTAAAACCCCTTGTGTCGTCTCTTCCCCCCTCCGCTTTTTTTTTCCCCCTCTGTTTGAGAACAAGGGCTCAGGACCTGCTGTAACGGTCCCTGTCCTAGCAGGGCTTTTTGAACACGGGTTTTCGCTCCTTCTGTGCACTCCTCACTTGGCTGCCATTCCATTTGACTCCAAAAGAAGCAAGTACAAATTAAAGAAAGAATGCAGCCCTAACGCCTACACCCAGGAGCTTTCAAAACAGAAGGCTGCTACACCTGTGGGGATAGAACAAGTGTATCAGTGTCCTGGGCTCTGCCCTGGCTCGTCTGCCTTTGTTAGCTGGAATGTGCCGATGAAACAATCAGGTGCAGTAGGCGCGTGGCAGCCTGCTTAAAAAACGATTCTTTGGAGACAGGGAGTGGGCTGTGAATCATGCATCCACATAATCTGATGATAACAATTTTAAATGTGGTGATTAGTATATAATGGAAAGTATTGTGCTATTTGGTATGGTTTGTCTGCCTCTGCACTACCCAGTGTTTAAAAGGTCCCATCTTCTATGCAAAACCTGATTCATTCTAGTAGCAAAAGAATAAGGCAACTTTAGGAGTGTTTAGGTGCTTACATCTTCCTCACTCACACAGCACATGCATGCGTGTACATATACAGGCGATTACCTTTTGGCTCACTGTCCCAGCCTAAAAGCACGGACGTGTTCCTGGGCAGCCCACAAAGCAGGATACCTCACCTTGGAGCTTCCAGGCTCAGTTGTGAACTCCAAGTACAGGCAAAACCAGCCTTTAGGTGCTATGCAGGCATCTAGAAGTGTGGAAATTCTGTTGAGAATACCAGCTCAGAATTCAAGATGCATCAAGGTGTTCAACTTGACAAACATGGCCAGCAAGATGCAGCTTTATGACTGGTCCTTTACTTCAGATGCCTTTTGTGAGACTACAGTTGCAAGTATATAGCTGTCCCCTGTGTATACCAACTGAACACAAGTAATCATCGGTGCAATTGAGGGGTGTTGGTGTTAAAAACATTAAAAAATAGAGTGGGAATCTCTGGGGTTTGATGGGAAAATTGTGAGGCAGAAAGGCTGTGTTTCAATTGTGCCAGTGATTGAAATGCACAATTAAGTTTTTTCACTTTGGGACTAGACATGTGTCGTGTTTGCTTTTGGTAAGATTCCTTTTGGCAGTATCTTGTAGCATCAACTTTCCATTTCAGGGTTTAGCTCACTGGGCATTTATAATCCAAATAGATTCAGGGCAAATACCTGTTGACAGGGAAGAACAACAAAGGAAGCAAACAAAAATAGAGAAGAAAAGCCATGGCAAAGCCAGGTGCCCTCATGAAGTCCTCTGACAAGATGAATCATGATTTGGGAGAATTAATAACTGTAGACAGCATTGTAAGTTTTTCCTTTTCTAAATCACTGAACCTGTGTGTGTCCTTGCCATGAATACATAACAAATATGATCGGGAAGTGAATTAATAGATCATTTGGCTTCTATTTACTCGTATACAGGAGTTCATAAAGAATACCTATTTTTCACGTAGCTTTAGGGCCAGATGTAGTTCTTGCTTTGGCCAAGGTGTCCATCATGTATGAATGATGTGCATAGAAAACCCAAAAATGCAATCATTTTGGATATAATGAAAAGATACATAAAATACATGAGTGAAATTTGTGCCTATGAATTTCATCTCGGCTTTAATCTTGAACAATGCAAGCCAGGGTGGAGGATATCCATCCAGCATTGGCATCCTGCTTCTCTTTGACTGAAGGATGTAGCTACAAAGATATTTACATAATGAGGCTTTAGATACCCCACTGAAGTGGCTGCCTGGATACTCGTATGAGTCTGATGAAAACTGTAATCAGGTTTGAAGAACCAATGACTAACTCTTATACAAGTTAATTGGATTGTAGACAGAAGTGTTACTTTCCTGGAAGCATTTGCAATGAAGCAAATCTTCAGTGTATGCACACACACACACACGCACGCACACGCACACACACNTAAAAAAGATAAAAAAGAAAAGGGGGAAAAAAGTAGAGAATGTGTAAAAAGGGCAGCTATTGTTGGCAATGGAAAAGCTTCTAGCCTCCACCTGCCTTGCTCGTGCCAGTATCTTTAAGTACCACCTTCCCTGACATGCTGAATTCACATTGCTGTCAAACCTGAGTATTAGGTGGATAGATATGCAAGCCCACACTGGCAGCCAGAACATTTAGGGGAAGTGTCAACAATTTTCTGCAAACATTGTATGTGGTATCTTGCTGGGAGTTTGCTCAGGAGCACATGCACAGTGTGAAGCAATGTGCTTGTATTTTACAAGCTGCACGTTGTGTGCCAGTCAACTGCACTGCCTGGCAATGGAAAAAATTATATTGATGGGGGATCTCTGACAGCTGAGGATCAGACTGCCGAGCCTGATGCCAAACAATAATAAATGTACGTGTTGGGAAATCTCCCTGGATAACCGAGGTTACACTCTGACCTAAATGATAGAAAAGCAAGAGAATAAATTCTTCTGCACACTAGTCTCTAAATCCCCAGACCTCACTGCACTGTAATAAACATGACCTGATATTGCCCACAGTGCTGGAGATCCTGTTACCTACCGAACGCAAGGCTGCAGTTGCACAAGCATTTCAAGCAAGTGCAAGTCTGCTGCTGGAAGGAGCAAAGCTGCATCACCTGAGCAGCATCCTAGAGCAGGGTCTAGGGCATGGTTGCTGGATTTTGGAGGAGCTCTGAAAACAGTAGCCAGGGCTGTTTAATATGGCTCAGTCCTGCTTTGTTCATTGGGCTGTGAGCTGCAAGCCTGGGAGGGTGAAGTTTATGTGTCAGGAGATGCATTTGATGAGAAACTTTGCTGCTGAGGGCTTGTGAGTGGGACAGAGCACAAAGGGGAATGCTGTGAAGTGAGGTGGGAGTTAACCTCTATTTGGGACTTAGCAAGAAAGGTAAGGTGGGGCAAAATTGTGATGGGCTTTGAAGATAAGGCCAAGAAATTTGTGCTGCATAAGATGAAAAAGGGGAAGGGCTTACACCAAAGGTAGCACATAGCCATCAGTAGAAAAGAAAAGGTTAGCAGCAGCATTTTGATTATCTCAAGGGGGACCCTTTTATAGCTGTTCATAGCAGAGCAGAGAGGATTACAAAAATCTGACGTAAGTTGTCCAAGATTTGGACGAGAGCTCTGCCCTTAGTGTTGGGTCTGGAAATCCTTGTCAGTTATGCTTAGCCGGCATTGTAAACATGCAAGGATAGACTTGTTTCTTAGCCTGGGGAACTTAAACAGATACACAAAAACCCTGACAGCTTTTAAGTGTGGCTCTCCTGTTTGTACTAATCACTGCAGCCCACTCTTACTGTTTCAAACCCAATAAAATGAGGAAATGAAAATGAAAACTAGCTCTGGTCTATGACTATCTTATCTCCTTGTCGACTACAAGGGTAATCTGGCATTTTAAAACAATTCTACTTGCTTACAAAGCCCCTTTTAATTATGGAACTGGAGAATCTCTCTCAGAGCACAGATATTAACTCCTTCGAAGTAACGTGAGTGAAGTCAGCTGCTGCTGATGATGCACAGCTCTCCCAGTTAGACAAAACCATACATCCTAATTCCAGGGTTCAGTTAAGCCCAAAGAATGGAAATAAATGTACATATGTTTCAAACTCTTCTCTGACCACTCTGCTTCTTTGTTGTTCTCCAGGGTAGAAAACCATGCACAGAACAGCAGCATTTTTTTTTTCCATTTAATAACAGTGGTACTACTAATAATAATACTTCTCTTCTATTATATAAAATAGCCATCACAAGGGAAATTAAGACAATATTGTTTTTTCATTTGGAAGCAATGGATTTTAATTCCATTAAAAGAACTGAGACAATCACAGTCCTCTCCCTACAGATATTCCTACTGAAAATGAGGTGGAACACATTATGTTGCAGTCTTAATGCATTCTTTTGATGAAGCCACAGAAATGCCACTAGCAAACTGTGTAAAAAGACTTACATACAGATTTTTCAATAAAATTTTCTCAGATATAAGAGTTATCTAATATTTGTAGCAGTATACAGGATATATAATGAATTAATAAAGTCTACTATGCTATAGAGAAACATATTTATATTGACCCAACTTATTTTTTAAGTAAATGGAGGTAAAACCTCCATTAAATTTTGCACTGCTACCATACCATGCCAACTAGCACCAACAGGTATATAAGCTAAGGTAGGAAAATGAGTTCTTTTTTTGTGGGTCGACACAGCTTGTGCTGGGGTAACTGGAATGCAAAGGTCATACTGAGAAATCCTGTAATAAACAAGCTTGAATAGAGGCATTGCAGTTAAGTATAGCAAGAAAATTCTCAATAAATTCAGACCTTAGGGAAATTTTCGAATAATAAGCCAAACTTTACTGAGTCTGTGGTGATGGGGTGAGGAATACAAAAATGTCTACACATTATATATTGTCTAATTTGTGCAGGCCTGGCCTTCTCCCAAGTAAAACCTGCCTCCCTAAGTTGCTGAGGCTTGAGAAATAAAAGAGATCAGTATTGTCCATGACAGCGTCAAAGAAACAGCCTGGGTAAACAGGGGTCCTGGTTAGATCCCCTATTTTCCAGATTTACCTGTGGCAGCATGCAAGAGACCCACTTTTCTGGAGATGACTGCTGTTCTGAGATGATCCTCTTTCCCCGACCTCCCTCTCAGCCACTACAGCAGGTCCCTAGTGAGGTGGTGGCTGAGATGTGTGTACTCAGAACCAGCTGCAGACCCACAGCTCTGCCCCCTTTCACTCTCTGGGGGAGGCAGAGCTGCTCCTATGGAGGAAAAGTGGCAGCTCAAATATGAGGTGTCAAAGGCTGGGGGACCTAAAGGCACCTCCTGAATCACCTGCTGGCAAATGCAAACACCCCTTCCTCACATCAAAAATAAAATAGATTGAATTGCTTTCCTGTCTTTTGAGTTCAAGCATGCTGTTCTGAACAATACAATGTAAGAAAACTACTGTTGTTGTTTTTTTTAAAAAATATTTTATCTGCCTCAACAGAAATATTATTTACAGGTGTCTGTGCAACCCAAGACACTATGGAGGAACTTCAGCATTGTAGCTGAAGACAGACTTGTGGCCTACTAAAAAAGAATAGAAAACTGAAATATATTCTCTTCCCTCATGCCAGCCCATTGTTAGAACAGTGTGACAGTAACAGTCAGGATGAGCACTCTTGAATCACTTAATGCTGGTATATGACTACACTGTATGGTATTTCTTTTGTTGGGCATGCTGTATTTGAATGTCATATTTTCCTCGTGAAATGCTCTTCTGGTTTGTTTTCTCTTCTTGTTCTGGTTATTTTCCTCTGGGCTTTTATATCCACCCTCCCAGAAAAGGGGGAAATAAAGAAAAGTTCAAACCCCAGCAAACGGCAAACACTAAATGTAAAATTTTGTTACATAGGATTGTTAGCAGAGCTCTTTCTTTGACTTATCTGTGTGTTCATTCCACATATGTGGTGCCCTAAATTTTGATTTCCCTCACACAAACACATTTGCTCAAAGAAACAAGAGGTTCAATGTGTTGTGTTCAAGCAAGAGCTGTTTAATTTTGGGTTTGCCGTTTTGCTGATTTAGTGCCCTAAGGAAGTATGATACATATCCATTCATGCATCATCTGTAAAAACTTGTGGATGTACATCCTAGCCTTTCATTAATGTTAATGGTGCCCAACCCCTGAATGTACACTATGTCTTAACACTCCACAAGTTAACTGAGTTCATGCCATAAACATCTTGTTCCCGTTTTTGTAGCATAGGCTGACTTTTTTGGTGGGGAGAAGTGGAGCTTGGAGTTAGTATCTGCAATCTGACTGTGCACCTGAGAAGTTATTTCCTGCTCTTAAGCTGAAGAGTTTTCAGTGGATGCAGGCATCTGAAGAAAAATGCAACGCTGTTTGCTCCCGTTCCAACTGTCTCCTTGCAATCTTGTAAATTAAAGTGGTTGCAGTTGGATTAGGTGTGTTATTTTATGAACAATATTATAGTAATGAGATGAATGTTTAGCATCTTCTGCAGAGTGATGCTTGTACAAGGGCAGGGTTACATTTGCAACTGAAATAGCATATTTAAATAATATGTGGAGAATGCACTGTGAAATAGTTTGAGCTGATGAAACCCTGAGAAGTTTTGAGTCATGTGAAGCATTTAGACAGTTAAATATGAAGATATCTTGGGCTTTTTTTTCCCCTAAAAGAAACCCCAACTATCAAACTGTTATCAAGCTTATAGAATCTCCCCTGGGATTCAGCCAAAAATCAACTGTAGAGGCAGTTCAGTGCAGATGTAACCAGCTGCAGTATCCCCTAATATAGTGGGGAAGAATCTGATGTGAACGTGCCACTGAAAGCTTTTTTGGCACAGTGCTTGTTTGCGTAATTCAGAACTTCAGCACAGGGTTTCTTTAATAAAATACTGATTCTACAGGGGCAAGATAACTTCCTTAGCTTGGTTAACACTGGCCTAATGAGAAATTGAAATACATTTTTCCTAATCCTCCTTCATCTCTGCAGAAATCACTTTTTGATTGAGGTCAAACTTTAGCTTTGGCAAGTCATGCAGGCCCTCGTTAGGCTCTGATTGCATGCATATGATTGTCCAAAATGCACAGTAGGCAAAGGGTCAAGGATACAAAGGCTGCTGTTGTTTTTTCTTATTTTTCCCAATGCACCCAGCATTGTGGAAAGTATTTATCAGCCTTTGGTCTGTGTCCCTGAAGCTTCACTCTTGATGTGCCTTTTCAGTGTTCCCCAAGGAATCCTGTTAAATTTGGATCCACTCATCCATGCAGTGGTGTGTGACTGTTATTTTTTCTAAAATGACATGGGTGGCAAGATGACAGTGGCTCAGAAAAGTTAAATCTCTTCATAGTCCAGTATGTTTTTGTTATGGGGTAACCACAGCACATGTGAATATCTGAAATACATTTAATTGCTGCAAACAGAGATGCTGTTTAGACACAGGCTCTTGTTACTGAGAAGCGGTGTTGACAGTCCCAGAGGGTATTTTGGGACTGAAGCCTCTGCAAATGAGGGTAAAGAAAGAAATTAAGACTCTCTGTGAGTCTGTGGATCTGGGGCATCCACTTTGTTACACGCACATCAAGGTTGTGACTCACTAAATGTGTGACAAAGCCACAGATGAGGCAATAAAAGCCAGCAAGGTGTGTTTGGCTTGGCTTGGCCTGGCCCCACTAGCTACTGGGAGGAGAAGGAGATTCCATATGGGAAGAAGGAATGGGGATATTTCTCTGAGAAATTTATAACTCTACATCTACAGATGCATGCTATACAAATTGTTCACATGAAGTACATTAAATGCAACCCTCCTCTAACTTGGACTGAGCAAAGAGCTACATTTTGACTTCTTCAAATAAGTGTAATTGTTACCAGATAATTTTTATCTGTTAAATGAGGTCTGTTCATTTTCTAAATGGCAACTGATCTCTTTTTTACTGTATTAATGTCTTTTTTTTTTTTTTTTGAGGCAAGGAAATAATGCACTGAAGAGCAATGCTCTTGAGAACTGACAAACTCTCAATACAGGGCATGGCTGGTGGGAAAAAATGCTCTGACAGGTGTCAGTTAAAAAGCATTAGTTACAGCAATATTGCTTCTTTTTGGGCGTTGTATGAAAAACAGAGGCAAACTTTTTATTTGCACAAATATGAGTATTTCACACTGCACAGGAACACTTTCAAAGCACTTTTGGGGGGAGGTCTGTGTTCTCGTCGTTGTTCCTGAAAATTGTGTTTTAAGAAGATAGCTCCAAAGGGAAATTTAAACCGGTTTTTCCATAAAGGAAATAACTATCCCATTTGGCTATTCTGGCATTTTTCTTTGTCTTTCTCCTTTCTTTTCCTTCTTTCTGCTTTCTTTTACTTCTTTCAAAAATTTTTTAAAATGGAATTTAATAGATTTTTGTTTTATCTTAAAAACTCAAGATATTGGCAACAAAAATAATAATACTTTCCTAATTTAGAAGGACATTTCAATTACTATTTTTCAGTTGAATTCCTGTCCCACCCTTATACTTGTGTGGCATGGATGTGCTCAAACTCTTGAAAGTAATGTAGCTTCTCTGCTCATTTATGCAAGTTGAGGACTCCAGCAGCAACTCAATGATAGTGTAATCCAAGTGGTGCTGTACTGGTAGCCAAGACATTCTATAATTTCAAGGGAAAATACAACCCTGCAGATTTTCTTCACCATTTCTTCCCACAAAATGATTTTGAGGGAAATTATAGTAGTAAAAAATTACACAGTGTCAGTGAGTTAGTCCTGACATAGCACATGGAATGCCAGTTATCATACAGATGTGGTATAAATTAACCCTGGTAGAATGAGACCAACGGGAGGACCATTCTGCAGTTTCCAATTACTTAGTGTTGCTTTAATATGCAGGCCTGCATCAAATAAATAAAGAGGTTCCTTTTTTTTTTTTAAATTAATTTAAGCAAATTTTAAAAATAAGATGATCTTAAGCCAAAATTTTACTCCCAGAAGGAAAATGTATGCTGCTTCAACACAGTTCTTTGTTAAAGCATCAGTTTGATTTGCAGCTAGGAATCCTCAAGTGCCTTTAGCTTTGACAGCTATTGACAGGAGTGGAGAGCACTCAAGGTGTCAGCCTCCTTTAGACTGACAGGAAGGCTTTGAATGGAGCTATAAAGCATAAGCTGCCATAAAGCTGAAACCAAAGGCTTTACCTGGCTGTTTTAAAATCTCATAACCTTGGTGGATCAGGTTCTTGAGACTGGGAGTGTTTGTAACACACACTAACTAGAGGGTTACACACTACAGGGCAATGTATCCAAATATGTGGGACCACAGCAGCATTCCCTGAGTCTGGGAATGGTCCCAGTTTATGTGTCTGCTGCCCTCTCATTTGACATATCAGGTCAGGGACCCAAAGCTCAAGTGACTTAAGAACCAAGGCTCTGCAGCTGGCTGGTTTAGCAACATATATCCAGGTTGGACTGACAAAAGCATAGGATTTGTAATATGCTTACTAGAGGTAACCTGAGAACGTTGAAGAAGTCCACACTTAGAAAACAAGACTATAAATATCTATGTAGAGGATTTTTAAGTGATTAATATTTTCAAATAAAGCAATTTCTTAATAACAAAGAATTTTTTTTAACAGTCCAGATTCAGAAAAACTGTTATGCCCATACTCAGCACTAAGAAGAGTGCCACTTGAGGGAGAAAGTGAATGGGCTTGAATATGGCACTTGGTAGCCGTTAAAGGATTTCTTTTAATTAAAGCCTTTAACTGAATGAGATTATCAAGATGTATTATGTTAGACATTTTTGTCTTGAACAATTTGCAAGGGTTTTCATGCTGTAGTATATCTGGATGGTGACTATGTTTTCCTCTGACTTTGTCAGAGGAAAAAATGTGTCTAAAAAGAGTCACAAGTATCTGACCCAAACAGCTAAATCCATCCTCATGTATGCTTGATTCTTCCCTCCCTTTCTAAATATCATGAGCAAGAGCCTTTAACACTGAAATTGATAAACTATGTGTCATGTTTCTATTTGGTAAACTGGAAAATAAAATAAGTGACATTGTGTGTTTAACTGGAGTAGGCAATAATGTGGGGTTTTTCCCACAGAATACTTGTTTTTTAAATTATTAACTTATCAGCTACATTAGCTGTGATTCCTTTTTACAGGTCTACCCTTTGAAATAAATTTGAATATTTGTCCTGAAGTAATTTGTTCATTTCCACTGGATGTTATATTATGATTTATGAGATTGGTTCTGCTCAAATGGGATTTTGTACCTTCTTTTGGCAGAGTAAAAAAATCCATTTCAGGGAAATCTTAGTAATTCAGACCAAACATTCATTGCTTAGTATACATTACTTTTATACTCTCCTGGGTCACCTGAAGCAATCCTGGACTAAAGAAGGCAAATTCCTTAAAACACAGGACATCGGATGGCTGTTCTTGGGGAGACATTTGTGGAATTGTCTGAATTGAACTGATGTCACATCTTGGTTTTGTGAAGACATTACCTAAAATAGGAGGGCAGAGAGGTGTTTTCCACCTGCTTATTCTGGAATACGTGCCCACAAAGAGGTCCTTTCTTTGTATGACTGGATTGTTGTAATTCTGATGCTGTATTCATTTAGCTATCTGCTATGGATCTAATTTATCTGTAACAACAAGATGTGACCAGAGTAAATATATTCCTGAGCATTTTGTTGTTCAGCTGCTTCTGAGGGTGGTCTCTCATGTTCCATTTCTGGATGCTGTGGTGACAAGTTTGAGAAAAGTAGCTGTCCACCTGGATATTTCCCCTTGGTTGATCTTCCTTTCCTTGTGATTCTTGTATACAGAATTGTTTTAGAGCTGAATTTCAGTGCTAGGTACCTTCTCTTTAATATAAGGACTAAGCCATTCAACTGAAATCAAACTTATGGCACTATTCATAGTAAATTCACCTTCTTTAGGGTCGATAAAAGATGTATTTACTTTCTGTGATGGAAATCTTTCTCTCTGTGTGCATATCTTAATTTCTGTGTTATATATGAGTGTGGCTTTGTTGAAATACTGCCACAATTCTGTTGCTCTGGATTACTTCATGTCCAACTAGATACAACTTTCCTTTGTTTCAAGGTTAACATATANCCCATACTCAGCACTAAGAAGAGTGCCACTTGAGGGAGAAAGTGAATGGGCTTGAATATGGCACTTGGTAGCCGTTAAAGGATTTCTTTTAATTAAAGCCTTTAACTGAATGAGATTATCAAGATGTATTATGTTAGACATTTTTGTCTTGAACAATTTGCAAGGGTTTTCATGCTGTAGTATATCTGGATGGTGACTATGTTTTCCTCTGACTTTGTCAGAGGAAAAAATGTGTCTAAAAAGAGTCACAAGTATCTGACCCAAACAGCTAAATCCATCCTCATGTATGCTTGATTCTTCCCTCCCTTTCTAAATATCATGAGCAAGAGCCTTTAACACTGAAATTGATAAACTATGTGTCATGTTTCTATTTGGTAAACTGGAAAATAAAATAAGTGACATTGTGTGTTTAACTGGAGTAGGCAATAATGTGGGGTTTTTCCCACAGAATACTTGTTTTTTAAATTATTAACTTATCAGCTACATTAGCTGTGATTCCTTTTTACAGGTCTACCCTTTGAAATAAATTTGAATATTTGTCCTGAAGTAATTTGTTCATTTCCACTGGATGTTATATTATGATTTATGAGATTGGTTCTGCTCAAATGGGATTTTGTACCTTCTTTTGGCAGAGTAAAAAAATCCATTTCAGGGAAATCTTAGTAATTCAGACCAAACATTCATTGCTTAGTATACATTACTTTTATACTCTCCTGGGTCACCTGAAGCAATCCTGGACTAAAGAAGGCAAATTCCTTAAAACACAGGACATCGGATGGCTGTTCTTGGGGAGACATTTGTGGAATTGTCTGAATTGAACCGATGTCACATCTTGGTTTTGTGAAGACATTACCTAAAATAGGAGGGCAGAGAGGTGTTTTCCACCTGCTTATTCTGGAATACGTGCCCACAAAGAGGGCCTTTCTTTGTATGACTGGATTGTTGTAATTCTGATGCTGTATTCATTTAGCTATCTGCTATGGATCTAATTTATCTGTAACAACAAGATGTGACCAGAGTAAATATATTCCTGAGCATTTTGTTGTTCAGCTGCTTCTGAGGGTGGTCTCTCATGTTCCATTTCTGGATGCTGTGGTGACAAGTTTGAGAAAAGTAGCTGTCCACCTGGATATTTCTCCTTGGTTGATCTTCCTTTCCTTGTGATTCTTGAATAAAGAATTGTTTTAGAGCTGAATTTCAGTGCTAGGTACCTTCTCTTTAATATAAGGACTAAGCCATTCAACTGAAATCAAACTTATGGCACTATTCATAGTAAATTCACCTTCTTTAGGGTCGATAAAAGATGTATTTACTTTCTGTGATGGAAATCTTTCTCTCTGTGTGCATATCTTAATTTCTGTGTTATATATGAGTGTGGCTTTGTTGAAACACTGCCACAATTCTGTTGCTCCGGATTACTTCATGTCCAACTAGATACAACTTTCCTTTGTTTCAAGGTTAACATATAATGCAAATGCAGTATGTACCTACATCTTAATGCAGGTCTTGAACAACTGATCTATTCCCATATGGATAACACCTTGGAAAGCTGACAAAAACAATTGGAGAGAGCAGGGGAAATAGAAGAAAATTGTACTTCTGCTTCCTACAGTTGTTTAACTTGAAAAAGTATTCAATAACTGTCCTAAGGAACAATGGCATAGTCAAATGCAACAAGTCAGTTTTATTGAATTAACTTCTGCTGTTAGTTTCTTCAAAGTCAACAAAGCAAACAAAATCTGTTTCATGCATAATTAGGGAATCATCAGTAGTTTTGGTACTACAAATATTTCAAGTTCTTACAAAATATAAATAGCTTTCCTTAAAATATTGGTATTCTCCAACAATCACCATAGGCAATGCAGACTTCTAAGTCTGGTGAGCTGAATCTGCTAAAGTCACTTCCACAAGATGAAAGGACAGAGATGCTAAGCTAAGGACTGCATTTTTCCAGGAGGGAAGTGTAAGGACTTTGTTTCTTTGTCTCAAAATTAATTTATTCTTTATGCCAACCAGCAGCATGACTGTTGCTTCTCCAGAAGACCTGGATATGCTATTATTCTCTTGCTGGCTGGCCTTTTTTTTTTTTTTTCCCCCCCAGTTTTTTTTTCTGTTTTTTTGAAGGGGTATCTGTCTTCCAGAAGAGGCATTCTTCGCAACACAAATTGCTGCTTTTTGGGTGAAATATAAATGCTTGCTTTCTGTGCATCCCAGATGCCACATATTTTTAGTGTACAGTGTGCATAATTGCTGTGTGCATGCATACTTGTCAGTCTGTACAGACACACATTCACACACAAATG
>VXBB01005685.1:123693-193737 GCA_013399915.1 Illadopsis cleaveri | reverse complement strand
AGAAACAAGTTTGTTGGCTTTTTTTTACTAGTCTGGGACCGTTTGATGTTCTGAGCTCACCAGGAGGGATCCCACAAGGCAGGGGGAGGGCTGGTCCTCCTGGGGCCGATGCTCAGCAATGCAAGGCTGGTCATCTGGCATCAACCCAGACCCACTCCAGAGCAGGGCCCATCAGGAACTGACCTCCTGCTCTGCACTTTTCAAGACCTTGAGCAGCCAGCACAAATCCAGGTGGAGGTGTGGGAAATCTATCCTGCCTTTAACAAAATCTTGTAACGTTAGAAGCTTTCCTACAACACTTTTCTGTTGAGACTGCAAAAGAGCTTTTGAGCCATTGCCATGTTGAAAGTTTGTATAAATTATTATTTTTTAATGAATGAAATCAAAAGAGAATAGCTTAAGTTTTGATTTGAGACCGTGAACTAAAGACAGAGGTAATGGAATAACCCTGGAGACTCCTTATAATTGAATTCAATAACAGTCTGTGTAGCTGTTTTTTGAAGGATTGTAACAAAATCGCACTACCCATAGGACAAGTACTTACCCAGACTCCACAGTAGTCCCTTTCTGAAGCACTTCATACAAGGGAAAGTTGTTTAGGAGGGAGCTATGTTGCTCAGCAACACTATGTATTTAATTTTTTTTCTTTTTTTTTTTTTTAACATTTCATAGCTCATGGGATTTTAGGCACTACAGCTAATTTATATGAAGGCTCCACTGTAATTTTCTGAAGTTTATTTAACTGTATGAAAACATTTCCAAATAAATTATGTAATCTGCAAGATATGTATGTTATTTTTGTGCTGCTTTGCTGGTATGTCTACTAAAGTACTATTTGATAGGGCTTGGAGCTGAACTGGGATGTCATCTGTTCATTCACTGATTGAAATTTTTGTTTGGGTAGCTTCACTCTGCTGCCCACTAAGAGATAGGGAGAACCCTTTTACAATTCAACCTGTTATTTATCTTTATATGTTTTATACAACTAAAAACCTGGTTGAAAAGTATGCAGGGTAAGAACCTCTTTGAGGCTCTATGAGAAGATTCCAGTTACAGGTATTCAACCAGATTCCAAAGACACAGTTCCCCCCTGCTCCCCGCCTCTCATTTAAATAAATAAGATAGATCAATCCCTAATAATTTCCCACTCTGACATACCCTGTTTATGGAATTACAGGAGTTATATGGAAGTTTATGTGCCTATGCTCACCCTGCTAAATGCTGTTTCTTGAGAGTGACCATTAAGGAGTACAAATAAAGCCTGAGAAAGGCTTGTGGCTATATATTGGTAAGGCAAGTTTTTCTTTACCCGGCTCCCCCTGCTCCTGGAAAGCTTCCACACCTTCTGGCCTCATTACCCATGTTCCTAGTTTCCTCATTACTTGTTCTCGTCTACTGCTGGGCAAATCCTGCAAAACAGTATTCATAACATGTGTTCAAAGACAGCCCACACTAACTGCCATGCCTCTAATGCATTTCTGTGAACAGGGGGACAAGCAAATATTTGTTCACATAAATACTGCTGAAAGAGAATCTTCCATGGGTAACCACTGATGTCTGTAATTGCAGAAGGGTTGGGGTTTGGGGGAGAAGGGTGTGGAAGGTAGGTTGGTATCATCATTTTGAAAGCACTTTGTGGGTTTGACAGTTAGGAAGTAAGTTATATGATAACTTATTGTTTTGTGATAGCTTCTGCTCATCATACTGCTAAGTCAAATTCCCATTCTCCCTTCAAGAACAAAATCTCATTCCAGAGAGAAGTGTGAGCACGATCTGTTGGTGCAACTTGACAGCAATAAACCATCTGATACATAATCAAAAGTAAAAAATGGTTCTGTACCAGCCCAGGTCTTTCCAAGAGTAATGCACAAAGTGGAGTTGGAGGATTGATGAGACACTGCTGAAGACAGAAAATATACTCATTTTTGTTCCCATCACTTAGAGGAGTCCCAGAATTAGGTCAGCTGTAAGCTGGGAGGTACTGCAGCCAAGGCATCTCATAGTCTTCATCAGGGGCTTTGGCTGGTAATAAACAAAAGGAAGCTGTGACAGTGGCAGAGAGGATAATTTGGTTCAGGAGACAGCCATTGCAATATGAGGAGAGCTTAAAATGTGCTGCTTTCCATGGAGCTTAGGATATAGTTCACATTTATAAAAAAGGAGTGTTAGGTGCTTGAAAAATGAGAAAGGTTATCCTTAGTAACTGTGTATTTGCATTTCAAAGTGGTAATTATAGGTATGTGTACACACAATTAAATAGGCTGCACAGAGTGAAAATAAACAAATAATCAGTGCTATTAGGCAAGGCTTAATGAACATTTTTGTTATAACATAAATTAATATGTGTTCTTTGAAAGAACAACAAAATGAAGTATTTCTGTTTGAGATTCTCAAGGATTATACAAACAACAAGTGGGCTAAAAAAACTAAGGGTGTAAAACCCTTTGACACCAACCTGTACTTTTAAGCATCCAGAAATTGGACCTGGCCAGCTATCCCTATGCAAGCTTTTTCATTCCCTTTGGTAATACATTCAGCAAGTTGCTGTGAACTCTAGGCAATCAGACACATAGATGGCATACCTAAGGCTTGCTGCAGCAGGCTCCATTGACGTTTGCACTGTTGGAACCCATCCTAACACAGTTTTTATGAATATGTAACATGCAAACTGGATCTTGCCCAAGACCTGCTTCAGTTTTAATGACTCTGCTCCTGTTTGCACACACTGACTGCAAACTATTTATCTGTAGGTGAGCTAAGCAGATCCAGGAAATGTTAGCCATTTTGACTTTGGGGTTTGGTGACAGGAATTGTACGCCAGCTGCTTTTTCTTGCAAACATTCCTCACATTTCTGACACACAGTAGGGTGGATGCATGTTGTGTAACAGCATTTTAACCTCAGCATTTAACTGGTCAAGTGACAAAATGCTGAAAGAAAACTAGTATGTTCAAATGACATTGGCCAATACTTATCTCACATACCAAATAACCACTCTATTTACTGTGGCTAGTCCTGAAAAAAAATCTCTTCTTGGAAAAAAAAGGGCTTTGTAAAATCCTGTCTTCACTGTGTTATACTGCCTGAGGACAGCAGCAACAGCAGAGTGACCTGCTCCAGCCACATGCCTTAAAGGATTGTCTCAAGAAAATTAGAGTGTAGCTGAGTCTCTGTGTCCATTCAGGCTAAGTAAAGACTTCTGTGCAGAATGTGCTCTCTTAGTTAGTTCTGTCTTGATTTTAGTTAGAACCTAGTAACTGGAAAATTTCACCCTCTCTCATAAAATAATTTTTCAAGGCAATTATCTCTCATTTTTCTTCTGATTTCCCCATGGCTTGGACTGGGGTTCGATTTTGAGTTCAAATATGTTCCAAGCTTGTTTGCTAAACCTCATCATCCTCTTGCATTCTCAGCATGCTATTGTACTGCCTAATCCTTGGTGGTAATCTGCCTTTTCAGATCAGTGCTTTCCTGGTATTATCAAAGAGATCAAAAAGAGTTTTCAGCTGGCTGAAAGCATCACTTAACACAGTAGGGATATCTGGACCTGCATCTACCTATGTGTCTGCAGTTTAAAAATCCAAAAACGCTTTTGAAACAAACCAACAAAAATAAATTGGAGTTGTAGCTGAGCTCTTAGTGAATGCAAAGCAAAATAGAAGATGTAGAAAGTGATTATACTGTCATTGTATCACCTCCTAGGCAGCACGGTATTCAAGTCTAACAATTAGTATTCCCATTTCCACTTCCGGATCTGTATATAATCCCAGTTCATCAGACAGCTTAATTAGAAAGGTATGATTTTACTGTTGCCTTAAAAAAGGAAAAAAAAGGGAAAGGAAAGGAAAGGAAAGGAAAGGAAAGGAAAGGAAAGGAAAGGAAAGGAAAGGAAAGGAAAGGAAAGGAAAGGGAAAAGAGAAAGGAAAGGGAAAAGANAAGAAAAGAAAAGAAAAGAAAAGAAAAGAAAAGAAAAGAAAAGAAAAGAAAAGAAAAGAAAAGAAAAGAAAAGAAAAGAAAAGAAAAGAAAAGAAAAGAAAAGAAAAGAAAAGAAAAGAAAAGAAAAGAAAAGAAAAGAAAAGAAAAGAAAAGAAAAGAAAAGAAAAGAAAAGAAAAGAAAAGAAAAGAAAAGAAAAGAAAAGAAAAGAAAAGAAAAGAAAAGAAAAGAAAAGAAAAGAAAAGAAAAGAAAAGAAAAGAAAAGAAAAGAAAAGAAAAGAAAAGAAAAGAAAAGAAAAGAAAAGAAAAGAAAAGAAAAGAAAAGAAAAGAAAAGAAAAGAAAAGAAAAGAAAAGAAAAGAAAAGAAAAGAAAAGAAAAGAAAAGAAAAGAAAAGAAAAGAAAAGAAAAGAAAAGAAAAGTGTGTTGTCAGTCCTGCTCAAAATATTACTTGCTCCCAAAACACTTAATATATGTATGTCTAAAATATCTTCCTATAAAATTTTTAGGTTTTATTCTCCTTTGTGAAAAATCCCTCAACCAAACACCATACAGTTTTTACAGAGCTTACAGCTTTTTCTTGGTTAAAAGGCAATTTCTTGAAAAAAAATCCAGAACTTTTTGATCAATGCTACCTGTTGTGAAGGTTTTTCTTTTTTTTGATGTTCTTATCATCTCTATTCTTAAAGTAGCCCTCAGTAGATAAACTATTAAAAACTGAGAGAAGCTGCTCACTAGGATAGAAATCAAGTGGTTTAATGACCTGTGGGAATTTAGAAATATTGCACGGGTTTTGTTATATAGGATATCTTCCAAAATGATGTTTCATATCCCGTAATTTAGGGCTGGCTGTACAGATTTTGCATACATTTATGTTCAGTGATATCAACCCTTCTACCAGGGAAAGGCTGAAGCTCCGTTGTGCAGGGAATGAATAACAGTTTCTGAGCATAACTGACTTGAACCACAAGTAGGTCCTGGAGAAGTCAGCTGCAGCTTCTGTCGTGTCAGGGAGGCAAGGGGGATGCATCTGAGGCAAAGTAGTGGATGCATCTAAGACCAGCCATGCTGACGTCCGTGATGTCCATTAGCATACTTGACCTGACTGGAGCAATAAAGAGCAGGGAAATGCCTGTGGAAGCACTGCCAGGTCACCCCTGCTGCTGTTCCTAGAGCTACCCTTCCCTTTGGCACTCTGAGCCAGCTGTGTCATCTCTGCTTTGCACTCACAGACTCACAGGCTGTGTAATGGACTTGGCAGGTTGCTCATGCTATTGAGAAGTGTTGCCATGACTAATGTAGGAGGACAGCCTTCCCTTAAAGCTTTTGTACTCCAAAATTCCTAATAAAGTGGTGCTGTATAAAAATGGGACAAAATAGGGAAAAAAACTGTTCACTAAATCTTTTCAGACTGAAATGAGTTTGGCATCATCAGCTTATGCTGTGGCCCAATCTTACAATTCGATGAGCAGAGTAGAAGTTCAGCCTGCTCTAACAGAAACAAGGTTTATGCTTATATTGCTCAGATAATCTAGATAAGGCAGGGTGAGCAAAATACAGCCTAGGTCTGATATTAAACCCTGATTATCACTAAGACCACCACACTACCCCCATCCCTGATAGCTGCTCTGGAAGGACCTAGTGAACAAAAGCCAACAAAACTGGCATAAATTTGGGGGACATATGCAAGATGTGGCCTGTCCCTTTATAGGGTCCCATTGTCTTCAGGTATCCAACAGGATGATACACTTTGCAGTAAGCACTTGCTGCTCCTTGTGGTGTGGTACAACCTGTTTGTGAGTTACATGTATATTCTTGTACAAAGTCTGTGAACGTGCATTGAACTCCTCTGCCTTTTCATCTCCTGTTCAGGGTACTTGCAATGTTGTTCTCATTTTCTAATCAATTGCACTTGTTGCTTGGGGGCGTTTGGTTTCATGCTGCTACACTGCACTAGCTGTCACGTCTATTTCTAGACACCCATCGTTATTGCACTTGGTAGAAGACACATTTCAGAGGTCTTTTTCCTTCCCTTCCCTTCCCTTCCCTTCCCTTCCCTTCCCTTCCCTTCCCTTCCCCTGCTGTCACGAGTGAGAATGAACTTTTCTAGCATTTCTTCTTCATCCAATAATGATCAATTTCTAGAATGCTGCAATATATACATACACATGACTATTCATTTTTTTACATACATTAAAATTGCCTTTTAATGACTATAATGTGAATTCAAATATTACTGTATTTTAAATACTTTCCAATGTCTCCTTCTGATGTAACATGTTCAATTTAAAAACAGGACAAATCAAAAAGAAATCCTTCCATAATGTTGATATCACAGCAACATGGAGGGGAAAAAAAAAAAAAAAAAGAAATCAGTCACTATTGTTGAGATTGTTAGAATAAAAGAAAGAGGTTTCCTTGCCTGAATAAGCTAATTATGAGATGTGTTTCAAAGTAAAGTATCTCTAGCAAAAAAATTGCCCATGACTCTGTAGACAGATGCATAGTACATTTCTTCCTCATCAGAGCCAGCTCAATTTTTTTTGAATGTGTGTGGGGTTAGATGTCACTGTTCTGGACAAAGACATGAAAATGATAGTTTCAAGCCTCATACTTGCTGTGTTAAGTGAATTTCTTTATGTCAATGTTATGTTAATTTCTTTATGTTTGTTTGGTTTTTTGGTTTTTTTTTGTTTGTTTTTTTTTGTTTGTTTGTTTTTTTAGCAAGAGAATTACATCACAGTTAGAGGATACAGCTACCAAAATATTTCCTCTATACCTTCGAGATGAGCAAAACTAGTATTTCTTTTGGCCTCTGGCTGGTTCTAAACTTTACTCTGAGCCCTTTGATAGGCCTGCCCATCCATCCATAGTTCTAAGATCCTTACAAAGGGATAGAAAAGGAACACTTATTTCTGTAGTTTGTAGAACCAAAGGGGACAGAAATATAGAGTAAGAGGAGGAACGTGTGACCAAACAGTGTGCCTTTGTGTGGAAGTGGGCCATGATTTGTGTGAGAAGTAGACACTCTTCTAAGTTGGTTCCACTGCCTGAGTAGTTATCAAGGAGAAAGTTGGACTGAACTCCCCTTACATGTTGTATTTCAGCAATATTTTATATATACTGTAAAGGTAAACCAAAATTGATACTGAATGCAACCAGGCAGCAAATAGCAAAGGGTTGTGTTCAAAAGTCTTCTACAACTCAAACAAGTTAAATTCTTCCTTGAATTATCTTGCATCTATCCATTAGGTTTTTCATTCTTGAAGTAAAACGACACGGTTGGTGGTTCTAGTATTCCCTTAAAATATTTGCAACACACCTCTTTTGGCATTCTGTAACATGAACCTGAAACATCCATGAACATGAAATCCAGTCCTTGAAATTTTTGTTTGCTACAAAATCCTTCTCCAGGATAGTGACAAGCTACTAGAAAAGACACGGATGTAGAAGTCTCAGTTTGAATCCTCTATTGCAATGAAAACTGTTTTTGTACAAAGAACAAATTAGCTATTAGCAGTCCGGAGAGTGCTCCTGTGGCACAGTTCACCTAATGGACTTAACACTTACCTAAGACTTAAGAAACATAACTCCAAGACCTTATTCTGAAGCAGATAGGACAGAAAAATGAACTCAAGTTTTCCCACACTCTGGTAGGTGACCTAACCAAAAGAGCAACCTGGGACAGAGTTTCCACAGTTGTTCTAAGTTATTTGTTTGTCTCTCCCCGCTCTCTGCCAACCCCACCCTTTTATTTTGACCAAAAAATGATCATCACCCTGAGAAACTTCTCCTAAAACAAATCTAGTGAAAACTCACACAAATAGTTTTGGTTTCAAGGAATTTGTGTTTTTTAAAGAAAAAAGAACCCAAACCAAACAAATCCCCAAACACTGAATTGAAAGATTTCCAACAGGCTCTGCTTTGCTGTTATGTGACTGGACTATTTCCTATGACATTAGAAAAGTAGTCTGTGTACCTGTCATACACTCATGACTTCCATTTAACTGAGTATCAGTGTTTTGTACGCCTGGAGATACACAAGGACTCACCAAACTACCACAAATTCTACTGTATAATGAAGCAGAATTCTGCCTTCATTTGCTTCTGTAGCAGTGTACTAAATAGTATATTTGCCTTTTATTTTAGAAGGCTTAAGGGAGAAAAAGAAGGTGACAAAACGGCCAAGAAGTTTTTGAAGACTGATGTACTTTCAAGCAGATTACATAGGCATAAAAATCAAATCAGTAATGTGTGAAAACCAAATCAATAATGTGTTTTTAAACTATTTCAGTGTTCTCATTGTACTCCCAGAACGAGATATTTTAACATTTATGGAGATAGTGGCCTTTGAGGCATGAAATTTTCTAAGAAATACTGATGAGTTTCTAAGCTACAAACTCCAATAGATGAAGAGGCTGTGGAAAATGAAGTGAACAAAAGGAGCTCTGACCTCTTTTAATGATGTTACGTATAATCACTATTTGACTTTATTAAGATGTGTTAACAGATTATGAGAGAGTCATGAAACAGGCTATTTTCCACCTTCTGTGGTGCCAAGGAATAGAAGCCTGCTTTCCTGAAAACCTGAGGAAAAAGTCAGATGAATGCCCATGAGGAGGAGGTGCTGGAAGCCGTCATGTTTTGGGAGCCCTGCAAGGTCCCACGTGATGTTCCCACAACTCTGCAGAATGGGCTTGGCCAACCACCACCTCTGGAAAAGCTGTTGAATTGAAAGCTCAAGACACACTCTCCCTGCCTGTGTACTGGTATTACTAACAGTCCTGGGAATCAGAATCGAATTATGGGATTTCTGGTAGGCTTAGAAGAGAGAGGAAGAAAAGGTATCTCACCATCTCCCATGCATCACTGCCAGATGTGTGCTGCTCCTAGTTAGATGTGATTTCAGTGCATGACTTATGAGGTGCTGTTTCATTCTGCACTTGGTGCAAGGTTCCCTGAGCCTGCCAGATTTCCCTGTGACCGAAGTGCAAGTGTGATTCCCACCTAAATTTTTCCCCAATTAGCAGTTTTATTAGAGTGTCGGCAGTCCCACCCATTTGTGAATGTCAGAGCAAATATCTTGACTCTCAGTCATTGTTAACTTTTAAACTAAATATAGAAAAATTCATTTTGCTGACTTCTTGTGGGAGAGATTCAGCTTTACATCCAGTCTTTGCAAGAAAAAGAAATGAAACTTGTTAATAAAATCTGGCAGTACTACTAAGCTTATTATATGGCTCCAGTAATGGTGATAATATGAGAAGACAGAATGAATATTGCCCTGTTAAAGGAGAGTGTGCATAAAATTAAAAAAAACCCACATAAATTTGTTATTCAACTATTTCAACTAATTTCAAGCTCAGAGATCAAAAAAGACACCAAACAGGTTCAAAAAATTCTGGCCCTAAATATATATTTATTAAAGATGAGTGACCAGTGTTCAGACATGCATGTCTAACTTTGAAGCTAGCAGTTAGTTTCTAGGTAGCTGCAAGAACTACAGCTAATTGTTTTCCTTTTATTGATTATTCCCCAGAGGACATTTCAACCTTTAATGACTATCTAAACAGCTGAAAAATTTAGACTGAGAAATAGAGGGTTAATTTTAAGCGAAGCATTACAATATGTGGGATTAAAGTGTTTTATGCCTGAGCTTTTTGCTATATACCAGGTCTCCTCAATAGCATGCATCTGAGGAGTAGGATCATCATCTCTTCCTTCTTGCTACAAGTAGTGTGTTGTCTGAGTCCTTGGCTAGAAGGCCTTGCTGCTGAAAATTGAAAATTATTTCGGGTTCATTTTATTGCTGAATGATTCTTCTGTCTGGTCACCTGGAAGCTGAGGTTTTTTGAAGAGAGGAGAAACTTCAGATGTAAAAATCTTGCTAATTCAAGAGCTCTAGTTATCTGTCACAATGCATTTAATATGTAAACCTTTCAATTAGCTTTAGCTAAATTATTTTTTTTGTGCTGGCAAAACTCTTCATAAGAATGAAGAGAGTGTAAATAAAGTAGCAGGCTCAACTATTAGAAAAAAGGGTCTTGTAATGGGTTAAGTTAACTTTAAAATTTGCTTGCCAGTTGGAAGGTATAATGAAACATATCCCCAAACCAAGAGACAGCCAGAAGGTCTAATTTTAGGGTTACCAGCTGTTTATATTTGGTGATGCCTGTCATTACAGAACAATTTCTGTGTCTGTGGCTAGAGATTCTAGTGCCAAACTGAAGAGTAATAGAGAGAGAGGAGCAGTGTAGATTGGTTAACCTTTTCTTTGTGGCAAGCAGATTATCTGCTCATCGGTCTTACACTGTTAGTGGGTACTGGCCATCGTCATAGCTAGTTGGCTAAAAACGATCCCCAAATTAAGTTTTCTGCCTGTGTGAGCAAGACTGGCCCTTCTTGTTGAACTCTTACTAAGGCTCTGTGCTATGAGATCAAAATGGGAGACAGACAGAAAGGAAAGAGGGGAAAAAAATGAAATTTGGCTGAACCACTTTTATAATTGAGTAACTCAGTATGTTAGTTGTTTTATGATTTTTATTGGCCTTTTTAGTGCCAAAGTGAGCGATATATGTTGCCAGATTATCATGTCATCTGGTACTTTTGTGGTATCCCCAGAAGTTAGGAAAGTCTCATGAGAAAGCCAAAAGTCATAGTTTGTTAGTGCTATAAAACACCAGAATACTGCAAAACTATGAGGAAAACATAAAATCATAAGCTCTTCTGTATTTTCATGGTTATTGTCCTCTTTGAAAGGGCACATTTCTGAGAGGCCTTTGGTATAAGCCTTTCATGAGACATTTACAAGAACCCTCGTATCAGTTCCCTCTGCCACAGTTTATACTAGGACTTTGCTAAGAAAGCATGTTACTTTAGCCTCCTAATGACTTTCTAAGATACTAAGATTTCCCAAAGTCCTTATTCCCCAGAAAAATTCTGGTGAGATGCCTTTTGCTTGTATAAACATCCAGTTCATCCCAAACTTAACTGAATGAGAAGATTCACTTGGAGTCAGTAGGGCTGTTCCAGGGACATTTTTCTGGATTTTTGGTTTTTTTCTAGAACAAAAGATAGGAGCTTTTGTTCAGCTGAAAGTTTATCTTTAAGTCCCTTTAAGAATACCTGAGGACTCATTATTGTTGCTGTTACAGAAATATGTGGATTTGTCACCCAATGTGAATGCTAACTGCTACTGAGTATGGAAAAGATATGCCTTTGAGAGAAACTGGAGTTTAAACAGATAAACCATGTGCAAAATGGAGGAGCAAAGCCATATTTCGCAGCCAGGGATCTGATGCCGAAAGAGACTGAATAAATTTCTCAGACCTTTCACAATAAATCATCACTGCTCTAAGAAAAATCTTGATGTGAATTATGAGACATATCAAAAATAGTATCAAAAAAGAGTGTAGCCAGCAGGACCAGGGCAGGGATTGTCCCTCTGTACTCAGCACAGATGAGGCCGAACCTCAAGTGTGTCCAGAGAAGCTGGTGAGGGTCTAGAGAGTTAAGCTGTATGAGGAGCAGCTAAGGGGGCTGGGGGTGTTTAACCTGGAGAGAAGAAGGCTCCAGGGAGACCTTATCACCAGAGAGGAGGCTGTAGACAAGTGGTGATCAGTCTCTTCTCTCAGGCAACAAGTGATAGAACAAGACGAAATGGCCTCAAATTCCACCAGGGGAGGTTCAGATTGGACACTAGGAAGAATTTCTTCATGGAAAGGGTTGTTAAGCATTGGAATGGACTGTCCAGGGAGGTGGTGAAGTCAATATCCCTGGAGCTGTTCGAGAAATGACTGGACATGACACTTAATGCTGTGGTCTAGATGACAAGTGGTTGGTCAAAGGTTGGACTAATGATCCAGGAGTGTAATCATTCAATTATTCTGTGAAGAAGCTTTTTGGAGATTCATGTGAATGTTTAAATGAGAATTTATCCTAGTTAACTCTTTTATTCTTCTTTTACCTGTCCCAGAATCAGTATTAAGCCTTGCTGAATATATGTTGAAAGCCTTGATGAAACCAGACAAATTCACCCAAGTCAATGAGGAAAAATTCACTGTCCATGCAAAGAATCTGGTTATAATAAATTTTATTTTGCAGTGAGCAGAAGGACAATAGGAAACTTTCAAGCGTGGTTTTTCCTGCTAATTTTTTAAGATATTTGAGTAGGGAAATCTTAGGCTTCTTTCAATGCAAGAAAATGTCAGTGTTCTACGTCTCCACAAACATGCAAAGATAAATATATTGCTACCTTATTCTCAGAAGACGTGGCTGAAGTCCATATTCTGTATGCTGTGCAGAGAGTCCTACTCATAAACCATCTACTTTTCCTGAACTGTAGTAGTGCATTAGTACAAACTAACTTAGTCCATCTAGGACATTTGTTCTGTGCTAACTTAATGTTGATTTCTACTCATTGTCACAATAAGCAAGATAGAAGTTTTTTTTTAAAAACAAAGAAAGGAGAGCAATTTATGCAAGTTGTAGTGGAAAGTCTATAGCGAATGACTAGGTATAGACATGCCTTAATTACAAAATCATTTTATTGTTTTGTAGGATTAGAACATAATAGGAGACCATGCTCTGATGCTCTGATATGAAAACCTCCTCTCACTGCCAGCAGGTTGCGTGGTGGTTTTTTGTTTGTTTGTTTTTTGTTTGTTTGAGTTTTTTTTTCCTAGCAAAGGATTCATTACTATTCTATTTGGTGACAATTATGAATGAAGAGAAGTAAATAAATCACACTTGGCACACTTTTTTCCTTTTCACAGTCCCTTTTGTTTTCTGCTAACTTTTCTGTGCATTTCCTACACCCCTCTTACTCACATAAACTTCCCTTGGGTGTGACAGTGACACCAAATTGGATCATAATGACAACAAGATTTTGGGAGCTGTCAGCTGATTAAAGTATGGCAAAGAGGAAGCTCTCTGCCTTTGTACTGGTTTATACCTGAATTGTGCTTGGCATGTCTGTCTAATTTCTAAGAGAAACATAGACTATTGTATGGCAGGCAGGCATGGTCACAACAGGTTACAGTGAGGTATGTCATTTCAAAGCATGCAATTTCCTCTTTGAGTCATTTTGCAAGAAAAGTTGAATCACTACATCCTCTTTTTGACTGTGGTTCTGCCTCTGCATATCAATGCCATGACTAGATCCAAGGTGGATGCACTTTTTAATGTTAACAAGAGGTAAATGCTACACACTACAGCAGAATGGCTGTCCCCTTTGCAAAGCTTTTGGAAGAAGTCAAAAAACATGCAAAGCACATTTGCAACTTTCACAACTGGTTAAGCACAGAAACTGCTAGGAAAATAATATGAGATCTGAGTCATAAAAAAAGAAAATTAATTTATTAGCCTGTTTTGTTTAGCTTTAAATTTGACATGTGAAGAGCTGAAGAATTCTGTCTCACAATTGTTCAGGGTCCCAGAGTCAAACCATGCTAACCTGCTTTAGTAAAGGACAAATTAGCAGTATGATTTGCTGTTTTCAAATGTCCCTATTCCCCAGTCAAAGCCCAAGCAGCTCTTTCATTTGGCGGGGTCCTATTTGTTTAGAGTTTTTAGAATTTTCTGTGTCACTAAAACTGCAGCTTTGACATCTGACATCTAACATCCGTTTGTTTTTTTTTTTTCCAGGCGTTCCACAGAAAGGTAGCAGCAATTCCCAGTGGCAGCTTCCCAGAGCAGAGGGACTACCTCAGTGGATAGTTCATTTGTTATGCAGCATCTGGGATTCTTTTCAGCGTCTCCAGTTACTGGCCTGATCCAATTTCCATTAACATCAAGTATAAGGTTCCCATGACTTCAGTGGGGACCAGAACTAGATCCTAAACTTCTGTTGACACTAAACATTGGAACAGAAAGTGGACTATGTTGCTGAGTTTCATATAGAACAAAACAGATCTGAAAATTTATGTTCATAAGTTATAAAGGATATAAAGAATACAAGTACATGATGTTGCTGAAGGTTTTAAATTTTTTTTAAAATTGTTGTTTATTTTTTATAGTGTTTGATGTCTAATATAGTAAAGAAAAGGACTTAATCGTCTCAGGATCATGAACTCCACATTGTCATACTGTCTTCCTACACGTGTGAAAGGATGACATCTGTTAATATTCTGATGTCTGTAAGATAAATCAGTGCCAACAGGAAAAGACAGCTCCATTAGAAACAAATGATTCTAACACAATATCTAATGACAGGTATTTGCAGAGCTTTGGAGACACCATTTCAATGCAAACTGTGATTATACATGTATTTAGGAATGGTGACTTGTCACTTGTAAATGGAGATACTGTTATGGAGCAGGAATTGTCATAAAAGACATTTAATTTAAGGGCAACCTCAAAGCTGAGGCTGTTTTTTATTAAGTACTCTCTTCTTAGTGTATGAAGCTACAGCCCAGCTGCTTATTGGCAGCACACAGAATCATGAGCAGTGGCAGAATTACCCCCTTTATAACGTCCCTGGGACACAAGCAATGTGATCATTATAAAATGGTGCACTTACAAGCTTAACACATGCAGTATAATTTTGGTTTGATGTACACTGTGTAGGAAAAGATTATGTGCATAATGAGAGTGAAGTCATCTACTACTTGAACAGAGAGTGCCTTGCCAAGTGAGCTTCCCTCCCATAGGGATCCTCCAGAGTACAGCTGGGTGAAATAGTTTGTCCAGAGTCTGTTCTTGAGAAAGGCAAAGGGTTTTTGCTCATATAGTTATTCAGGTTAATTTCAATGCATAATTTTTCCTTGGGAAAATAAAATCAACAAACAAAGCATTCAAAACTAACCAACCAACCAAAGAACAAATACAAAACCAAACTCAAATCAAAAATCCTTTCTCATATTTTTTAGAAACATCAATGTTTTGGAGCCTTGAGAAATGTAATAAACATAATAAAAATGTGGATTCAAAGTACTGGTCCCCACCCTGGAAACAGAGGAGTGCAAGTGGGAGTTGATCATGACCTGGTTGTTCTAAATGAAATCCTGCTTACAAGATAAATCATGGTTTGGGTTGTCCCAAAAACATAGTGGGCTTCTCTTTATCCGTTAGGGTTCACTCACTGACCTATGAAAGCAACTTTGTGGGCCAGCTTAGACCAGGGGCCTTTTATTTCAGTTAGCCTCTAAAAACCTCCTGCTTTACACTACTCTCTGAACATTGGCTTTGCTCCACAAGCCAGGACAGAGAATAAGTATCTTTTTGTGCCTGCTAGGATACTTGAGTGGCATCATGATTGAAAAAGTCCCTTCCTCTCCTGAGAATGCAGTGTGTACAATGTGGGCTACCCTATCATTTGCAGGCCATCCAATGTGGGACTAGGTCACTGTGCTTTTGCTTCCATATTATTTACTCAAGGCTTACATTACTGTATGGAATTCTGTTGGGAAGGTTATAAAGATAGAGACCATCTGAAAATCCAGGTGCAGGCCTGGCTTCATAGTTTAAACCTGCTAAGTCCAAGGCTGTTCAGAGCAAAAATATTTGCTCTGGCCTCTCACAGCTCTTTGCCTCTATGTATGTGTGTATGTGTATGTGTATGTGTATGTGTATGTGTATGTGTATGTGTATGTGTATGTGTATGTGTCCTGGTTTGGGCTGGGATAGTTAATTTTCCTATTAGTAGGTGGCACAGTGCTGTGTTTTGGATTTAGTATGAGAATAATGTTGATAACACACTGATGTTTTGGTTGTTGCTAAGTAGTGCTTACTCTAAATCAAGGACTTTTCAGGTCTCATGCTCTGCCTTTGAGCAGGTGTACGAGAAGCCAGGAGGGAGCACAGCCAGGACAGCTGACCTGAACTGGTCAAAGGGATATTCCATGCTACAGAACATAATGACCAGTGTATTAACTGGAGGGTATTGACTGGGAGACATTCATTGAGGGACAAGATGGGCATCAGTGAGTGGGGTGAGTGATTGTATTGTGCATCACTTCATTCTCTTGGGTTTTACCCCTTTCTCTCTCTACTTGTCATTTGTATTATAACATTCTAATTATTAAGATGTTCTTAACTCAGGAGTTTTACCTTTTTTATCTTGATTTTCCTCCCCATCCCATGGAGGGTGGGAGGAGTGAGCAAATGGCTGCACAGAGTTAGCCCATATTGGAGTGAATGCACCAGACAGCGGCATGGTGTGTGGCTATGTGTGTGCTTGTTTCCATCCCCACATAAGCCCCTACATGTGGGTATAGCCAATACCATAAATGCAGAGATACAAAAGCATTTATTCTTCCTATAAAAGAAGGAATTGAGTCATCTTTGGTGTATATGCTGCTTAGTAGAAAACAGCTGAAATATAGGTTGTCACATAACAGTAAGACCTGATTCTCATGCCTTCTTTAAGGAAATTGTCTTGCAGCAAAGCCAACAGGTAGAGAGTTTGTTCAGAAAAAAAAAATAAATCTTCAGAGGCAGCCTCAGGAGTGCATGTCAAGCAGAGGAGGCAGAAACCTCGTGGCAAGGGGGCCAAAGAGGCTCCTTCATGTGCTCCTTCTCCACAGAGGAACACTCCAGGCAGCACAGCGTAACCCGGCAGTGTTTGTTGAAAGGGCAGGGTGGCTGCTGTTCGCCCCTTTGCTGTCTCTGGCTCGCCTCAGTGGTGGAGGTGAAAGCAGGAGGGGATGTGGCACAGCTGCCTCACCAAGTATCACCACTTTCAAATTCCACTTCTTATCTCAGCCCTTCTTCCTTGTTGCTAATTACCACCTACTCCAAGATGTCAAGAACATACTCCCAGGAATAAACTGCTAGATAAACAAACCCCAGACAAACATCAAAGCTTAAAACAAACTGATAAGTCCCTTTGATTGATTTTAAGGGTCGGTGGGGAGAGGTGTGTTTGGATTGGAAGGTGCAAATGTTGAGGGAGCAGCACCTGCTGCCTTGTGATCTCACCAAACCATTTGGCTTGAAAAGGCCAGGAGATAGGGAATCAGAAATCCATTTGGAGTTACAAAAGCAGCAGGGGAGGCTTAGATGAACAAAGGGGCTCTCCAGGCAGGGCCGTGTGCTGCTTTTTGTCAGCTTAGTATCACATTCCCTGCCCCAGCGTGACAGACAAATGCCAGGCCAGATGATGTGATACGATCGGCCTTGCTGGGATGAGGTCTGTACCTGTATTATGTGATGGTAGCAGATGCTGATTCAGTATAGGGGTGAGCACAGAGTAAACCAAGACTTAAACTTCTCAGCAAAAATGATTTCCAGGTACCTGTGTCAGAAGGCGGGAGGGGAGCTGTTCAGAGACAAGGACAGGCTTGGGATGTGCCTGTATAAGGACAGAGCACTTGTGAAAAAGGGTCAGTTGGAGAATAAAATGTGTATGTGACTGCAGTGCTCCCCCACCCCTTCCTGGGGTCCCACAGACTCTCAGACCTGCTCTGCAGAGACTGTGCTTACCTCAGCTGACGTAGGAATAGGAATCCAGCTCATGCCTATTAAACTAGAGAT
The DNA here is from genome assembly GCA_013399915.1 of Illadopsis cleaveri. Lineage (NCBI taxonomy): Eukaryota > Metazoa > Chordata > Aves > Passeriformes > Timaliidae > Illadopsis > Illadopsis cleaveri. The sequence goes on along the minus strand of VXBB01005685.1, from coordinate 176,333 downwards.
TAGTAGAGAAAGCTTACAAAGGTCTAAATATGCCTAAGATCAAAGTGATACAATTTGCTGTGATAAAGCAGGATATTTTCTCTCTCTTTAGTTCCAGTGCTGCAAAAATACTTCCATGCTCTTAACTCCACACACACAGTAAGGCCACGGTTACTGACGGGCTCTCTGTATGCTCAGTTAAGCAAGTAGGATTCAAGGACTCAGACTCCTATCAGCTAATTTTATATACTTGTATTTGTGCCTGAGGGTGCCTAGGTGTATTTCAGATGCTGCAGTGATGTGCTGAGGTGGATGTACACCATTCATGCTTTGGCATTTCCTCTAAAGGTGTCTCTCCGCTGAGGAGAGCAATTGCAGTGGAAAGGAACACAGCATAACTGGGAATTCTGTACTGTGCACAATTAAAAGTGAAAAAGGTGCAGCCTACACAGTTTTTTTACTTACTTGCTTCCATGAGTAAATTAGTTTTCTGATCTCTTACTAGAAAATGTTTGTTTTGTCCTAGGTTTTTTGGGAGGTTGTTTCTTTTTTTTCCTCTGGAAATGAGGGGGGGAAAAAAAAGAGGGAGGGGAAAAGGCTGTCCCTCTTTGGTTATGAATTTGCTGATGGACATTCTAAGGTAAAGCTCACATTTACCAAGCTCAGAAGCATTAAAAAAATCTTTCAATTTTCCCTATTTCTTCAAGTGAAAGCAAAGGAAATTAAGCTAAAGAAATGATGGGTGGGTGAAAAAAAGACAGTTCTTATTACTGAAAAATGGAAGTGGGTGGATGTTTCAGAAATGCTTGATCAAAGTTTGCAAAAAACCAGGACCAATATCTAAGAAAGTAGTTTGCTCTCAGGAATAATAGGAGAAAAGTAATTTTAAGTAAACTACTGAAATTCTCAACTTGAATTTTCATCATACAAATACAGTTCTTGGATCATTACTTATCCAGTTACAGACTGTGAGACTGAGCTCAGTGAAAAACAAGCAATGGAGGTTGAATTTCTGCAAATGAGTTTTCAAAACTGTATTTATTTCAGGACAGAGTGACTGACTCAGTCCTATTACTGGCATTGCTTACAGTGTTTAAATGGTGTTTCAAGATGCACCTCTCTACACAAGAAAATGATAGTAAAAATTCCCAGGCATGCTCCATTTCCCAGTGATTTTCACTGAAACCACTTGGAGTGTGTGCAACAACTTTAATATAACTGAAGAAATATTGATGTACATTGAAGAGATCAAGGAAGAATATGTTTTTCTGACTCTACTTACAAAAAAAAGGCAAAAAAAAAAAAAGCAACATCACCTCTCTGTACATTAGACTTTCTGTCTACTGAAATGGCACAAAAAGAAGATCTCTGAGGGCTTTCCAGTGCCAGTAGGGATGATTTATAGCCTCAGCACTATTTGTTTTAATCTCAAAGGGAGAGGAGGAGGAAGGGGATGGATTTGATGATACATAGAGAAACATTATTTCCCAAAGGCAGATTTTATTTCTTTAACAATTTATAAAGCTCCAGAAGTGAAATATCACTATTTTGGGACTGGTGTTATATATCAATGAGTTTAGCAGCTGCCAGGCTTATGCATGTATTTTGTACTGTACGTACAGTGCAAAGGCCATTGATTCAACAGCAGTTAACAGGGTCTTTATTGTCATTGTTGCAGTAGATCACCAAATTTTGATCTTAAGAGACAGACTGTGCACTGAGAAATGTCAAAGGCAAGCTTGTATAATAAGCAAACCCTTTTCTACCTCCACTATTCACCCTACAAACTACCTCAGCTGCTGCATCTCACTTACTCTGCTTTTTGCCAGTAGCAGATCTGACCACAGTTCTGTTCATTCTGCTACCATGAGCTGTGTAGGCATAGAAATATGACCAAATAATAAATATATTTATAAAAAATTTCTTGAAATACAGTGGGGGCAAGTGGATGTGTACTTTGGAGGAGGTAGAAAAACCAAATCTTGTGACTCTTACTGTAGTCATAGTAGTTTGATAGCCCCTATAGAATAACACAAGGAGTACCTGGATTTACAGGAAAAATACCAAAAGTCTGCTTTAAGGTGGAAAATTTAGTGATCAGCAGAGACAACTGTTTTAGTGGAAGATGGGTTCTTGAAGCCATAATTCAATTATTGAGAGGTCTAAAAATGATACAAATTATTTTATGCAATTCACAGATCACTCCATGACCACTTTCTGCCTGAATGCTGCTAATTATGAAACCAAAAACCTTTTTCCTCTTGAGGCTTGAAGGAACCTGAGGTAATAAGACTGATAAGATAAATCTCTTTGGGAAGTAAAGATATATGTTTCATTTTTGGGTTTTACACATAAAGCAGGATAGAAACTTTCAGAGGGTCTCTGCAACCCTCCCTTTTAAAAACGGCTGTGTAAATCATTGCCTGTGTTACCTATGTTTTCATCTCTCAGAGCACAGTTGAGGTGAGAAAGGATATAACTCTGCTGAGATACAGACACTGTTCCCCTGTGTGTTTTCTCTCCCTTTTAACTTAGTTTTGTTTGTGTTGGAGAAAAATCTAGTTTTGAGCTCTGTGGCCACAGAGCCTTTACTGTCAGCAGAATCAGTGTATTTTCCCTAGGCAAAGGCAGAAGAGACAATGGCAGGGCAGTGTACACAGTGTGCATTGTTACAGCCTCAGCGGGGACTTCTGGTATGGGAATGATTTATGGGAATACAGAGTGAACCAGGGCCACATTCTTCCCTGAAAATGTTGGGACCCCAGAAAGCTCTTGCAGACACTGATCCCTTTTTCATTGCTTTTATTGGATGCTAGCTCTCTGGATTTAGCTTATTATTATAGGATATTTGCGTATTTATTTGCTTAGGCCAAACTTTGCTGAAGACTTCACTTCACTTGAGATGCATCAAGGTTCAAAAGATGAGAATCAAAAGTTTGCTTGATACTAATATCACTGTTGATCGAAGATTTTGCTTATGGCATTCAAATGGGGAGTAGCTTTACTCATTTCTGATGGAGCTTGCAAAGCAGAAGTCTGCTGATTTTTCAGTTCCTAAGAATGTCTGCATAGTTTGTTAATCCCTGGAAGTGGGAAGTCAGCTTTTAGCAACAGCAGGAGGGACTGGACCTTTGGTGTTTGCTAGCTCTGAAACTGGGATTTAGCCAGATTATTCTTCATTTCTCACAAAAGGGGAGTCACAGAGCTTGCTGAAGCCAAATGACAGTTGTGGGAGCTGAGACTTCCATTTACTACATACAACAGCAAAGCTAAGAGGAAGCCATGGCTGCCAGATGTTTGTTTTACATAATCCAGAGGATGCAGATGTCTTTCTTCAGCAATGGACATTTTGTGATATTGTTTAAAGGCTGATACTTAAGGAACAGTTTCTAGATTGTGACTCAAACTATGTCTGAGTGGAGTGGAGCAAGGATCCCTTTCCTCTTTGCAGGTTATCTGAGGCAGCTTGGAACCTGGGGTGAAAGAATAGGTGGGGCTTTTTTGGCTTACTCTTACCAGATTGCTTACCAGAGGAAAGTGGGTGAGAGAATATCTTAAGTGGTGGCTTCCTTCCTGCAGCAACCTATGCTGAACCTGAAGAAATGGAATAGAATAGAATAGAATAGAATAGAATAGAATAGAACAGAACAAAATAGAATATTTCAGTTGGAAGGGATCCACAAGGATCATCTGGTCCAGCTGCCTGAGCAGTTCAGGGCTGACCAAAAGCTGTACAATATTATTAAGAGCATTGCCCAACTGCATCTTAAACACTGATAGACTTGGGGCATCAGCCACCTCCCTAGGAAGCCTGTTCCAGTGTTTGACCACTCTTGCTGTAAATAATTTCTTCCTAATACTCAGTCTAAAGACTACAGGCTGTAAGGAAGAAGAGCTTGAGAAGAGCATGAGGAAATCAGCCTTTGCCCAGCTGTTGGGTTGCAAGTCCAGCATCTTTGAAACCAGCCCTGTTCAAAAGGACCACGTAAAGAACATGGTCTTTTTTGTATTATTGCCTACTGGGGTACCCTAAGGTTGGTAATAAAGTAGACAATAGGTCTTGAAATCAAACAAAACATTATTGACTTACAGTAAAAAAATATAGGAGGGAGAGATGTTGGGACTGATGGATTTCCAAATAACACTATCCTTTACATCACAGAAGAATTTGTAGTCTCTGTAAAGAGTCAAGGAGAGGAGTTAAAAATGAAACAGTGGAATAAAACAAGTCCCAGATCCCATAAAGGGTATCCAGGATTCAAACCATTAAGGTGATGGCTGTAAAACACTGTGTCTTCAAATGATAAAGTAGAAAGAAACCTATATGCAACCTGAACAAAAATAAAGGAATATGAATGCCTAAAAGGAGAAATACTGATTCTGCTGGCAACAAGACTATGTGGATGACAAAGTGAACAGATTTCTGTGGGTGCTGTAGGCTACATCTAAACTGGTCACACACACACACACACACATACGCACACACGGCCGAGTAGTGGCTGATCATTATTTAAGCAGTTGATTCATTGCACAATATCAACAAATATTTTCCATATAATCTTTGCATGTGAGTTAGGCAATGGCACAAAGCAAGGTTCTCGCTGAATAAATAGTCTATATGCAGCTACCATGCTTTTTCGGGAAAATGAATCTTGTAACTTCACTGTTAGCTTCAATAACATGAAACTCAGACTATAGCCTGGGAACCCCTGATATTGTGCATGATTTGGCTTATAATTTCCTTGGTGCTTGCTGTAAAACTCTTTAGGTTCTCCTCTATTTCCTTTGATGGATAGAAATCTTTCTAATTTCAACAATATTATATAGCCAGGCCCAATACTATCCCAGTGGTTACAGTAAGTTAGACTACAAAATGTGACCAAGTTCAAGCAGTTTACAATGAAAATAGCCTGAGTACATACGTAGGCATAGGTCATCAAGAAATTAATGAAACAAGACATTGGAGAGATTAGTAGCCCTGAGCTAGAGCAGAGACCCTGTTCTAGGAGTGAGTATGGCACTATGTATGTGTGAATGCTCATGGCTTGATCTTAGACAATAATCATAATCAGAAAAATTAAACTTCCAATTAACTGTCACACAAGAATGACATGTGAGGGGCTTCCCACGTAGAATGATAGGGAACTACAAATCTTTGTAGACTTTGTTGGTCTGCATTCCAGTTCAACACCAAAACATCCTCAATGTGAAAAAGGAAGAACAGTCACCCTGGCTTTCACCCAACATGCAAAGCCAAACAAAGCATATATTGGAGGAGGTGCAGGCTGCTTCATGGTGAGCTGAAGATAGAAGCACACTGGACATGTAGGCAGTGAGGATACAGAGAATTTCTTTAGCTTCAGGGAACAGAGGGCAGAGGGAACTGTCAGTCCTGCAGTAAGAGGTAACAATACACCTGTTGAAACAAGCATGGAACCAGCCAGAAAACCCGTGCTTCTGATCCTAGACATCTGTTGACTTTTGAGAGACTCCAGCTGCACTCTGAAAAATGTAGAGTGTTTAGGAACTAAAGGGTGGAAAGAAGTTCAGTGATTTATAAGGATGCCTAACTTATCTTTCTAGATTCTGCACATGCTTATCAGAAGCCTGTGAACTCTTGAGACAGTTAGCACATAGTGGGCGTATGGTGAGATACCAACAAACAGGCATTTGAAGGAGTAAAGAAAAATGTAAGTGATATATCAGGCTTTAAGTACTATCAAACAAAGCAGCCCTGGAACTATGGTGACTGTGTCTACATAGACACACTTTTAAGCAACGGTGATTGTTCCTTTGGACCATGTGCCACAAATTTATGCCCAAGGCAAAAACCATCCAAGTGACACCCTAGTCAACAGTCTGCTTCCCTCTTCCTTAAATGTTTGCAGTAAATTATTACAAGTATTTTTTCTTCTTTTTTTCTTTTTTTTTCTTTTTTTTGTTTTGTTTTTGTTTTTCTTTTGTTTTTGTTTTTGTTTTTGAAATTTAGAGGACATCAAATATATATAATGTATATAGAAGTAAAATGTCTTCAGGAGGAAAAAAAAAAAGAGTCAACAAGATTATTTCTGATAATGTAAAGCTGTTTGGTTTTTCTTCTGTGCCAACCCAGACTGGGCAGGTGTAAGTGAAAAGCAGATGTGTCTGTCTGACTGCCTCTCACATGAACAAAGTATGGTGATGATGCCCGTGCTCGGGATTTGTATATTGCTTAATTTTTAAGTGCACCTGGCACTAGGCAGAGGTAAGGCTTGTATTCTGGTATTGAAGGCTGGCCAGTGTTCCTGGAGGGCTAGACTTCTAAATGCTTATCTCGGGCATTGGAGGAACAAAGGTGTTTGTCCAAGTGGGCACAAGATGAATTTAGGCACCTCTTAGAACTGAAGAGCAAAGTAAGATGTTGCATGGATACACCTTGCAGGGTTTTAGAAGATGATCTGTGAGAAGTAAAGGGAGCAGGCTACAAGAATTGTCACGAGAGCTCTGATACACAGGTAAAGAGATATCTTAGTACTGGAAAGGATGAAATTACTGAGATTTTGGAGCACAGAAATCCAATTACTTTACCTTTGGGTGGGGCATGAACATGTGATCTCACCAAATCCAGTAGAAAGCAATGTGTGAATAAGCTAAAAAAACACCTATCTAGTGTAGTAGTTGAAACTACATTGATCATGAAGGAAAGAGTAAGGCTCATGAGCATTTTGAGGGCTGACAGACACATATGCAGTATATCCTATTGTGAACATAAAGCATCTGGGACCCTGGAACAGAAGACAAAATCCCAAAGTATGCTACAGTACCTTTCCATCCCTCATGAGACACTTCAGGCAGCTGAAACAAATGTACTAGGAACAGCAAAATGACTCATGCTCCAGCATTAATCGCTTCATAATAAAAGACCACAGGATGTTAATTTTTGTTTGGTGAGTAGTGACTATGGTGTGCAACACATGATCCTGAGTGCAAGGGGCCAAGCAATCATACTGTTGGATTTAGGGTAGGCATGGAAGCTTAAATGAAAATGTAGGTCTTCTAGAGATGAGCCAGGAAACATACTCAGTAGCCAGACATGAAAGGCATACGTAGAACAGTGTGCATAGTGCAAAGTGCTGGCAGCAGCAGGAGACTTCTATCTGATGACAGCCCAGGGAAACACTGTGAAGTGCTCTGTTCATACTGCAGAGCAGAAATTGCATTGTTAAAATAAATTATAATCCAATTTCTAAGAGATGGAGTCTCTTTTTAGATGAAATCTTTGTCTTACAGGGCTATTTTTTCCACTAGTTATAATGTAGTACTTTAAACAGCCAGGAGCCAGTGACTGCTGGAAAGAGAATAAGACAGATGACTACCAACTTTTGGCACAAGGAAAGCTGGGCAGAACTGTTGACTCACAGGAGTGTCACTAAATCACTCTGCCAGCTTGAATTGTTCCTCGGGTGATGCAGTCTGAGCACCACACCTGTCTAAGGGCTGTGCCTGCATAGATGAAGAAATATGAATCCAATTATTTCATAAAGAGAAAAAGATTGAGAGGGGAGAGAAATGAGTTTTTTCTCAGCATACACACACATGAAAGCAGAATGCCCGAGGAAGTCAGAAGAGCTGATTAAGGTAAAGGACTGTTCAAAAGTAACTGTTCTAAAACTGAACATGAATACATTCAGATTGGAAAATTAGAATGAATTTCTTACTAACAAGGAATAGGAGGGGTAAAAAGGAGTTGTATCTAGTTCAGTAAGAAACTCAATCAATTCAGGATGGGACAACATTTTCTAAGTTTGCAGGAGATAGATTTGCAGCTCCAGAATTTCCCTTTTCATCCGATAGGCCTCTGTCTAAAAAAAGGGATTACCAAGATTTGCATTCAAATATGCTAAGTGTAACTGTTTACAGCTGTAGGTATTGCTGCCAAGGCTGGTCTGTATTTGGGATATTTATGTACAAATGACCACTTGGGCATCTATCTTCTTGATTGTGCGGCAGTGTGGCTTGCATGTACAAAAGTGGTTGTGCACTCAAATACACTTGCACAGTGCTGTGTCTGCTATAGCTGTTAGTTGTATTGCTGATTCCAGCATTCTCTGAACCTCAGCATATGAGATCAGGATATTAATGAACCTATCTGTAACATACTGGCAACACAGAAATAAATATTTCAGGTTTTGGGGTTTTTCTAATTTTTTAAAAATACTGTTAGTGGTAAAGTTCCCTCCTAAGACTGGATGACTTTCTAAAGGGAAATGTTTTTTAAGATATCCCTATTTTTTAAATAGCAGGCGAAAATCTTGATGCTATCCTTTGGGGAAATACAGATTTTAACAGGCTACTTCAGCTAACCTCAAAGTCATTGGGAGTGAAGATCTCTGAAATCTCATGAGCTCCAGTTTAGCAAAAGACTTTAGCACATCCTTAACATTAAACATGTGGGCTGTGCCTTTGAAGTCAGTAAGTGTACTCACATGCTTTCGTCTGCTGCTGGATTGGGCTTTGACCACCTGTTTTTTATCTCAGCAGGACAGAGCACCCAGTCATTCCTGACATCCCCTTACTCATGCTAGTGGTTCCTGAGCAGTCAATAGGCTCACTGTGCATGCAAGGCTGGCTCACTTCAGGCTATGTTAAGCCCACCAGTAGCACTGGAAGTTTTGTACTGTTTGGCATTCTGCTTGGACTTCTTTTTTAAAAATTTTGACTGATAATTCTGTTAGAGCTGCATTGCTCCAGGGATTCCTGCACTCTTCCCCTTCAAAAGCCAGACAGACTAGTTAATAAACATTCATAATTGCAGGCAGTCCAAGACAGAAATTAGCTTATCCCTTGTAAATTCATTTATTCACTTACTTGGGTCAAGTTTCCATTATTTTGTTTTTCTTATACCTACTGGAGGGAACAGAAATCAACCCCCTGAGCTCCTTCAGGCTGCATATTCCCTACTTTTTTAATTTAAAGTGCCAAAATACTCAATTTGTATTTTCTTCCTCAATCTGCACGGAAAATAAGGTAATGGAAACTTAACTCCAGTGAAAAATCAAGTGCATATAAAATGCAATCTAATGAAGAAGATTTATTTTGAGTGTCCAGAGATATGGCCACTAATTTCCTCTTCTGGGGCCCAGACTCTGAAAGTACCTTTCTTTTGGGGCATGGCTGTGTGCCACGGGCTGGTATCACTGGCTGGTTGTGCCCGTTTGCTGCTTATGGCCTGCCAGCTCCAACATTTTCCTCTATTGACAAACAGAGTCCTTGACCTACTTTTGGAGACTAAGGTCTGATTCTCTTCTCAGACTGATTTTGAGACCAATATTGTTCTACTGCATTTGTTGGAATAACTACTGCATGTAAAGCAGAGAGGAGAGAGGACAAGACTACTGGAGGCAATAAATGTTTCACTAACAGTGTTTTTGGGTCTGTAGGCAGTTCCTTGTTCTCTGCTGTGCCACTGCTATCAAGTTGCACATGGTTTTCTGCTGACTGTTCTGGATATTCACATTGCCTTCTAATGCCATTGACAGATGCAATGATACATCCTGACATTGGCAGACTGAGGTCTAATTTTACTACCTAGAAAACATCAGTGAAAAGGAGTGAATTTTCACAGAACAGATTCAGGTTATTGCCATTTTTTCTATGTTTATGACAGGAAATGACCATTTTTCCCTGCACCAAATTTGCAGATGCTCCCTGGAACATTGTTCTTGATAAATCTGTAATGACAATGTCTCATTTTTCAATCCTACATTTTCTTGGAAGAATAATGTCATATTGGGCCATGATGAAAAGTAATCTGCCTGGGTGGGAAAAGTAAAAATTTTGCTAAGAGAAAAAAGAGAATATGGATGTTTACAGAGAATTAACTTGATTCTCTGTAATGAAAAAGAGTGTGGCCTGTGGGTTTTTCATTTCAAATTTCTACTGCATGAGATTTTCTTATTTCTTGTGGTTCAAATATCAGTCAGACATCATCTTCTCATAAACAAATTGTAATATAAAGATTAAACATTAGCCTATTTTTAGAATTAATGGGTTGAGGAAAAACAACCAAAGTGGAAAAAAAGTAGCAAAAAAAATCAGACTTTTGGAATTCATCTGGCTCTTCTTTCATTTTACAATATTTTAAAGCTCTTGTAAGACAAATGCATGTCAGAAGGAGGTCAGAAATCAATAGGTTGAGGATTTTATGAATTAATTCTGAGCCACAATTCTTAGTTTTAGAAACTAAATGCCAGCACATTGTGTTGATCTAAACAACACTCTCACCCATAATCCCCTGTGCTGATAGTGTAAGCTGAATTAGAATCGTATCTCAAAGCTAACTCTAAACTAACAACCATTTCAACTCTTTACACCTCTGTTGATTGCCATCCTCCTGATTTATATCACCAATACATTAAATGCTCCCATCTCATGGCAATCATCTTAATTGAGAAAGCAGAAATACCAGGATGATATTGACTCAGGAAAATGGAGAGAGACAAGTATGAACTTTCCATTATTCTGGATGCTGGTTATAAATGTTTTTCCTCTTCTGAACTTTGACTTGTTATGGTTGGAAAATCATTACAGCAAGTAGCTGTAGATGCCATTCAGTGAATATTACATGTCTGTTTGGCTCCTCTTCTAAATCCTTCATTAGACCTTCAGCCAATCTGTGTAATCATTTCTAGTCAGTCTCATAACTTTTGTCTGCAAAAGATGGACTTCAGTGTCCATCTCCTACAGCTTCCTTACAGTGTAATGGTGATGTGCCAAATCAAAACACAGTGCAAGATTCCTTCCAATTTTCCTGAAACTTTATAAAAAGTGTATTCACTCTCAAAGTAGGTTATTATTTCTGAAAACTGATGCAGTGGCAGACCTCGTTCATCCACATAACAGAAAGAGCATGTTTAGCAGCAATACAGCTATATCCGGCCTGCCTGTAGCAAACTTCTAGGGATGCAAGGAAATCCAGTTTCCATGCCCATTTAATTTTCGCTTTCTCTGTTAGAACAGACAAGCAGGATGCTAGTTTTGGACTTTTCAGCCTCATTTTAAGCCTGATCTGTGAAGTCTCATGACCTTAGGCTTATCGAATGAGCTTGACAATGAATGGCACAGAAGGGCTTAGGGCAGAACTGCAGAACATTTAGAACAAGAAGACATTTAGACTGAAGACTTGTTATAAGAAAAAATAGAGTACTTTTTATTTTGCTCACTAATATCCTTCATCCAACCGGTTCCATTCACACATTTGTAGATGGTTTGGTAGGGCTGGAAGAGGTCTATAAAACCTGCACTGACTCTTCTGTTTCTTAGCTCCTCTGAAATCTTCTTCTTCCAATTGCTTTAATCCTTTTACATACTACTTCTTTTCATGGCTGGTCATTTGACTAGAGTTTCAAATATTGAAAAAAAGGGTTTCCAAAGGAAACCATCTGTTTTGTTGTGGTTGTTAGTTATTGCAGTTTCCTTGGATCACATGGGCAAGGCAGAAAGAGAAGGGAAAGAAATGGTTCTCTGATCAGAGATACCTTTCCAGCCATATGGCTTCAGTGGGGAGAGAGGACAGGACTGGCTGACAAGGGATCATAGAAACAATAAGAGGCAACTGGTTTGTCATCATAAGAAGTTGCACAATGGAAGGAAGTTATATCCCTGTTAGGTGTCAGATTGAGATCTGTGAAAAAGGGTGTCTACTTTGTCATACTGCATGTATTTAGTTTCCCTCTAGGAAATTTGCAGCAGTTACCAAGAACGAGACATAGATGACCTGAAGGACACCAAATACTGTGTGATTGCTCCATTTAATTATCTTCTAGTCTGCTTTCACTGATTGACCAAATTAGATCATTTCTGCAGTGAAGAGAAAGAGACAAATAAACAGGTTTGTCTTGCAAAACATGCTAAATCAGAAGGAGCACCTGGAAGACCCCAGAGCTAACACCGACCACACAAGTCTTCCATGCTAAGAGAGAAGTTCACACACAAGGGCAACAGCTCAGGACAGTCAAGGAAATAGGAGTTAAAACACAAGTTTGTTGATTTTTGGATGGGAATAATCTGAACGGCAGCCTGAGTTTGTCAATATTTCCCATGAGACCAAAGCCGACACTTTCGTTATTCTTGAAAATGAACATTTTCCCCAGTGCTCTCCTGTGCGGGTGGATATTGGTAAAGCTAAAAACGCTAAATTGACATCATGATACTCATATGGAAATGGCTGGAAACAGAATCAATATAGATTTTTTTTTTTTTTTAAATCCACAAGATTCAGTTTTGTAATATTTATTTTCTGAGTGTTATTTCAGTTACAAAAGTTCAGAAGGAAAAGGGGATTACTCCCTAGGTGATCTAAGGACAAAAAATTGACATAAGTGTCATCTGACAATGAAAAATGTTTGCACCAAAGAAGTATTCAATTTTAGTATTTAAAATATTTTCTTATAACCATTCATCTTAATTTCTAAGTGTTCAACTTTTAGTTAAAAAAAACCCTAAAATTTCTTTTTTTTTTCCTAAAAGCAGCTTCACTGTTAAGATATTTCATTTTCCTTGTTACAGTTCCTTCCATAGTTGAACTAGAGTGATACTGTACTATTCGCCATTGCATTTTGCTGTATCATCAATGCTTTTCAATCACAAATGTCCCCTAGAACCGACACTAGAGGTAAGTGAAATCTCCTCTTGCAGGAAAAGTCATGGTTTTGTAAGCTGTTGTATCCATTCTTATATTTCTAGAATTTTTGATTTCTTTCTCTGTTTTATAAATAGATCAAAATTGTCAGGCCAAGTCTGCACAATACATTTGAAAAAGGTTGGTCAGTATCTGTTAGAATAAACAGAAATGAAATTGTATTTAAAATCCTGAAAGGAAAAGATGTCTAATAAGCATGATATTTTTATTTGGGGAATAGAAACAATGAAGATTTTAAAAGAAAGAGAGCCAAAAGATATTCAGAAACAGCATCCTGAAGAATCTGAAATATCTCTTTGGAAAATGACATGCAATCTTGTGTTAGGACTTAGTTGCCAAAGTTGTCAGGCTGCTTCCTGGGGATTACTGACTGCAAGTCTCCAGTGTCTCACAGTGACATGATTGCCACTTCTCTGTTTAGTTAATTGAAGATTTGAGTAACTCATGGTAAAGAAAGGCAAACAGAAAGGGCAATTGTCTTGTGGTTGTTCTGCGGTGCGAACTTCAAGGGCCATACCCTTCCAATGAGTTAACACCTTGTCCCCAGAGTAAAGAAGGATAAAAATAAAGATCTGAACAGTACTGTTCCAGATGAGTAAAATTAGAAGCCGTTTTTAACAGCCCTGGCTCTGCCATGCTATTGTTAGAACTTGTTCACTGGCTGAAGTGTTCTGTGTGACGCTACAGTGTGTGCTCCCTCCTCAGAGTAAGAGCCCTTTTCTGATCGCCTTCGGGAGCCAAGAATGTGCCATATAAAGTGGAGCAGCTATTAAAATGTGCATGAAAAAACAATTTGCTTTGTGCCTAGTTATACCTTTAAGGGTGATCGTTATCAATGTTTTTAATCTGAGTCTCTGTGTATAATCAAGCACTAGAACACAAAATGATTGTAAGCATATTAAAACCATGGCAGTAGGAAAGCCAGTGGAGACAATTCAGTGATTTGCTGAAAAGTGTGTGGGGCTTGAAAGAGGAGAGGAAAAGGAGGAGAACAGAGAAGAGGAACCCAATGAAACAGGGTTATCCTGCCATTTATTCTGTCTGAGTGTGGCTTTTGCATAATTTATGCTAGCTGGTTGGGTGATCATCCCAAACACTTTATAATAAGGAAGGATTTTTGTACAAAATGTGCATGAACTGTAACATGGATACTATATGGGTAGCCAACAGGACCCTAAAACAGGAGTACAACAAAGACCCTGCCTCTTGTAAATTGTTGAAACAGATTACTTCTTCCACTATTTTTTGTTGAAACCTTCATTTGCATGCCTTAAAAAAACTAGTCATGTCAGAATGACCCCAAAAGCATAAATTTCATCATAATATTCTTACTCTTCTGGACCTCAGTTCAACAATTACTAGCATATTTATGGCATTAGCAGACATCAATATTTTGTTGCTAGAAGTGTACTATTATAAACATATGCTATTGTTGCCCTCTTCTTTGCAAAAAGGTATACCATGGCAAGTGTTGAAAGCTACAAACTGTAAGGGAAAGAGTTAGGAAGGTAAAAGGGAATATGCACTCTTGGAAACACAGACAGAAATTGTAGGTATGGAAAAAATGCATATCCTGCCAGGAATTTTTTCTCATTTCAGCATGAGTGGAATTTTCATGTCAGTGATTCTATATTGCTGCATGTGCTGATAGAAACCTGTGGATTTAAATAGGCTTCTAGATTCTTGAGACAAGAAAGAGTAAATATTTGGAGTAAATATTTACCTTCTACAGAGGTAAACTTCACAGTGACATCTGAAGTAGAAGGAAAACATCCATGCAACAACAACCCTTCCTTTCTCTGATCCTTTTCCTTTCTGTGAACACTCCAAGTAACAGTTTGCGGCAGTACGAGGAAGTACCAGCAACACAAGCTACCTGCAAATTCCACAGCAACTCAAAAGTGCAGACCTCTAAGATGCGTTTGGATCCACAAACGTGCCTAAATAGATTTAAATGTCCATTCTAGAGTCTGGATTCAAGATCGTGGTCCACCTTGCAGAAAGCCCCCAACAAAAAAGTGGGATAAATGAGTCACTGATAAAACCATATTCCTCTGCAACATGGCCTGAATATAACCTTGACTTCAAGGATTGTGCAAGGTTGAGGATCTGGAAGCCCTTGTAGGTGTCCTGAATCACTCTTTGCTTTCTGACATCCAGGCACAGGAGTCTGCTGAAGGGTGAATTATTGTCATGGTGTTGCCTCAGAACTCAAGCCAGGCCTTGATCCTCTGGACTGTTGAAAAGTTAGTGGAAAAGATGCAGGTAGACAGTCATTCCCACATAGCTCATTGTTTCACACATTTCTAACTGAACAACCAGGATCTAATCATATGTGTTTCTTACGTGAATAATATATCTGTTTCTGCCCCGTAAGAGCCTTTATTTTACTTTGAACTTTCATTATATCAGATTTTTTTGCAAGCTGTAATTAAAACAGTAAGTACCGTTGTCTGGATTCAACTTTAGCAGAATTCTTTTCAGAGTGATACAAATTACATTCCCCTTTTCTAAAAATAACATTGGTGGAGAGAGACCTGATATAGTCTGTCAAGAATTAGAAGGTCTATACCTCTACATAGAAGAATAACCTGGCAAAATTCAAGAAAACTATAGCCATTGACTGGAGGAATTTCTAAGGCATTTGCCTCTCACTTACTGAAATGTGTTAGTCCTTGGACATGGTTCCTTCTTCGAATGTGGTAATACTTAGAGTCTTGTGTTGCCTTTGATCAAATACTTTAATCACAGGAATTAGAGATGGAACAGACATATTCATTGATCTAGTCTATTTCCTGCTGCAGCAGGATTGGTCTGCAGTTTATTTTTGAGGGCTTTCCAGTTCTCTTATTTTAACCTGAGATCAGTGGGAGTTCCTCACCCAGATCAATGGCAGTGAATAGATCATAACCTATGAAACTCATACTGAATTGTACTTTGTACAGTGTTGGGTGGTACAAATGGTGGAAATAATGGAGTACTCTTCTCATATAGGTCGAAGTGAAGCATCTGATGGAGAAATACGCATGGTTCACTTGTGCAGGTATTAGCTGAATAGAAAGGAAAAGATATCGCAGTTAGTTTTCTGTATATTCAGCTTTCTAAACATGAGTACCTTCCTGTGCATATCATCTATCTTGTCTGTGCAATGTTTTCAGTCAGCTCTTCATTCTTCCTTGATGCTTTGCTTGACATGGAGCTGGTCAAGTTTTTCCTCACTGTGTTTTGAAAATGCTAAATTAGTGTTTTGCTGAGTGAAAAAAGTATCAATTTTTAACTGACTGGTTGTGGTGTATTCCTAACATTTAGCATTTAAGAAAGGACAGTCATAAAGTTTTTAATCTCTTACGTTGAGTTTTTAAGTCTTGGTCTTTGAAAAAATTGCTAGCACTTTGCCTAATCATTTATGCTATGAAAATTACAATACAAATTTTGCCTTTGGGTTTCGGGTAAAACAATGTTGTCTAATGCAATGATCATGCAGTAGGGGCTGTTTACACTTTTTTTTATTGCCGAATTTGTTATAATGCCTGAACCCTTCCTCCACCCAGCATTCCCCACACTGATTGTTGTTTCACCTCAGAAGGTTCTGATGCTTTGCAATATTCTCCTGGCTGCCATGATACAGTCTATCTGGCATTTCCTTTTTAGTACAGTACTCTTCAAAGTAATTAAAATATAAGCCACAACATGAAAAAGCCTGAATTCAGCTGTCAGGCATGTCTGCATATCATGGCACTGGTCCGACAGTAAGCTTCTTAAATGATGCCCTGCCACAGAGTTCCATACAATGGAAGATTGCCAAACAGTTGTTAATTCATATAATTTAAACTTGGTGGCATGAATGACTAAGTGTGAAATATAGAAAACTGTCGAAAGAAGTCCAAATACTTGCTGAACTACAAAATCTAATGTGACTTTTCAGCTTTCTCTGTGGTTCGAAGTTAGTGTTTATTATCCTATAACAAAACATAGCATCTCTAGTACCCGCTGCTTATTTAATACAGGTAGAAATTCAGCCCTTGCCCTGAACCACAGCAGTGGAGAAAAGCAGCAGACGAAAAAGCATAGTACATAGTAGGAAACATGGACCTGCCCTTGCCCTAAATATATTTTAAGTGGGCATCTAATGAGCAGGACCAAAGGAATTCTATGGAGGAGGAAGTCTTAAAATAGTATGGCTGTGAGCTGAGCTGTGCGAGGTATTTGGCTGGCTCTCAACCCACAGAAGGCAAAGTGTCACACAGCAGCCCAGTGTTGCTGGGTGCAGGTCATTGTTAGTCCCTGCAGGAAAGGGATTAACTAGACAATTGCCTTTCTGCAGAGCAGAAACAAACTTCCCCATTAATTGCTACCAGCCTCTTCCTGTTCCAGTAGGTTACTCTGGCTTCTTTCACTGCAAAGCCTTTGCTATCAGAGCAGACAGTATCTATGGGCACGGGAGGCACTTACCAATTAACTCTTCTGTATTTACTCTTCTGCATTGCAACCTGATGTGACAAAATTTGCCTTTTAGAGATAAGAAAATATCTTAAAATTTACCAAGGAAAATTGGTCATTACTATAATACACAGCACATAACTACAGCATAAACTCCTGTTCACTTTCAATGTCAGGAAAAACCCATATTTTTTCATGTCTTTTTCAGAAGAGAAATTAATATATATGGTATTTGGTTTATATTTTTCTAGCTTAGCTTGAATTGCAATTGCATGAATTGCCATCCTGGAGCAGAGCAGTAAACTAGCTGAAGTATATTATCTTCCCTCCCTCCAGCTATAGTCCAGGCTAGATGCTTCTCAGGAGAATGAGGCTGCATGGTTGCAGAAATACGTATTTTCTACCTCTTAGTTCCTTGACTATGCTCAGACAGAAACCTGTCTTTAATGCATGTACCAAGGCACAAGAATCTTGTAGTTTAGGTTAATACTACAGTATTGCTGCTGAAGGACTGGCATCTTGTTCTTATGTTAAAAAGAAAAAAAAAGAAAAAAGCTGCACTTTTATTTTCATCTGAGGTTTGGAGAGGGGTATAATACAGTCTGATCTTGGTGGGGTTTTTTTGTTTTGTTTTGTGTTTAAATTCTGTATTCACTTTGGTATGGCTGAGTATGTCAGAAACCATTCATAGAGCTAACATCTTCTCTCTTGTTATCACTTCTAGAAAAATTTCCAGTTACTCATAACTGTAAGTGGACTATTTGAATATTTACCTCTTCTGTCTACTCTCCTGCCTCCTTCATGTACATGTATAGCTATATTTTTGCAAATATTAAGATTTCTTCTCATGTAGATATGTAAAAAAATTCAATTTTCCCCACCATCCTGCTGTTAAAATTTGCCCCTTTGTTGTGGATCCAGGAAATTCCTACATTTTCTGGATTCCTGCTGTCACTGAGCAGGGTTTTGCTGACTATGCCACTCTACTCTCTTGCAGTGCTACACTTCCTGCCTTCACATATTCTAGTAGCTTCTTTCATCTTTCAGTCTTTTTCGCTGGTGCTTATGCTCTTTTACTAATGTTTATGCCCCTTCCTCAACCTGCATCAGACCTCACTCCTTACTTTCATACTGGTCCATATGTCCTCTGTGCTCATTCATAGCCTGGGGGAATGTGTCTTCTTATTTCCAAGGGCTTAAATGTTGTGATCACAACTACACATTTGGGGAAACTCTCCTGGTTTTATATGTCAAGAATGTTTCCTCCTTTCTCAAAGTAACATGCAACCGTGTCAGGCTCCCAACGTGGACTTCTCTTCCTACTGGGAAGGACAACAAAACTCAGGAAAAGCTAAAAACCCGTAAAAAGTTCCTCACTGAAACTCATTGCATACCACACTCAGGCACTGTAAAACATGAACTTTTTACCTGAAATACTATTATTAAGTTCAGTAAAGAGCACAAAACCTTGATTGTTTCCCAAAAGTGTTTTTCATGTGTTGCCTGAAATGTGTACATTGAACCTGACACTTCAGAGGGGAAAAATATCCCATTTTGGGCACATGATCAGCCCTACGGTGCTGAAAACATTAGGATATATTTCTTGTTACATTATTATAGATTATTACTTTCCAGTTCTCACTAGTAGCACTGTATATTCTAATTTTAAATTAGCTTGAAAGTATATGCTAATCACTGTTTAGGAAATTGAATTAATGACTGAAAACATAAATGACTAAATATCTGATAAAGTTTGACTCTGCTATGATTTTTTTTCCTCTGAAACGTAAGCCTTTACTTTTCTTACATAAACAGTTAGCATCTTTAGTTCTTTGTCTACTGATCAAATGATCTTCTGAATGCCCTATTTTCTAAGTGCAAAACTGATTTTCTACATGTATGCTACCATGAAGCATGAGATCCTAGGCAGACATGGTCTGAACCAGTGACTTGAGAGACAATGAATGACTTCGGTTACTGTATGATAATAGCTTGGTGAGTTTTGGAAACATCATTAATGAAAGACAGACCCATGCATGATTAGTTTCTAAATATTATAACTGCTTTACAGAATCACATGTAAAATAATTAAAGAGCCCCATTTTTTTTTCTAGGGACATTTTTTCTTGAAAGATGAAAGGGTTTGCAGGATTATCTCTAAGCAATGATATTGTTGTTTAATTAAATTATATCTTTGTTTTCTTCTTTGATTTCTCCCCAAGCCATGAGTTCATTGATTCTATAATTTAAAATATTATAGAACATGAATACAGCATTGTGGTTTCTTATAGGATCTTCAATGTCAGACTCTGCTACAACAAAAACATGATGGTAATGTAGATGTGTCAAGGGGCTGCCAGTGGCCCCAAGCAGAGACTATTTCTTGCTTGTCCTGAGGAAACTGCCAATATCATTCCTATTACCATGTGATAAACTGTGATATGCTTTTTTTTAATTGAATTGGATAACCTAGTGTTGAAGTCTAATACATATATATGTGCATACATGTACATACATATATATGTTCATGTAGATATATGTTGTATGTCTATATACGGATATATTGCTCTTTCTGCTGGAGCAGTAGAAATGTGAAATAGCATATACTTCTGAAATGTTTCTTAGAAAATATCTTTGGATGAGCAATTGGGAAGAGCCAAATACCTCGCACAGTTAAAGAAGAGCATGAAAAAGAGTACTTGACAAAAGTGAATGCAGTAGGCCTTTTTCCCCAGAGTCCTGGCTGTCATCAGTGGAACTGTGGGAGAGAGAAAGACTATTTAAGTGAGTGATTTGCAGGGCAGAACCAGTTTTCAGACACGCATGCAACTGTGGAGAAACCACTATCTGCTACTCACTTTGTCCTTCCCATTCCAGATGCTATACAGTACAAGATTTTACCCCTTGGATCTCAAGAAATCCCTGTGGTCAGGTCCCTGTAACCTTTAACTTGACCATGGTCACCTAATGAATACTTTCCACTGAAGAGAAGTGTGCAGCAGAAACCAGTTGCCTGGACCTTTCTTCTGACTTTTTATAAGAGAGAATTGGTCTCTCTTTAAGCAAAGAAGAGATCCGAGGAGTTACAAGTGTACTTTTGCTAAAGCATTTGCTTCACTAGGTCATGAGCTTTTTCTGTAAAGATTGATTCATATTGGCTTGTATAAGAAAATTATCACATGGATAACAAACCAACAGAAAGCAAAATGTGACAAAGTTTCTAATTCTGGTACTGAACAGTTTATAGTCTGGTTTTCATTTGCTGCTTCATTAACAGATCAGTAAAGAGGCCAAAGAGAAATCCAATAAATGAATACATTAGAGAGAATTTTGCGAATGCTATTGAGAACAGAGATGGAAAATCCCCATAAACAATCAATGTTAAAAAGTTTCCTTGAAATGCAATTTATTATTGGGCTTCTTAAATTGACTGTTAAAATCAGGTTAGGAAATGTTTTGCTTTTTATTATTTTTAAGTATCAGACTAAGGAAAAGCTGTGGGAGAAAGGTCCTGGTTTGCTTTCCTCTGTACTGTGGGTGTGGTCTATTGAGTTTTCGCTACCAAATTCACTGCTTTTGAAGGGGTCCTGGGCAGTACAAAACATTGTTTTTCATCTTTACAACTGTTTGGAAGTTGTTAGAGGGCAATGGAGTAATTTTATGGCCTGAAGAATAAGGGGAATAGGCTGAAAGATCAACGCTCTGTGGAGCTTTCTAAAGGAAACACCTTGAACTACAAGGGCAGAATTCATTGTGCCTCGTGACCCTAATGAGTCTTGCATTCCCATTGCCAACCAAGGCTTATCAGAAAGGTCTATTTGCTGTGTGTTAAAATGAAAGTGAGAGATTTCTACTGAAGGGATCTGTTCTGTTTTTCTAACAAATTGATTCTTTGTTTTGTCAAACCTTGAAGCATGTCACAATCTCCTGATGATCTAAGACACGAGTTCCAAAATGAAATAATAGACTTTTGTTCTAATCCAGTCTTATGGAGAACAGTGCATGAGCATCAGGCAGACATGATGTGTCATGTTGCAGATCTGAGAGAGCTCAAAAAACCCCAGAACTGAAACCTGCCACATTACCTCTGATGCTGGAGGGCTGAGTGGGGGAGGAGGAGGCAAGGAGCCAGCAGAAGGAGTGTGTGGGCACCAGCCACTCACTGCCCAGCTGTCTTGTTGCCTTGAGAGCTGGAAGGGAGAAGTTATCATCTGAATCTGCCTTTTGTCCCAGACATATGGCACCAGGAAATCACTAACTTGAGAGAAGGTGCTCTCAGCTTCTACTTACATCTCTTACTTGGCTGAGAAGGCTGCAAAGAAAAGCACACTCTGAGCTCTGCTGGGTGGAATGAGACTCAGTAGACCCCTGAGTAGACACTTATTCCTAACCATCATTTGTACAACCACTGTGACCTGTCACCTCTGAGTAACACATGCCTTTTTTGTTGTTATAATTTTTGAGGGCTTATCTAACCAGTAAACATTGGAATAAAAAATTCCACTTATGACAAACTTCGGTTAAATCAAATGTGATTGCAGTCTGTTAGATCTGGGTAAATATTACAAATCTGAAATAGAAAGAAATTTTTGCCTTTTTTCCCCCTATGATATTTCAATTCAAAGTAACCAACTCTAGATTATTTCTCTAGAAATTTTTTCCATGTAGGTTGCACGTGTTACTACTTAATAATCTGGTGCCTAGGCATTGGAAGTTGGAACAAGATGACTACATTTTCTATGGTCCTGACTGTTACAGAACCTGTAACGGGCTCAGTCTTAGCCAATTTTGTGCTGAGGTACTGAATTTAAACACTTGACATCAAAATTTTATCTTTAAATATATTTCAGCATTATGCTCAAGGCTAACTTTTGTTCAGTAGAAGCTCTTTATACATGCTTGTGTAAGGAGAAAAGCTTTGGAATCTTTAAAAATAAAATTTAAGAGGAATTTAAAATTATAACCCTCCCCCCCTTATTTTATACATATATATTAGTATTTTGACATGACTGATCTTGTAAAGAAAGAATAAAAAGATTTGATAAACTAATTTTAAATTTATCCTGTGTGCTGAAATAGGGTGCCTTTGCTAAGATGCAATGATTTTTAAATGTTTTTTCTTTTTTTCTAGATAAGAGTAAAAATCTAGCTAGTTTTCTCCCAGTAAAATTTCCAAAAATTCACTCTTCAGTGTTTTCCTCTCAGAAGTCCCAATAGATAATTTAAAGCCTATGTGAAAGGTTAGATTATGAATCAAAACATCTGACTGTCAATTTTTTTTCCAGATTCCAGCCTGAATCTACGTCCTGTATGTGTATGTAGAAGGGAGCTATTAAGTACAAATTAGGAGTTTCCTAAGTTAATCAGGCTTTACAGTAATTATGCCAATTCAGGTGATTGAAATTCCTCAGCTTGGAACACTTGCAGTTCCAATTGTAGTAAAAAATACAATAAATAGCAAGACACAGCAACATGCAACATACTTCAAAGGTAGCAAGCTTTGAGGCACCGTGCCAAAAGATCAAGGATGAGTGGGTTTTTTGAGTGTGAATTATTGCTCTGTAATTCATGCTGTGGTATAGAATGTAGAACTGGTAAGATCATTAGGTGAATGAGCTTTAAATATTGCCAAATCAAATACTAGGTTGATAATGCAGAGAGGTAGATTGGGGTTTCTACTCCCTTTGAATTTACAGCAAAAACAGAGGACAAATTAGCTTTACCAACAGTGAAGCTGTTGTGTGATCTTTTTGTGTCTAGATTTGCATGTTTTAGCAGGAGATAAGTTTAGGTTAAACCCTCAGGCTGTGGACATTGCTGGAGGACAGAAACTTTGGAAGTTGAATATATATTCAATAGTTTAATATTGTTAAGACACAAATACAATAGTCTTTCAGCATTACTTGTAAAGAAAAAGCATTGACAGTAGACAACTGTCACAGAAGCTTTTAAATTTAGTCATATATAATGATATCTGACCTATCTTTAAATGTTACATTTGGGTTTCGGCTCCAGAGTTTGGAAGCCTTGATGCCTGAGTTTTGTGACTTTTGAGAATGGAAACATAAGCAAGTGGTACCAAGCCCATGACTATAGTTACATCTCTGATGAAGCAGATTCAAGCTATTGTCCTGCATGCTTTCAGCAGGAAAGGAGAAAGTCAGTAATGGTGTCCCATCTAAACAGAGAAGACCTCCACTTTGTGCATATTATCTGTTTAGATGGCATATTTTGTCTGTGTTTGGACATAAAGGCCTAGTTCCTTAAAGGTGTTTATGAAACCCATTTTTGAACAGATACCTAATTTCTCATGAAATTAGGCACTGGTATTTAAGAACTTATGGTGTTCATCATCTAAGTGCTAAAAATGCTGAAACAGTAGGGAAAAAAGCTGTCTTAACATTTTTCTCCTCTATAACAGCTCTGTAACTTTTTAACTGCAGCTTTTCTATTGTGGAAATAATTTCTGAGGTATGTTATAGAAGAACTTTAAAAGCATGGTTCTTAGAGAGGTGGGTAGAAGTAATTTTCGACTGAAAATGTCCTTGTCCTCTAGCTGATCATGCTGGTAAGATTTTATCCACATTTCTTCATATTAATATTTTTCATGAAAGCATCCTACTAGGGGTCTCTCTCTCTCTCTTCCCAATGCAATTGGCAGCAAATAGACCACTGTGAAAGGCAATATGTAGGATCACTGATTAAGGCACATGTTTCTCAGGTCTCATATGTTCCTGGCCAACTGAATGGCTTTGACCAGAGTTTTGCATGCTCACAGAGCAAGGGGACAGGTCTCAGAGCTGAGGCACCTCTGTTTAGTTGAGCTTAAACTTTCACATGTGGAGAATAAATGGATAAATGAATGAACATTTTTTATTGTCTCACGTACTTTCCAATTATCTTTTTGCAGAGTTTAAGAGACTGGCAGAAGTATTCATCTTCTCTGTCTTTGCTGAGGGTTTGTGTTTGCCAGAAAAAACAGAATTTGACATTTTACCAATGTAACTGAGGGAGAAAATGGCAAAATTAAAACAAGACTAGGTTCATTCAGGGGCTACACTGATACTTGAGGGCAAAGAAAAGAGGTATTCAACAAGAACTTGAAATATATAAAATAATAAGCCTTAACAAAGGCTTCTGGCACTTACAGAGTGTAAGTAGTGAAGATTAATAAATGTGATTAAATTGAACCAGATTTTGCTATAGGACACTGAAGGGTTCATAAATTTTCCACTGTCCCCTTGTCCCCTAGAAAATTTAATTGTAGGAACCAAAACAGCTGTATTTCTTCATTAACTAGAATATGAATACAGTTAATAGACCACTGATTAAGGCACTAGAATAGGGAAGTCTAGTGAGACTGGATGTTTAGACCTCACAGTCCAATTGTTAGTCTGGAGAAACTGATAAAATTTTAGGAGTGATTTAGATCAAGGAATCATAGTTTTCTTATGAAAAGTGCTGTCTATAGAGACTTTTGCTCACAATTCTGAGAAAGATCTGTCATCATAACTTATAGTGACATTTTTTTCCTTGTTTCACTTAGTCTTATTCATAAAAGGGATAAAAGTGGTATAACTATATCTTGTTGGTTGAAAGCATAATTTAAAATACCTTCATGTAATATCTCTGTTCCTTTTTTCTCACAAGTAAGGAACAGGTAACAGAACGAGTAAAGAAGCCACTGTAACATTACTGAGTACCTTTTGGGAATACTAATAAACAAATGATGCTCTGAAGAAGCAGAGGAGAAAGAAATATAGTGTCTGCCTTCTAAACAGAGAGAGGAAAAAGACTTGAAAAATTAAGTCCAGCTGGCCTCATATCAATACTGGGAAAGATACTGAAACAATTTACTAAGCAGTCGATTTATAATTACTTAGGGATGATAAGAAAAAACCCAATAAGGATTTATCAGGAAAACGAATGCCAAGGCATTCTAATTATTTTCTTTGACAAGGTAGCTCTCCTTGTCAACAAAGGGATGGAGTACATACAGTATGTATCTTAATCTTGCATTTTGACTCATCCTCACACAGTTTTCTCACAAGCAAATTAAAGGAAAATGGTCTAAATGGAAGTATTATGAAGTGGCTGAAAGTCAGTGTTGGGAAACAGGTGTGAGTAGCTACCGGGTAGTTGGTAAATCCATCCTGATCAGTGTTTTGGATGAGTGTACAGACTGTCACAACAAAATCTCCAGCGTCCCAAGAATGAGGGAGATTATAGGAGCTTTCTAAGGTATAACGGATATTGAAAGTTAGTGTGAAAAATTGGAAGAATGATCTGAAACAAGTGTCAATAAATATTTGTGTGAAACACTGTTTCCAGGGAGGGACAATCACATACAAACACAGAGCAGGGAGTAACTGGCTAGACAGCAGAGCTGCAGAGAAGGAGGCGAGGATGACTATGGACTACAGACCAAGGATGACTCAAGAGCACAATGTCTTTTTTTGAACAGCTACTTCATTCCGTGGTGAATTAAAAGGAATTAAAAAAGAAGAAATCTGCTGTGTGTCAGGCAGAGGTAGGAGCTCCATCCTACTTGGGGCTTTGGGTTCTGAACTAGGAACTCGACCCAGCTTTGGGCACCACTTTTTCAGAGAGTTGCAGACAAATTGGCGATTGTCCAGAGGAGAGGAACAGGAATGATAAGCGGTTTAGAAAACATGACCTGTGAGGAAAGATTGAAGGAATTGGATTTGTTTAGTCTACAACAGAAGAGCCTGAGAGGGACATGATAACAGTCTTCAAGTATGTAGAAGGTTGTTTTAAAGTAGACAGTGATCAATTATTCTCCAAGTCCACTGACAGAGCACAGAAAAAATGATTGCTTTAACTTGAAATGAAGAAGTTTTAGGTCAGATATTGGAAAAATCCCCCCAAAATAAAAATCCTTTTACCACACTGAGGATAACTAAGCACTTGAACAAGGTACTGAGGAAGTTACAAAAGTTTTTTAAGAATTCATTAATAAAATAAGTAAGGATTGAGAAAATGCAGGTATTTTCAATGCAGGGATCCACTGGGTAAAGTGCTAGTGTTCCTTTTATGTCCTATATTCTCTGATTTCTAAAAAATAATCTGCCCTGCAAAAGTTACCTAAGCTTCAGCAATGCAAGAACTAATGAGTTCCTTAATTTGTGCTCGGGTAATTTACTTTATTTGCATGTCTGAAATTGTCTTCTGGTTTTGTTTCTGAAAAACAGGGGTACAGTGGTTCAAAAGAATTTAAAGTACTTTCTTAAAAAATCCCAACAAAACACAAAAAATCAACTCTGTGCTATAAGAGATAAACTTAAAACTTTAAATGCCTCATTTACTTAGCTTTACAAAAACTACAGATAAAAATGGCAGTAATGGCTTGCTACACACAAAGGCCATCAGTGACCTAGTGGGTGTATTTATTTTCCAGACAGCATTAACTTCTTTTTCTGTTTCTGATATACTTGTGACTATGGAATTTCCCCTATAGAACACCAAATATGAAAACATCATTATCACCATCTGACCTTCCCAGCACATTAGCAAGGAAGATATCAGTGAAGGTGAGGTAAACCTAGACTGTATATTGCAGAGACTGATAGGCAGACATTTCCTTCTGCTGAATCTGCTTTGAGAGTGCTAAGTTCCAGCAAAGAAATAACAGGACAGGTGAGAAAACACAGCATCTGAGACCACCAGAGGAAGATATGCCAGAGCCAAGTGCCAAAGGCCTATGGCTGAGCTTTTGCCATGTGCTCAGGAGGCATTAAAAAAAGGTGTCTAGTTCTCTTCTGTTGCTGTTTTTTCACCATCCAGTGCAGTTATTTGTGATTTATTTTCAGCACAGGTTAGCTAACGGAAAGGAGATACTTATTTGTTACAGGTTAATACCTACAGATGGAGCTCAAAGGGACTTCCTGGGTCACAGAAACCAGCCCTGTTACTGCAAATTTTCAGTCCATCTGTCCTGAAACTAACCATGAATAGCAGTAAGAAGCTCAGCCAAGTGCATGTCTAGTATTTCCTAGCTGGGACTGCAGGTCAAAAGCAGGGAAGGAATTGATAGATGAATGTTTCTCATTTCTAGGTTGTTGCATTAAACTGATCAATCTATTGGAAGGAAGCAAGTTTAAGAGGTTAGGAAAGCATTTCAGTAAACAACAAATAAGAGGTATGAGAAGTTTTGTTTATAGCTAAGAGTTGGCTGTCATCATTTGGTATCAATCCATTTATATGTTTAATTACACATTTGTGCATGAAATTGCAGTTAAGACCGGGTCAAATTTTTATTAAAAATTCTTTTCATATATGTCTGTATTAACTTTTCATCTGATCTGGACAGACTCCTCTATTATTTACCTTCTTTCACATTTTACCTACTTAAAATGTTGTGTGACCACTTCCTCTCCCCCTGAGGATTATGGAACCCCCAGGAAATGTAGCACCTATATAGTGTATCATGACAGAAGTGTCAGTAATCAAAAGCGGTTCCCAGGTACTAGCACAAGGCCTCCTTCCTTACCATGTCCTCCTAATAGTTTACTTTTGTCCTGTCTATGAGAAATCAGACATTTACAAATAGTAAGCTGGAATGCTGGACAGTGTTACAGTTTATCCAGAGCAGAGGAGCACAAAAATGTTTTATCCTCAATTCAGCCTTAAACTTTGCCTTTTTTAACCTACAAGCTCCACAAAAGCTGTTCCTCTGCCTAGATTGTTAGCAAGTATTGCAAAAATGCTAGACACAACACTGCTGGAGACCTGGCTTTTCAGTGATACCTAAATCACTGCACCATACCCACCATGATCCTGAAAGCATCCCTAAGATACCTCACTGGAGTCCATGTCCAGGTGGACTTTCAGCTCTCACCTTTTCCACCCTGCTTGAAACTCCTCATTGATTCACATATTTCAACTCCTTTCATTGTCTTTTTCTTGGTCACTGTCTTAGGGCCACCTTTCTTTATGTGTCTTTATCCATATTTTTCATTTTTGATGTCCCTAGAGTGTGCTTCACTCTCTGTTTAGCTGGCTATTCCTTCCCTCTACATGGACTGCAAACTACTTTCTTTTGTAAAGAGGCAGCACCCCATCCCACAGCAGGATCTGCTAGAGCTGATCAAATGACTTAGTAAAGGTTTAGGCATCAGGGCTATTCATCACATTTTCCTCTCACATACTGTTTGACATAATGCCCTTCTCTCCAAGTAGTCATGCCCAAAAGGTCTTCAAGTATCCGAGATATTACAGCTGTGTTTGTGCTGATAAACCTGTCATGGACAGGGACTGTTCTCTTGTCCCTGTCACACAGCCTGTGGTGCTGTCTCCTCTGAGCATATGGTTTCTCAGTGGATCTAAGGTATAACTGTTACTTTAAGTGATTTTCTTCAGATGTGTTCAGTAAGGTGAGGACTCCCTTTCTATGACTAAGAACCAAGGTTTCATAGGGTGAAAATTGTGGGGTTATGTTGCACGCCTTGGTGCAAAGGTGTGGAGAGGTCTTTGAATGCACAAAGCCTGTGCAGGTAGTATCAGAGGGCAGCACAAGCTCTAATCTGGTGTAATCTCACCCACATTACTAGCTGGGAAGTGCTCCCTACCATATGTGCTCTCCCATCAGTCATGTCTGGGCATTATTACTGAAAAGTGGCAGTTGGCACAGGCATCTCAGTGATCAAGTTCACTCCCTGGCCTTGATTTATTCAGTGATATAGATATGGTCTATGTTTTGAACTTGCTGTACAGACCATTATCTGTTTTATTTTTGCTCTGTTGTACTAAGGCAATGTGTAACATATCAAACACTAACTTTTTTAGCATATTTTCAACCGCAAGTTGTTTTTTTTATGACAATAACAGCAAAAATTAAGAAGTGAGTGCCAAAATCTAGCTCATGTTTTGCATGTTATAGCTATTCTCCAAATCAGACAAACGTCATGTGCTAGGAAATAAAAAGCAAAGGGTGGCAAAGTTCATGGACAGTAACTTGCTTTGAGCTGGAGACCTTTCTAGACTTGTTTATTATCATTTTGTTCTGATTCAAATGCAGGTTTAACAGCAAAATAAAAAGCTGTCTTGTTTAAAGGAAGATGTAACTCATTTTATGAACAAGAACCGCAAACAGCTGTTTCCATATGTTGCTAGTATCAGGAAAAATTCTTTGTTAAATGGCATCTTTAAGATTAAACTCTGTGCTGAAAATAAACACAACAAAAGCGTGAGATGATTGAGGAGAACAGTGACCCACTCCAGGAGAAAATACACTTTGTTTCAGCTGGTGATGAATCTGCATGACCCAGACAGAGTTCCAACATTGACTATCACTGTATTCTGCAGTATTTTGACATGTAATATAAATGTCTGTGATAAGGGATAAAAGGCACATTGGGCCATCTGTGCTAGTTTTAAACCTGTTTGTCCAACTTTGGGATGTTGTAACCTTTTTATTATTTGCTAAAAGTGAATTTTTAACATAGTTTGGACCTAATTCTGCTTTCTGTAGAATCTCTATTAGAAAATGTTTTAAGCACAGCCCTCTGTTAGCCAGATTGAAACACAGTTAAAGAAGGTATCATCGTGCTCTCTTTGAAGCTGAAGCGAGACACATCTGCCTTGAATGAAAGCAGGATCAAATCACCTAAGCAAATGGTTGATTAATCAGATAGTACCAAGGAAGCCAAGTATGGTTTGAGACCTTCTGTAAAGGAGAAAAATCTTTGGCTTCATTTTTAATGATGAAGTCTTTTCCTTCATAATGGCTAGGGTGTGAATCTCCTGCTGTCATTCTCATGCCTCCAGATTTGCTTTTAGTCTTTCTTCTCTAATAAATCTATAGAGAGAAGTGAGATTTGCAAGTGCAATTAGGGCTATCTAGTTCTTGTAGTCTGCTCCTGTAACCTCTGCTCAGCTGCTCCTTGCTATACTTTCATATTATCATCTCTTTACAGGTTTTTTTGCACTGCTTCAAAGGGTTTTGTAACACAGTTGAAGGAACCATATATATTTGGCACTGTGCTATCACATTTTGATTGAAAAATAATTTTTATATGCTCACCTTTTACATGGGGATAATTTTGCTTCAAAACTACTGCTTGAAGATTATTGAAGAATATGTGGAAGGCTAGTGTGGGTATGCTTGTCCAGAAATGTATACACACCAGTTTGCTGAACTTCATGACTTTTTTCCCAGACATTTTCAAAAGAGAATTAAATTTGCTTTTGCATTATTGGTTTGCAATATTTTCATATATACAGAATGTTTTGGGGGTTGTGTGTGTTTGTTGTTGTTGTTGTTTTGATTTGTTTTTTGGCTTTTGGGTTTTTTTTTTTTGCTTGTTTGTTTTTTTACTTTGATAGGCATATATTTACTTTTTATTATGGATGGATGGAAAATCTTGAAAAGATGAGCCACCTACTGACTGTAGAGAGAGCCTGAAACAGTAGCTCTGAGGCATTTGAGTTCCCATTTCAGCATCACACTGACTCTGACTGCAACACCCATCTCAGGATCTCAGCATAACAAGCTGGATGGCTTATCCAGCTCCCTCCCAACCCTGCATTTCTATTGATCTGGGATTTCAAAAAAACCTATAGTCCCAGGATGTTGCTGGGTTATGGGAAACCCCTTCCTGGGTGTGTTAAAGGCACTACTCTGCAGCCATTTAGCTTTCCCTACAGTATTCTGTAGTTTTTAAAATGATCACAGGCAATGTATATATTGCTGTGGGTTATAGCATGTCTTCTCTGTTTTGAGAGATTTTTCCTCTTAATCATGTTGCTCTTGCTGTGTTTCATATCTGTACAATCAGATGCATGTCCTTTATAGTGCTGTGATCTGAACTAAGAACATACATTTGAGGCTTGTATGTATCCAGGCAAAGTGGGCAAAGGAGAGCCCAAATGTTAGCAACCATTGCTTTCTGTGTCTCCCATGGAAGATTTATCTGGATATACAGTTTTATGCTGGTTTAAACAGGGAAGTGACATTTAGAAAAAATCCACTTTGGGGGATGTTATTGAAAGAACTTAAATGCATGTTATGATTAACTTGCCAAAGCTACTAGGAGTAAACACATCCTTAATGTAGACTAGGATGTCTTCACATAAAACTCTTTCCCACATCCCACTCCCTCCCCTTCACCTCCCAAGCTTCATCCTAGCCTAAGGCAGTAAAATCTGTAGGGTAGGGGTTTCCTTAAGCACATTGTATATGAGAGTATGTGACTTATCATCTCTGTGCCTCATTTACAGTGAGACTTAGCAGCTGCTTCGCAACCATGTGATACATTGAGCTTTGTATAATAGTTCACTTGAAGGTCTTTGCACAGTTCAGGCATGTCAGCTGAGTACCTTCAAGCAGTGCAGGGACTTGTAATTAGAGTGGCCCGAGGCTGCTTTCCTTTCTGAGGGGCTTTGTCTTCCCCGTGGATCCCAGTGGCATTCTGTATCCAGAGGCTCACCATCGGAGTGCGCCAGCGTGGGCTCAGCGGGCGGTAGGGGGGATCCGAGGTATGTCAGGAACTGAGAACAGGTATGAGAGTTCAAGCCTGGACAAAGGTCTTGTTAGTCATTTGAACACAAAGCATGCAGCACCTTGCCTCTCTGCTGGGTCCCGCAGCAGGTAAAGAAAGAACCGCCCTGTGCTTTACTTCAGAGAGTTATGCCCCAGTCCCTTTCCAAAATAAACAATCCACTGTGTTTATCTGTAATGACTTTTGCCACTTGGAGCAAGCTGGCTGATGCAGACATTCTTGGGAAGATGTCAAAGGAAGAAACATGCTGTTTTCTAAGCTGGCCTTTTAAATGACTGTGTTGCTTCTGCAACACTGAAAGCTTTATATCCTGCCTGCAAGTTCCCATTCATTTTCCCTGAGCATTTTTGGAAGCACAGACTGAGCAATTTGGAAGGGATAGACCTGAACTTCCTATTTCTGTCACTCCATTTCTGTTATCCACTAAGACAGAGGAGGAAAAAAACGAAGGAAAAGAATGAAACAGATTTTCATATGGAAAACAAACTTTTGGCCACCCAAATTTGCAAAGGCATGTTAAATACCTTAACAAAGGAGGATATCAAACAGCAAATCAGCAAAGCATTGCTAAACCAGCTGCTCTAGGAAATGGAAAATATATTTTTACTTCATAAAAGGGTTACTTTTGAGGGTTGGGAGGAATGGTTCCTCACAACTATAAGCTGGCACACCCTTTTCATCTGTTAGTCTCCTGCATTGGTTCTGTAGAAAGTATAAATCAATATATAAGAAATGTTAGGTCTGACTGAGTGTAAGAAAGAATGTTTACCTGCTCTTGTACTTCTGTCTCATGGCTCACTGAACAAGAAATATTTCTAGTGCCCACACTCACTGCTACATGAGAATTTTTTTTCCCTGCAGAGCTGCAGAGAATCATCATTAATCTGGGCACAGCAGTTCTCCCTCCCTACCACCTCCTATGCCCACTTCCTGCTGCACCTGGCTGTGCCATTTCATCACCATTAGGAGGGTAAAATGCCATGCATGCTCACCAAAGCCACTGAGGTAGCACACAGGTGACACCTCCCTGCGCCCCCCCCCACCCCCCCCGCTTCAAATAAATCTGAACTGTCACTTTTTATGAATGAAGAAATAGATTCCCTGTCAGTACTGCAAGGAGGCACATGTCTCTGCCTCCTTGGAAAAGCAGGGCTTAAGGCACCACGTGCCCATACCCGCACAGAATATAGCCCTTGTGGCTATATTTATTCCTCTAAAAACAAAAGATGGCCATGGATAGTCCTCTGGCCCCTAGCCTGATCAGGGTCAGCTGTCCTCAGGGCAGGAGGGTCTGGTGAACTACAACTTTACTAGTAAATGAGATGTTTGGATTAAAAATAGGTGGATTGCGGCACTACTGTGTTATGAGGCTGGTGCCTGTCCCTGAGCGGTACCCACCAGAGCAGTCAGACATTTCCCAGGGGTGGTCCAGAGGTCATCATGGTCCTGAGACCATTCCCAGTAGGCTAGCTGGGCACAGCTCCCCTCTTCTAGTGGGATGGGGGTGCTCTTCCTTGCCAGTTGGCCTCAGAGCCAGAGTCCAGTCCCAGGCATGCTTAATTACCAGTATGAGTAACTGGACCTTGTACCCCTGGAAGAAACCTTGGGTTTCCTCTGGGCCGTGGGGTATCTCTATGACCCCAAGACATAATTACCATGGCAGTCTTGGTTATTCAGTTCAAAGTATTGGAAATAGCTGAGGGCTATGTTGCAAGAAGTGTTTTTATAGCACAGATTGAATGTGTGTGCTGCATACACAGAGGTGTGCCAGGAGGGCATGGGAGGCACTTTGAAGAGCAGTGTCTTCTGGGGTAGCAGAAGATGGAGGGAGACAAATGTGATACTATCTTACCCACAATGGCCTTTGAAAGTGGTCCCTGTGGGGAACCCATTGTTTCCTCCAGCACAGTTGCTACCATGTGCTGATGCCTTTGCTGCACCAGTCTGTAGCTCCCATTGCTTTTTCTGATGTTGCTTCTGCCACCCCTGCCCTGCTTCTGCCACCACCTCCAGTGATCCAGGCAGCAGCAGACACACAGACACACTCCAGACATCCAGACACACAGGGCGCCCCTCAGCTCTCTGCTGTGCCAGCTCGGGCCATGGGCTTGCTGGGCAACATCAGTGTTATGTTGCTGGCACTCTGAGTAACAGCTGGGTTTGCTTCCAGCCCTAAGCTCCTTGCAGTTGTAGGTGAATTGCTTGATAGAATAAAGCTGGACAATTTAGCACTGATTTTTGAGTGTCTATGCTGCATTTTTGTCATGGCAGTCTAAACACACATGAGAAACATTCAGCAATCTTGCTTGGGCTTTTCTTCTGCCTCTTGAAAGAACAGACTAGAAAGAGCTCAAACCACCAGGACTGTTTATCTAGATTTGGGATTTGGATACTGTATGTCACTCATGCTGGTATTATTATTTATACCCTTCAAACACCAAAAATACTCAGTAATATTGAATAGATTTTGGCCTGGTAGATCCTTTGTATATCCAAAAATAGAGAAGTCAGATGAAATAATTTCTGTGCCTGCCCTGGGTTTGTAACAAAAAGTTTTGACTTCGGGCCTTGGATTCTCTCTAGTATTTTGAAATAGGTATCTCCTTTTATTAACTTGAATGTTCTGAAGCTTACCTAATTACCTATGACATAAGAATATTGTCACTTGGCCAGTTTTCCTCCAAGAGATAATATTTTATGAAATTCTACGTATGCATTACTGAATTGCTTCTTGTTTTGAACTGCTCTTGGAAATAAGCATTTTATCAAACTCATCACAGAATTAAACTTGCAGATTCCCAGGTGCAGGGCTCATTCCACAAGCTTGTATCCAGCTCATGTTCTTTTAACACTGAACATGTCTGTGGTGGTACTCCGGTGTCAGTGACAAAATCCCATTGATTTAAAGGAAAGTAAGATGGAGCCCAAAATGCTAATTCTGTTGGCTTTCTTGTTGGACTTCAGTTTAATCCTACAGTACTGAAGAGTGTTTCATTTCCTATGGCTCAACTTTATCTGTTCATCTCAGTACCCCAAGTTTACATGACTCCCTTTTTCATCCCATCAACAAAGAATTATGCTGAATTACGGCTTTGTTACTAAATGGGAATTGTGTGTTTGAGGTATATTTTTCACGAGGCATTTTGGCCAAGTGGATGAGGTATTAATATGAGAAACTATAAACAAATCTTGGTTTTCTAAACTGCGGATAGAGTGATTGGCTTAATTTGTTTCTATACACTGCCATCTTGAAAACTAAACTGAAGCATCCAAATTAAACAGGAGATGTAAATATTAGCCAGATGTTCCCTGGTGTCAGAACTCTTTTTTGTTTCTTCTTTTTCTTTTTTCTTTTTTTTTTCCTGTTAAATGGGTATGCTTTTTTACATCTAACATAATGACCTATGTTTTAGATTTTAGTCCTGGCCTAATGGCTTTTTATCATATGATTATGATATCATCTAATCATGTAAGCGTCATGAGATGCTGTTCAGCTTTGTTGAAGCACATGAGTGTCAAACTGCTTAGTTTAGGCTGAACCATTTGCCTGACTGTCTTAATGTGGGGAGTGAATGTGCTGTTAATTTAGGAAATGCCAGCTGAGGCTGAGGGTTTTGTGAGCCAAGCAAAACAGAGCAGTGACCACAGATTGAAACATTACAGAGTTCCTTAATGGTTCTGTCAAAAAGAAATATAACCTTTTTTTTCTCCTACAGAAGTTGCAATATTCTTCTGGTGCAAGTAGCAACCAGTAGGGTTTTAGCATTGATAAACACGGATGGAAAAGACAGGCACTTGACTTAGCTTTTGGTTAATGCTTTTTCCTGAAGACATTTGTTTGAATTTGATGATAGTGAAGCTTTTGGTTCCATTCCTCACTTTTAATATTACAAGGCGAATGACTGCAGCTACAAGTAAATCAGGATTTAGCAGATACAAATGGAAGATTTTCAATATAATTAAAATTGTAACACTGACTTTATAAGTTTAACGCGAATGAGGAAAGCAAAATGACAACTCCTTATTGTTTTTCCTTTTTCCTTGATAGCCTTGCTCAGAAATATGGTCTTTTTAAGTTTCCCTCAGTTCACATCTAGATTTGTGAGATACTGAGAAGCCTCAAGAGCCTTGAATTTTCTGCTAAGCACTGACAAACTCTAAGAATTTGGCCATAGAACTTGAACAGTTTGGGGCTCTGCTAAGAGGGTTTTCTGCAACCATCCTTACTGTAAGGGCCCTTTATTCCTGAGTGCCATATCTGAAAGGGCTCTTGCTTCAGTATTGTTTTTTGTTCACTAATCTCTTCAAAATTTTGCTGAGCTTAGTTTGGACAAGAAATAGGTTTGAGGTGTCTGCTTAGCACCCCAAGGACTTTGCTGGGTGAAAGAGAGAAAGCTTAATAAATAGAACTACTATTATTATTCTTTATCTATCCAAAGCTTTGTTAGACAAAAGTAGCTTGCCTGTGAACTCTCCTCTGTAGAAATTCTCATCACTTAGGCCATTTAAAAATAGACTGGACTAAGCACTAGGGAGCACACTGCAGAGGGCAAGCCTGCACTGTCAGCGAGAGGGACTAGATGACTTTCCCATATCTGTGCTATTTTATTGTAGTGAGGTAATATGTTACCACTGGGTCCTCTAAGGCAACAAAAAGGAATAAATTAATCTCAAATGCACTTCTGCCCTGAGATTTCCACCACAGTCAAGCATCTGGAAATGACCAACTAAGAATATTGCAATTAGTGAGTTGCAAGACATCCTTCACAGTAAGGAACATCAGTGCTTGAAAGCAAGGCTTTGAAGGTCCTTCCAGCTTATGGGAAAGCATTTTCCAAATCATCCTTGTGAAAATGATGTAAATGGTCTCCTTTCACCTTCTCTGACAAAAGGTGTGAATTGCCTCCAGTGACACTGCCTCCACCCATCTTGCAGATATATGAAATCCACAGCTGTGTGAAACAAAGGAGGTGGATGCCACATCCACTCCGGGAAGGTTCTCATTGCATTGCAGTATCAGGCTTTATTTTAAAGTTTATTCCTTTATTGTCTGGAGTATGTGAAAGAAATTAGGCTGTATTTCTTGTAAAGCATGTATCTGTGGAAACAAGTGCACCAGAAGGAATGGATCAAAATGTAAAGAAGCCTTTAATTTCAGTTACTAATGACATTTTATATTCTGCAAAGCATGTCTTATAGCACTTAAGCAGAGGGAGCCTTTAAAACTGTTGTGTTTGTTCGGCCTCATACATTAGGCAAAAGCTCATCACTGGGCTTGAATTTTGAGAGGGCCCCTGTACAGCTGACTGAAAAGACGGGATTTCATAGTGGTAAATTAACCATTCTGAACAATCCCAAACATGCAAACCACTACAGATGAATTAGCAAGATGTGCAGGTGCCACAGATGAGTAACTTATACTTCTCACCACCTCCCTCTCTCCTTTCTAAGAATCTCTTTGTTTCTTGTATAAAATGATGTTTTAAAAATCCCAGTAACTGGGCCCATCTCTTTATATGCCCAGCAAGATCTGTACTCCATTATTGGGGATTATTAATTTGAAGCTCCCAGTTCCTCAGTAGTCTTAAGGAAAAGCACCACCACTCATTAGCAGACCAGAAATGTGTTCAATTAATATTTAATCTTTGTTTATGTTGCCTACGTAATATTTTCTGAGATAATGTGTGGAAGTTCTAGACTTGGAGTCCTCAAAAACCCAAAATATAGCCTCTCTGTTCTTGTCATGATCTTGTTAAAAAATTACATGTGAAGAAAATGCTTAATTTCATCCTGCATATAGAGACAAAATGTTTGTTTTCTATTTAATCTATTGCAATTTTTATGCATAATAATTATTTTCATTAAATACTTTGTTTTTTTCAGTAGTTTGAACTGTAATGACAGGACAAGGAGTAATGGGTTCAAAGTGAAAGAGGGGAAATTTCAATTAGGTACACAGAAGAATTTCTTTATTGTGAGGGTGGTGAGGCACTGGGACAGGTTGTCCAGAGAAGTTGTGGACACACCATTTCTGGCAGTGTTCAAGGACAAGCTGGATGGAGCTTTGGGCAACCTGGTCTAGTGGGAGATGTCCCTGCCAGTGACAGGTAGGTTCTAAATATATGATTTTTAAGATCCCTTCCAACACAAAACATTCTATGATTCTATGATTCTATAATTCTATAAAAGTATTTTAAGAATCTCCTTGTGATTAAAGTGTGATGAAACTGTCCCTTTAACTGCCTCTCAAGTCTATCATTATTTCTGCAAAATTAATTTTTAAAATGATAGCACTTCTATTTTATCCTAGGTTTGCTATCACAGCAGTTGTATTATCAATGTTTCACTTAAGTGTTATTAGTCACAAAATGCTGATATCAACAAAGTCCTGTGATAAATGGAACTCTCTTACAGTATCACCGGTTTTACATTGAAGCATTTACAAGTCAAAGATAAAATACTGGGTAAAACCCACCCCAAAACAATAAAAGAACCAAACTGCCCCCCCTCCCCCGAAATACAAAGAGCCACACAAACATCCTAATATACAAGGAATGAAGATCTTGCAAGAAAAAATTGCATAGCTGCAAGATGGAACTAAGACTGACCTTCATCACAATGACATAACACTTGTGCCTATCACCTTGTGTGACTTCACAAATGCCCAGAGTGGAAGATGTAAAACAGCCTCCCCTACATATCTCCCCAGAGTGCACTGCAGCTGAACTGAGTAATGTCTCGACTGTTTTCTGAACCTATCCAAGATAGGAGTTGAAATCTCTCCAGGTCCAAAAGGCTGTAACCACTTCACTCAAGGTTTTTGTGTTCTCCTGGCAGCACCTTTCCCATGGGCTCAGTGCAGTTCTGGGGATGAATGCTGCAGAGGAGGCAAAGGCGATAGGAAGGACTGTAAATTCTTAACTTACCTACATCTTCTGTTTTTAACATGCTGGACAAACAGTGTGAATTATCTACTTGCTTTATTCTAGCTGTAAACCTACATTGCTGCCCAATGCCACAGCCAGGGCTTGGGAACTAGATTTCAGAGGTTTCTAAGTATTTTGGGGGCAATATCCTGGAAAGACCTTTCAAACAGGTAGTGAACAGAGAAGATTACAACGTTGCTAAGAGAAGAGTTTTTCATGTTTAGGGAAAAGACAATTCAGGATTTCAACGTACAAGTTTGTAAGTGGGTGATCTGGTATTCCCAAAGGGGTGTGTGATTTCTGTTTGTTGTATGATTGTTTTATACCATATTTACACTGGCCAGGAAGGAATTCCCATTTCCGTTTCTCCCTTGATGTATATCTTGGCCTCTACATTGTTTATTTATTTTCATTCCTTTGAAGCCTTTAGTCACTGGTCATAGCTAGAGACAGGTGAATGGATGTTCTAATAGCAGATTCCAGGTACTTGCATGGTTTGTGGTCCTCACACAGCATCAAACCCACTTGCCATTTTGGTGTCAAAATCCATTGCCCTCTTTCCCGAAGTTGTACTGGCAGAGAATTTTCAATGTTTATATTTTGTTTTCCTCTGCGGTGGATTTAACTCCACAAATCACCTGTTGTGACAAAGACTACAGATGATGGCAATGCCTTTGGTTGACCTCTTCATTTTCTTGTCACATTAATAATCAGGACTCTTAGCCTTTTTCTGTTTGCCCTAAGTTTGCTGGAGAGCTATAAGGACTATTCAGAGTGGAACAAAATACAAAAAGGCCTTTTTTTAACCTGTAGTTTCTGAAACCACATCATATTTTGACACCACAAAATCTGTACAAGAAATCCCTACAATTACATAACATCACTTCTAGAATCTGATTCTTGGTATCCTCATAGAAAGTGTAAACCTGTTCTATTTTTAATAAAGGTGATTTAACTTTGTTTGAAAAACAAAAAGATGTCTGAGTATCTGGTCCTGTCAAATATGACAGAATTAATGTATTTGTTATTACTACTGCTTTGGTTGTCTTACAAAAATATAACTTACACCACTGACCTTAAAAGAGACAACAGGAGTTCAGTATGAGATACAGAAAGTGATGAAAAACAGAAAATATTTTGTCACTTTTTCAGGACAAAATGTCATTAGAATCTTGTCCCTGCTGAACAATATTAACTGTGGGCTCCTAATATTCTCTACCTGGAACTACAATAAACTCTGCTCATCTTTGTGACTGAAGGCTGCATATTCCTCTTTAGAAACTGGGCAGAGTATATGCAATTGTCTCACAGAAGGGGATACATAGGCTCAGAAAAATTACATTTGCCAAATTCACGAAGATTCCTGTAACAAGGCCACAAAAAAAAATCTCAGAGCTTCCAGATGCCATTTGACTACTACAGGCAAAAAGTTACGCTTCCTATGATTTAAGCCAACAATTACATCAAGGATATGTTTATCAGCAAGAGTTAGTCAAGGTTTTTGTGAGTTTATGTCTCAGTAGATGCTAACATTTAGAGAATTACTATGGTAAATTGCCTATTAGGATTTTACTGAAAAATACAACAAAGAGTTTAAAAAGCATGCACAAATAGGGACAAGTATGTGCACTACAGTAAAAATTTCATGTTGCAAGACAGAAGTGGGCAGTTTTAATTTATGCTAACTGAAGCAATCTGAGATTACTACTGACAGGATTTCCTTTTTTCATAAGATCACGGTAGTATAAATAGAGGTGACATATTGCTTCACTGAGAACTATGAAGTGCAGGTCTGTCTTATGCAGTGGTTTGCAGCAGTTGTTTGCAGATGGAAAAATGTAGGAGTAAGGCGAGGAGCTGCAGACAAATCTTAATGTCTGCACAAAGTTCCAGGCCTTAAGGTTTAGGAAGTCTATTTTTAAACTTAGTTCCTTTGAAAAACCGAGAGCTGCGACTAATGCTTGTCATTATGGCATAATGATCTATCTTCTTGCCAGAGCATTCGGGGATTACGTTTCGCAGAGGAGCAGAGCTATCCGCCAGAGATTGTTCTTCATGTTTGTATCTGTTTTCTCTCTTTCCTAGCAGAGTCTAAAGCCTTCCGTAGTTCCTAAGGCATTAAAACCAACTGTGCAAATGTCTTCTCTTCCAGATTTCAACATACCTGTCTCTGCCCAAGCTGACTGTTCCTGGCAGCCCTCTCAGGGAGCTTGGTGAGTCAAGAGCCAGCATCCTTCTGCTGCTGGTGTTCAAGCAGCTCCTTGCTTGGCAGCTTGCTTAAGTCTGCCCAAATGGTCTGGGTATCAGCAAAGATCATTGAAAGACTGAGCTAACACAACCAACTTCAAGAGAAAACAATAGGAAAAAAAAGGAAAAATGCCCCTGTTCAAGGACACTTGACTAGATACCATTCCACAAACAATGCCACCACCAAAGACCTCTAAGCAAAGAAGATGAATCTTCACTGCCCTGATTTCATGCTCAGCTTCCAATTTCACCTAGTTCTAGATAGGGAGGAGGTATTAGTACACTAGTATTCAATATGTTTGTGTATGCAATTGTATGCTATGCAATCAGAAGGTTGTGTGGCTTCTGAGGCAGGTGACAGTCCTGCAAACACTCTGGAGCAGAGAGCCAAAGAGCTCTGTGAATGACAGAAGACCTCTGGAGGTAGCATATGATCTATGTATTGTGTGTGTGATATGGCAAATACATGAGCTGCCTACTGACTACCAAAATACTTGGAAAATTTTTCACATATGGGGGCTTAAGCATATGATTGCTCCATAACGTGATAAGTTACACATGTCTGGGCACTGAACAATTTTGATTGTGATACTCAGGTGCATATTACCCCTGAGGTCTCAAATCCTTCCCCTGAGGTGATGCATTCCTCCAATCCCAAAGAGCTCTCCACTGTGAAGCAAATACCTCACAGTGATGAAGACTACTTTTCCATGGGTTTATTTATAGAAAGGAATTCTTGTATCATATGTTTTATCTATCAGTTATACAGTCTGACTGAGAATGATGCTTCATGTATAAGACAAGTAGATCCACCAGTCAATGCTTGTTATTCCATTACAGCAGAGATGCAGACAAATGTGCTTCATAACTGTGACTATAAACCACTTGAAAGTAAGATTTGAAACAGCCAGGAGAAGTAATGTAGTAGAATATAAATGAGAGAAGTAGATTGGTGAAAAGCACAACTGATATGTCCTTCCCATCTTGGCAGTTTTAGGGCCCCAAATACCAATTTCTCTGGTTTTATTCTTTTCCTTGCTTGACAGACAAAGGTTTGCAGCAGTAAAAGGGGAGCTAGGGAAAAAGAAACTGTATATAGATAAGGAGAAGACTTCTGTATGATAGAAGCATTACAGACTTGATTTACTCCTTATCTGCTGGGAAATAAAATGAGCAGGAGGATGCATGCTAAATTTGAAACAGGGGTTAGACTCCTTCTAATTTACAAGAACTGTTACAGATTAAATGGTCTGTTCAGACTTGGAGATTACTTTGGATGGAAAGAACTGGATAAGCACTCTTGCTATTTTTTAAAATACTCTTACTGCATTGGTTTCAAAACTCAGAAAGAAAGCCAAAACTGTGTGTAAAATACCCCTCAAAATTCCTTAACAAGCTAAATGAAGTGGATTTAGAAGTGATATAAAGTGATCACAAATTACAATTAAAAAACTGTAGGGAAAAGAAAGTATTAGTTTTTTCTTGGTTTTTCAAGACCTTGTTTTAACAATGTACTTCATAGTCTGCCTACATTTAGGCACAAAATTTAAGTAAATTGAGTCGAAATGAAATAGCTGGCAACAAACAGCAAACTGTGTTTTCAGAAATACATTAACAGTTTTTTAAGATGGTTATTGTTAGTCACGGCAGGGGAGCTCACTGTACTTCTCAGTCTCAGTTTATTCTGTATGATGATTTGATTCTGCAAAAGTCATTGGGCTCCTCTACCTGTTTGCCTAAAGAAGCAGTTCACATATATCTTCATGCTCCAAGTTTTGTTCTTGTTCAATGGAAGGCTGAAAACTCAACATAACTGCAATTTCACACAGTGTTAGTACAAAACTTTATGGGACTGGGACTAAATCTGCATTTCTGCAGTCAATTGTGGCCACATTAGGGCCATTATCAGCTCAGGCAGTTACTGAAAACACTAAAATAAAGTTTCACACTACTTGTCCTGCTGATGTGTTTACCAGGCCATATTATCTTCTCCGCATGAATCCAGATATTGAGGATGCTGTTACACGGTCATAAAGGAGGAAAACCAAGAGAACAAGAACTATCTCCTTCCCCACTGTCCCGCCCTCCCCCTAGCTCTCCCCCTCTGATCTTTAGTGACCTTCTTTTAGACGGGGTGTAAAACCAAATTTAGTTCTTGGTTATGCCAGTGTGTATCTGATTAAACCCACTGCCATCACGAGAGATATTCTGGTTTTACACTGTTATAGGAGATAGTAAGTTTTGGCAACAACCTTTATGTAGCACAGTGTAAACAGCTTGCTCTCGTGCAAACAAATTACAAAATTGTGTATAGAGCAAGAGAATCCCTGCTTTTAAGCTGTCGTTCTCAAGAAGAGGAATTAAGTCATCCAACTTGGATATGTGTAATCCTCTCAAATTCTTCAAATTTACAACTTTTTATGGCTATGTAAACTTGACTTTCCTTGTAGAGATGCTGTTCTCTAATTGCTTCTTGAGGATATAATTTTAAAAGATCATACTGTATCTAGTCATCTTCACCATCTGATGCAATTTAAGGAAAAGAAAAAAAGCCCA
The DNA here is from genome assembly GCA_013399915.1 of Illadopsis cleaveri. Classification (NCBI taxonomy): domain Eukaryota; kingdom Metazoa; phylum Chordata; class Aves; order Passeriformes; family Timaliidae; genus Illadopsis; species Illadopsis cleaveri. Next base: position 132,987 of record VXBB01005685.1, on the reverse strand, counting down.
TTAAATATAGTTAACACAGCTTGGCTCTGTCTTCTTGTTACTCCCCTACAGGCAATGGAAAAGGAGCCCAGAAAACAATTTGTTTATTATAAGCAGGTCAGTCCTTGGGGGGATTCATGGAATCACGCAGTGGGAGAGGACAATCATGGCACTGAAATGGTGGGTAATTTTATTTGTTCCACTTGATGGTCACAGTGGCATCATGCTGGCCAATTACTCTTGAGTCAGCAGGTTCCAGAGGTTAAGACCCCCTTGTGGGTTGCAGCACTGCAGGCAAAGTATTCAGGCCAGATTGAAACCGTTTCAACAGCAGAGACGCCAGCCGCCTTCTCCCTTGGAGTTCTCCTTTTTCAACTCTGTATGAGACATACATGTGATAAAATAGGCATGTCTCTAGCATCGAGACAGCTTAATTATTGAGACTGGAAAAAATGCCAGCTTCAGATAAAGAAAGGAAGAAAATCAGCCAGAGAGGCAGGCTACGCTGAGGAGGCACGAAGTGAACAAATATTGCAAACTTCGACACCAGGTTCCAAAGGAAAGATCATGTCTGGGAATAATCCTCATGCCAATAGTCTACTAGTGTTTCAAGGCTGCTGAACCTTTAACAATTTCATCACACTTTTCTCCAGTGGAAATGTTTCAAGCTACTTCTTCAGTGATCTGTAATTCTAAGGGGAAAAACAGCAGCAAAGCATTTGCTTTACTAGTAGAACCTGCCACAAGTGATTGGGCAGAGACGGATATGAAAACCAAGAGAGCAGAAATAATGTGTGTGACGGAATTGGGCAGGAGAGCTGTCCAGGACAGGCTGAAATTATTCCATTAGGCTTAGATGAAATTCATTTAGTGACTCACGTTTCATTTGGATTGGGGTATGGGAAGCTAGGAAGTGGCATTTTATCCTCTTAATGATAATACTACTGTTATGATCTCAGAAACAGGGGAGGCTTCTCAGGCATAAGCTCTGTTGTGTATGTGACATTTCAGGCTTAAAACATCTCAAGTGTATATTTCCTGTCAGAAATATTATGCTGTAAGTGCTATTCAGTTTCTGAAGGATTCACTGGAGAATTAAGATCCATGTTTTAACGCTTTTTTTGCTAACATCATGCCAGTTTGAAGTTTCTGGAAAACATCTCAAGAATCTCAGAAGTAAGACATAGATGTATTATTATGATTAATAGTGGTGCTAATTTATCCAGAGCTTGCTCTTGAGAGACAGAAATGATCAGTGGGACTCTGATGTCTTGCTCTGCAGAACTGGATCAATGACATTTTAAGCTTAATATAAATGTCAGGCTATTTGAATTTGCAGAAAACATTGGAGTGTAGTGAAATGAGACAAAACGTATATAATCAGGGTTTTATTTTTTAATAATTTTATTATTAAGAGTAATTTTTCCTTCTTCACCAATAGGAGGTTGTGAGAAAACTTTGATTATAACATATCCTGCAACTAACATTTTCAGACCAAAATGCATTTTGATCTGTAAAATGCTGGTGCATTGCTTTTTTTTTTTTGGAAGAGATTTCCCAGTGAAAGGAGGAATCCAAAGCAGGAAGTTTTTCTAATCTTCTTTATTCCTCTGGCACCACTTTATACGACACAAAACCTGGAAAAGTCTCACAATGGAAAGTCCTCACACTATGGCTGTAGAAAGCCATGTGTTTAGGCATCAAAAGTGAAGCAAAGCCCAATTCAAACTCTTGTAAATCAGGTACATTTTACACTGCAGTGATTTGAGCAGTGGCAGAAAGTTAAATACATACTTGCTTAAGCTGCTTCCTAAGCTCTGGTCACTGTGAGTGTTCAGCCATTGTTACAGATGTCTAATGAACAAAGGGCACCTGAGACTTCAATAAAAAAAAAATTAAGAGAATAACTTTAACATCTTAATAATGATCTATTTAACAGCCTGGGAATCTTTTTATTTGAAAGTTCAGATTGTGAAACAGAACCTAGAAAAAAGAACAGAATAAGTCTTTCCCAGTTGTGTTTCACTGCTTGAACTACACATTCACTTCTCCTGCTTACACAGTTGTCAATTAACCCCTGCATGACACACAGAGAGCCAATGAGTCTGTACAGTTCAGAGGTAGTCCTACTCTGAGCTGCATCTAAAACACTGCTGCATCTTCCAGATTTTGCTCCTGCCTATTTTACAACCTTGGATCCCAAACCAGGGAAGATGTTAGACCAAGAACAAATTGGCTTGAAGAAAGAAAGGAGGAGGGAAACTAGAGGAAATATATAGTTTCTCTTCCCACTGCCATTAATAAAATACTATATAGGAATATATACTTTTCATTCTTTATACTAGTGGAACAAGTGATATTGCTAAGAACAATATAATTTCTTTGGTTTAATTGAATACACTGTTTTATTAAGTGTGTATGGTTAGAATATCCTGTTTTAGAGATAGTTGCCAGTGATGGTATAGAGCTGGTTGTGCTTTGGATGTCCTTGGAAAAATAAGGTATAATTAATTGTAAATACTCAAGTTCATATTAATGGCCAATAATTTCCACTTTGGTTGAGGGAGCTCTCTCTGTAATACAAAAGACCTGAAGAAATAACTGATACATGCAGCAAATTTGTAAATCAATAAAAGAAGGAATGGGGATGTCTTGCTGCTCTACTGATGCAGGCTTAAATAGAATGTGTACCAAATGAAAAGCAAAGATGAGTGGTGAATTTGCCTAATTTACCCAAATCAGGATAAGAAACTTAATTAATCTCTTTTAAAGGTTTTTACCATAAATAAATCATAATCAGAAATAAATAAGACATGAGAATATGTTTTTAATGATAGGAACCTGTATTTCAACATCCAGCTTGGTGTCTATTCCCAATGCTTATTTAATAATTTTGCCTATTATTGTGATTTTTCTGGGACCTGGAGGATGGGATGATAAGAAACATGTCAATGAGCAATATAAAGAAAAAAATGCAGTCGTTTGTGGGGTTTCTGATCTTCTCATTCACTTCTCCTGAAAGATTCTGTAAGATTTTATCATTTACTTCACCAAAATAAAATAGCATCTATTGTAATTAAATATAACAAGAACATTTTAGGGAACCATGAAATAAATGTCTGTACAAAAGTAATTTTTTTTGAATGATATGTTGTACAAATTATTGGGGTAAAATCTGTCACACAGGAAAGATATTTCAGCCCTAAGGTATATCCATGAATATGCAGAAACAACCTCAGATGTGGAGAGTTTCAGCAATCTGTTGTAAACATGTGTCCTTGTATATGGATTTTCATGTATGTACAGGTATAGATTGATAAAGATCTACTGAACTAAATGCTTCAGGGGAAAACAATTCAGGACTTCAATAAATTTCACTTGGAAGACTTATTTCTGAGACATCTTGAAGTCAGGTTGATAACATATGGAATCAGCCCATCTCCTACACACCTCAGACAAATCTGCACCTAGTCCTCTCAGTAAATGTCATTCCTTAGGGACTACACCACTATGACAATAAAAAGAATAAGAAACTTACGCAACTTGCCTTGCAAATTAAAACCTCTGTGAATAGCTGGCAAAGGAGAAAATACATGATTAGTCATTGCTGAAATGCCTCTTCATGTGAGGGGAAAGCACATGATTTCACATCCAGTCACACTGCTGCCACACACATCCTTCAATTCTGTTGTACCTCAATAGAGTGAAAACAAGGCTAGAATTTAGAAGGGTTCAGCAACTTGAATTAATACCATAAATGAATTTGAAGTTCCATGGCTGGAACAATAAATACATTTTATAAATCTGATCCAAATAATTTAATTTTTCTCTAGGACCTTTTTGTTCACATGAAAGTATAATCCCCCCCACCCCAGCTTTCTTTTCTATTACTGATTTTTTAACTATAGAATTGCAGAATTCTTGGTATTGGAAGGCATATCTGGAGACGATTACATTGAAGCCCTCTGTTTAAACATGATCAACTACAGAAGGATTCCCAGGACTTTATCCAGTCAGGTTTTTAATGTCTCCAAGGATGAACACTCCACAGCCTCTCTGAGCAACCTGTTCCAGTGCATGTTGCATTCAAATTATTTCTTTTTAGCTGCCTGCAATAAAAGGTAAGGAGGTATAAGACAATATTCACATGTTTTAGAAAGAAGCCATCCTCTGATAGCTTATTCATGCCCTGCTGTGAGCATTTGTATCTGGTTAGTCCTGGGAACTTCCTGGATTAGACATCACCCATCTGGTCAAATTTGAATCAGTTTTTCCCCTCAAGTAGTCCAACCACTTCTGCAAGGTATCCAGGTGCAAAAAGGAAAAAAGAGGAGGTTGGACTCTGACTCACACACATCAATCAAGGCACCGTCCAGGGAGATGGATTTAAGCCTGTATTATGCCTGATAGGAGGGTTTAAATTTGAGTTTAGGGCATGACCTCCTTGATGGCACCTTCCAAATTTGCTATTTGAGTCATCATGAATGAGGCTAGATTTTAGGTAGACCAGCATTTAAGTGTAGTTTGCTTCCTGAAAGCTTCTGAAACCCTTTTAAAAATAGCAGTAGAGAGGTGGAAAGCTTTTGCTGTTAAGTCACCACCTGCAATTCTCTTCAGGTCTGCTGTCCTGTGAGTTTTCCACATAAAATTTGCAGAATGACAGCTACCTGTGGAATGGAGCAGCCTGAAGGACAAGACACAGAAACAGATGCAGATCTTCTACTGTCCTTTCTCTGAAACTCATGTAACATGTTGCAAAACACACCATTTCCACACTGCCTTGACAGAAACATTTTTGATCTTTGACCCATAGAAAGTAGATATAATATTAATAAAATTTGGGATACAATGGCTGCAACTAGGCTCTGGAGCAAATTCCCACATTACAGTGTTTGTTGTCCCCTACTAGGAGAGGAAACTTACTGAAAGGCACCTTGTTTATATGCCCAAGATTTCCTCTGTAGGAAAGTGAGATTGCTCGCTAATGTTTTGACCTGACGCACAGTGCGAATGAGACCAGATGTGCACCTAGAGACTGGGACTGTGGGGTACACAGGGAAATGCATCTACCCTGTCCTGTGGATAGAGCCATGAGAATCTGCTTTCCTGTTAGCCATCACTCCCTGACCTTTCCAGCATTTGTCTGGCATGTTCTGCAGGCACTACTTAGTGGGGAGCCAGAAAAGAGAAGACTGTGTGTATTCACTGGAAACTGGTGCTTTGAAAACTCCAACATAAGACTAGCACAGCACTTGGCAGCTGAATGCTGATTGTTTATGAGGTGAGAGATTATAATTCCCAGCCCCTGGGCTGAGATGTGGAGGAAGGAAGATTGAATTTGTGGTGATTGTCCTTTGTAGGTGTAAGAAGAGTCTTATCTCTCACAGTTATCACTCTTAAAAGGTGGACTGCAGAGCTGCATGGCTCAGATTCCCCTTTTTCAGAGCATCTGTGTAGAAGCAGGATTTTTATATTGATCTTGATTGTCCAGAAGGTTTCAGAGTGTTTAGAAAATGTAAAACTTCATAGTTTCAAGTGAATTCTTATTTCAGTGCAGATTGGGAATAGGTCTGATGTGATGCGGTGAGTGCTCTGCACAGCTGTATTGCTCACACTTGGTAAGACCAGTGTTTTCTGAATGCATCAGATTTCCTGAGCACACATGATATATTAATGTGCACAGGAAGATACCTGGCTCTTTATTTCGCTCGGCTGAAGCTTGCTGAACATATAGGAGAAATCCAAGCCCAAAACCTCAGCTCTGTTCCAACTTAATTTCAGCTAGAGAAAGAGGATAATGCTGGTGCATGGTAAACCTACACAGGGACACTGTAGTCATGTGCTGCCATTAAAGAGTCAGGGAAAAGTCTGAGTAAAGAAAAAAAAAACCTGCCTGTAATCCATAAGCATAAGGAAGATTTCTTGACTAATATGGGAACTAGGTGCCAGCATACTGGCTCTGGAAGCCAGTCCACAGACTGGTTCATTGGCCCATGCATTTTATGTGACTCAGAAGCAGGAACTGAATGGAAAGTGAAGGTGGAAACAACATTATTTTTTTCAGTGTTGAGAATCTCAGAAAACTGCCGAGAAGATGTAACTCCCAGTGAAAGTTCTCTGTTTTTACAAACGTAATCCAGTAGGCCATTGCCTGCAACACTAAGATAAAAGGTCACATTAAATAGTGAAGATCTTCACTATGGTGTTCTCCTATGCTTTCATTCCATGCTTTGGTCAGCCCGAGAACAGGTTTCTCTGATAATATTTGTCATGTCCTTGGGGACTGTCCCCATTGAAGCCTTTCGAAATGAAGCAGTGCCAATATTTCTCTTTGAGAATTGTCTGGCATTGCAGTATGTTTTTCAGCTGCTTGAAGGTGACTACAAGTCTACTGGTTACACCTGATTGCTGTCAAAAGTCTGTTTTTTTCTGGGTAACAATAGGAACAAGAGACGCTTTGTAGTTTTGTTTTGTTTTTTTTTTTTTTTAATGAAAAGTAAGATTTTGGAATAGAGAGAATGGGAATGTGCCTCATATTAATAATATTGCTCAAAAAATAAAATATAATTGACAGTGTCACTTTAATTCTATCTCTGCTTATATGCAGAAGATGTTTCCATGTATATGTCTGTATATATGTACTCATATTTGTATGTACACATACACATATATGGGTAAAAGGACTTGTTTAAATTTAAAAAAATGGGAAAGGTAACATAGCTGGAACAGATTAAAACAGATGACTCTAGGTGGACCAGAAAACATATTGCACTGATAAGGACTTTTTGTTTTTAATTCAATTCTACCATAAAGTAATTTATTACCTGTTGCTTGTTTTTCTAGAAAGGCCAGTGCAGCATCATTTGCTGTCTGATTGACAATGTAACTCTCTTTTTACAACTTGTAATTTAAAACAGGAAGGCTGCCATTCACATCAGTTAAGAAGTCTACCTTTTAGATTACTTTGAAAGGTTCATCTGTGGCATAAGTTACTGGGAGGTTCAAACAGCTAAAATCAAAATGCAGCATTCCTAGCTCAGCATAGTCCATGCATATGTAGTGACGTGTCAAATATAAATCAGAAGGAGTAATTAAAGAAATTCATTTCACTTCAACTCTACATTTCCACCAACTTATTAGTTTTCCCTTCAAAGAGCAGCAGAAATTTTCATTTTACATTCCTCAATAGCAACTGCAACAGTTCAGACTTTGCAAGCCTGGCTTTCACCTGATCACACATCAAAATCTGCAGCTAATCAGTACTGGTCCAACCAGGAAAGGTCACAACAATCCTGCTGAACTATTATCGAGGTGTTTCAAGACATGGACATTATTCATCCTCACTAAAAACAGGCAAGGAATAAATAAAATGAAAGCAAAAGGATTGACTCTCATGTATTTGGTATAGTATCACGAAGAGACGATCTGTTTCCAGCTCCTCTGCCATTAGATAAACATTTTCTGACCTAATTCCCATCACAAGCCATGTTAAAATCCTACCACTTAAGCATTAATGTCTGGGCTATACCTTAGGCCAAATCCTTGGAGCAAGGTGTGTAAGCTGTACTGTCCTTAGATCAGGTCTGTGTCAGGAACTTTGTCCAAGATTGTAGCAGTGATGTTTTTATGCTTTCTTCTCTCTCTTTTTTCTTTTTTCCCTCCAACACGTCTGTACTGACAAAAGCTAGAATCTAGCGGTGTGCTATTAGCTTGCAAGTTTCTCTTGTGCTTGAGCAGCCAGGAGAAACACTGCTGGACACACTTTTTCATTAGGAGTTGTGTAAATGCTGGTGGAGTTTGCTGCACAGTTACATCAGCAAAATCTCCTGGAGGGAAGGATTTTTTTTGGATACTTCGCTGAAATACTGGCCTGCTCTTTTCCCAGCTGCACCGATCAGAGCATGATGGCTCCTGACAACGTGTTAGGTACCACTACCAGAGATTTAAAGAGCATGAGAATATGGCTAAATGACAAGTCATTCACAAGAATGGCTCTGGTTCAAGGGAGGAGAGAGTCCTGCTCCTGGAGAGTTTGACTTGGTCGTAACCCTGTCAGTGAAGGAGCAATACAAATGTGTGTTTTGACTTCACATGGCACCCCTTCAAAATATGTCTTCCTTCTTTCAAAATGAGGGACTGGATGGATACTGTACTATAGTGTTCATCTGTGTAGGTAATATATGCTGCAATTTTCATAATGGACTCCTGAAAAAAGTACAATGCCAGATTCTAAGATTTTTCTCAGACAAAAACTTCTATGTTTTGGAACAAAGCAACGTGAGTAAGGAAAGATTATCTGGACTGGAAGTCCTAAAAACTGTTTCCTGTTTAAAGCGGGGGACCAAAATCACTCATATGATGGCAACATATTTGTCTTATTACAAATACCACAGAACAGATTCTTCCTCTCCATTAGTGACCTAAGAAGAAAGCAGGCATTTATTTTCTTTAAGGGCTATGACACTTCTTCTCATAGTGTCAAAGCAGCAAACATTGTACATGCAGCATTTCCCTCCTCAAACATATCAGCTTAAAGTGCAAAGAGAAGAGCCATAATTTCAGGTTGTCTTCGAGATCTCCTGTGATTTTTTAACTTTTTATTTTATGCAGGGAGATATAAACAAGAGGGAAAGGCATTTACCGTAGTGTTGTGATCTAATCCCAGTCAGCAACTAAATACCACACCAGCCATTTTCTTATTTCCCTGCACACCTGGTGGGATGGGGAAGAGAATCAGAAAGAGGTAGAACTCTTGCTGGGTTAAGAACAGTTTGATAATTTGAAAATTCAGAGTCAAAAACATGGTGAAAAGTAAAGAGAGAAAGAAAAGAGAGGAATAAAACCCAAGAGAAATAAGTGACTAATGATAAAATTGCCCACCACCTGCTGACCAATGTCCAGCCAGTTCCTGAGCTATGATTGGCACTTCCCAGCCAGTGCCCCCCATTTATGTACTGGACATGCTCTTCTGTGGTAAGGAATATCCCTTTGGCCAGTCCAGGTAAGTCGTCCTGGCTGTGCTCCCTCCTGTCTTTTTGTGCAGCTGCTTGCTGGCAGAACATGGGAGGCTGAAATGTCCTTGATTTAGGGTAAGCACTACTTAGCAACACCAACAGTGTGTTATCAACATTATTCTCATAATAGATCCAAACCAGAGCACTTTAACAACTACTAAGAAGGAAATTAATTATCTCCCAGCTAAAACCAGGACACAAAGATGAACAGAAAAAATTTCTCAAACATACAGGAGCTCAGATTGAATATCATGTCTGCAAGTTATCTGAAAAATGATGAGGAATTACACTTTCAGAAATC